>VYXH01000346.1:359133-416620 GCA_013397275.1 Burhinus bistriatus
GGCGGAGGGTTGGTTTGGGAGGGGGCGCCCCGACAGTTTCTTTGTCTCCGGCTCTCCCGGTTTCTTGCCGCGCCGAAGTGGGAAGGGAGCTCGCTCCGCTCCCGCGCAGCCCCGCGGAGCCGGCAGCAGCCGCGGGCAGGACCGCCCCGCCGCCGGGCAGGACGGGGGGCGCCGGGGCACGGGGCCGGGGGGCAGCCACGGCGGTCCGGGCACGGGTGCGGGAGCTGGTATCGCTCCCGTTAGAGACGCGGAGGTACCGGTCCGGGTGGGGATGCTGGAGCAGGTACCGGTCCTGTTAGAAACATTGAGGTACCGGTCCGGGTGGGGATGCTGGAGCAGGTACCGGTCCTGTTAGAAACATTGAGGTACCGGTCCGGGTGGGGATGCTGGAGCAGGTACCGGTCCTGTTAGAAACATTGAGGTACCGGTGCGGGTGGGGATGCTGGAGCAGGTACCGGTCCCGTTAGAAACATTGAGGTGCCGGTCCAGGTAGGGATGCTGGAGCAGGTACCGGTCCCGTTAGAAACATTGAGGTGCCGGTCCAGGTAGGGATGCTGGAGCAGGTGCCGGTCCCCTTAGAGACATTGAGATACTGGTCCGAGTAGGGATGCTCAATCAGGTACAGGTCTGGGTAGGGATGCTGGAGCGGGTACCAGTCTGATTAGAGGTGTCGGAGCAGATGCTGGTCTGGAGAGAGAGGTTTGGGCGCAGGCAGGGCTCAGGTGTTGGTGGACTGATGGAGCAGGTCCCTAAGCAGGATATTGGTACAGGCAGTTTGCTGGCTGGGTATGGTGGGGCAAGTTGCAGCCCAGGGGGGTTCGGTGCCGGTGCTGGTCCAGATGGGCGTGGTGGAGAGGGCAACAGCTTGTGGAGATGATGGATAATGGACCAGTCTGCAGAGTGCTGGAGTAAGGACCAGTCCATGGAGTGGGAGAGATTGAGCAGGGACCAGTTGGGTGGGGGTGATGGAGCAGGGTGGGAGAGCTCAATCCACTTTTCTGACCCCATGGGCTTCGTCAGGGGCTTCGTGATCACCCCTCCCCAGTCACCTCCAGGGTGGGCGCATACCTGCAGGTGCCCTGTATGGCAGGGACTAAAGCAGCCCCTAAGTCTGAGGAGGGAAGCAACACCCTGCCTACCCCAAAAACCCCATCTCTGAGAGCTGCTTGGAAATGTAGACAAATGTGAAGAGGAGGGTTTGCATTAACTTGAGGAACTCAGTACAGTAGTATGGGAAAACAAGTAATTCTAGTAGTGTGGGGTGTGTTCATAGTGCCCAAATGGCAGAAGATCTCTCTGTTTGGTACCAGGTGGCATTGCCCACAGTGTTACATCAAAACAAATACCTGGCACTTGGGGCTGAAATGATAAATGAAATGCAGTGATGTTTGTCATTGTTTCATTGTTATATTGTACTGGGTGCCACGGGCAAGAAGTGCTTAAAGGTCAGTAGCCTTGTCCAGAAACATCCAGCACCGGACTGTAGGTTACCAGGCTAGATTAATTGTTGCTCTGCAATGAGCTACCTATACAATAATAAAGGAAATGAAAAGCTTTTGAAGCGTCCTCCCCATCAGACAGACTGCTCCGATCCCCTTGCTTTCCTCCCATCTTCTTTTCCGGCCTCTGTTCTTTCTTCTCTCTCCTTGTCTATCTGCTAGATCTGTCCGCTAGAACTTGCTGTGCCTTTATTGAAAATCTATTCTGTTTTGTTACTTACTTGTCCTGTTTTTCACCCTGGTTCATTAGGGACTCCTAGTGTTGGTTGGGTTTTTTTTCTCTTCTCTTTTCTATATATTGTATCAAAATTGGATGTTTGCTGGCTGCTTATCTCCAAGCCCTGGCATCTGAGTTTGTTGCTGTAGTTCCTCCAAGGAAGTACTGCCAAGCGGGAGAGACGGCAACAGGGTCAGATGAGTTCTGTAGAAACGGCGAGCGGCTTGTTTCATACAGCGTTTCAGAAGTAATAGTGCAAAAGGTAGTGCAAAGGAGAGGAGCACCTTACGCCCTGGGGAGTGAAGGAGGGCTCCTGCAATCTGGTGCCCTCTGATATGTCTTAGTCCCAGACCAGTTTTTCATAGACAAGCTGTGCTTCTGATACAGGGATGCACAGAGCAAAGGTGGGACCCTGCTATATTAAGAAGTAACGGTGAAGTAGGGCAAACTGACCCTTTTTCTTGCATTGCCCTCTCCCACCCACTTCTTTTCCCTATGGCATCTCCAAAGTGCAGTGGGTTTGATGAGCTCCTTCATCCCAAACACAGCAAGGGGCCAAACACTGTTCAGCTCACACCCTAAGCTCTTAGCTTGGAGCCTGGCACAAAGAGGACTTCATCCCCGTGTGGTACCAGTGATGGTCAACACGATGCTCTGACCTGGCTGGAGTATGTTGTTGTGGAGATGTGCAAAAGCTGAGTGCCCAATCTGCGACAGTTCAGGGGACGATAAAGGGTTTTCAACTTTGGGGGCCACATGATTGCCGTATCTTTTGCAACCAGGACCTGTAGGTAGAGCAGACTATGCGACAGCAGAAGCGTGCAACAGTGTAGAGAAAGAGACCCTTCCAAAGTTTTCCAGAAGCTCTCTGTGTGTCCAGGAGGGAACAGCTCCTCTCCGTGAGAGGTTTGGGAGGTACCGGCTATTTGTGCAGCTCTCCCCTGGGTCAGGAATATTTGGCTGATGGATCGTGTGGCTCAGCATCCTCCTCCACGCCCCCACAGACCGCCTTCGCTCGGGTCAGTGCAGCCCAAGCGTTAGGGAAAGCGAAGAGCTGGCCAGGTGTCCCCTGGCACGCTCGCGGCACCGAGGGGGGCTGGGAAATGCAGGCAGGTGCAACTCTTTTCTTCTCTTTCCTTGGCATCGAAACACTCTCTAATTATTGTGAGGAGCGAACAGCTTGCCCACTTTTACACATACCCTGCCCCCTGCCTGTGATTTGGATTGTCTTTGGAAGAATATGCTTCATACGGGTGGGAGCAGGGGGGAACATATTTCTCTCACCTACAAATACTGAGAAATCACAGAAAGAAAGAACAAAATGTTCGTTAGGTACAGAGTAAGAGCATAATATTACTGGCAAAAGGACACACACACACACACAAAAAAAAATAAAAATCATGCTGTTTCCCCGGACAATAAGTTCCCAGCATCGCAGGTGAAGGGAGGTAGGAGCTGAGGGCGGCTGGAGCTGCTCTGCCTGGCAGGGGATTCTGAGAAAGATGTTTGCTCCTTCAGCAGTCCCGTCTTGCTCCTCCAGATATTATTATACCACCTCCTGCAGACGGGAGATACTGAAACAAAGAAGTGTCAAGGCAAGGATGAAAATTCAGCAGTTTCTTGCTCCTGACGCTGTGTCGCTCTCTTTAGCCTGTTCCCCTCGCCCTGCGGCCACCCCTGCACGCGGGTTTTCATCCCGCTACATCCCTGTCATTGTGTGTATGTATCACCTACACACGCATCACTTGAATTGCGTGCTCGGCGGTGCTGCGGGATGTCAGCGGGTGGGCAGGCGTGCTCGTCCCGCTCGCCTTGGCTCGCTCCTCACGTGTGCTGCCGCCGTGAAGTATTGCCGTTGCAAACGGTCTTGGCACTTTGTTTTCGAGCAGCCACCTGGTTCCGGGCTGCTGAACTTTTCCTGCAGCCCGGTGGCGCCTACGTTTCCCTCCATCGCTCCGGCTCTTTGTTTCACTGGAAAGAAACAAAAGACACATTCGCGTCTGTCTTGGGGAGCACTAATGCGATCGCAGCCATTTCTTCATCCACCCCAGGGTAGGGGAGCGGGCCAGACCTCTCGCCGTGGAGGAAGACAAAGGACTCGGCGTCGAGTGGAATAATTATTGCCGGTGACGAAGGGGAAAATTCTGCTCCTTGGTGGCAGTTTAAAGGGACTCTTTGTTATTATGCGTCTGCGGTAGCAGTTCTGCAGGGGTCCGGCTGTGTCCTGATTGTCTGTAGAGGGAGCTGGTGACCCGCTGCCACCAGGTGACTTCTCAAATTAGCGTGCGAGCCATCTTAGGGAGCACTTGACACTTGGTAATGGGTTGGACTTAATATGAGTCAATCTTTTCTCTGCTAGTCCAGGCCACGTGCCTTTCCATCCTGATTACAAGAGGAGTTATATTCTGCTCTTTTTAAGCGATGAATTGGAGTATCTAATATTGCTGGCCTACCTGGAAGCTTCTCAGTAAAGTGCCACTTTTTCCTCCTGTGCCCTTTTCTAATGCCTGCCTTTCAAAGGCTCAGGAATGCCACAAAGAGATTTTGTGTCCTTTATGGTGGCTGATGTGCTTGCTCTGAGTGGTCTGTAGTGTGCTGTAGTCGTAACACTTCTTGTCAAGGTTGGTCCATGGAGTGTAAATGTCCTGCTTAGGTCTTTTAGGCTGTGATTTACTGTGCCTGACCTAGAGTCAGGTGAAGACTTGCTCTCCGCCGGAAAGTTTTGTTGGAAGAAGTGCTATATTCTGCCAACATACACTTTAGTGCACTCACACAGCGGGTGCACACGAGCCAACAATTATGCAGGTTGGTCTGGAGGAGTAATACCTCTCTGCAGGACAGAAGCCCACAGGCACCCTGTAACTATTCATGTAAATGGAGCCAGTGGAGAGACCTTTGTACTGGTTTGGGTATGGCAGGGCACTAACAAAAGCCCCGTGATGCATTGGGCTGGAAAATAAAAGCAATGTTGGAGCACTGATTTGAGTAAGAAAATACTTGGTGTAGGCTTTGATTGCAACTCTTCTGACGATAACTTGAACTCAAGCAGCCAGTTTCAGGTTGGCTGCAGAGCTCCCCTTCTTCCCTGTAAAGCACTCCTTCATCTCCTGCTGCCCTGCAGGAGCAGGGGTGGCTGCCACAAAGACATATCCAAAACCTCTGTGCTCCTGCCTAGAGCAAGCTGAAGGAGATAAATCTCCATGGCTTGTTTCCTTAAGCTAAGCTGTGAGGGAATGGCCGGAGCAGTGGCACCTGCAGGGAAACGGCATCTGGCAGGAGGGCTGGGAAGAGCAGGATGGAAAGCACGAGCAGACCCCCAAGCAATCCAGTGGAACAAAAAGAAAACCCAGCGCTGTGAATGCAACCAGTCCCTCTAAGGGCTTTCCACTGTAGTTGGTGAAAAGTTACTCTTCGGTTCAGTCCTGGTAGTCAGCAGCTTGCAAGACCCCCAAGGAGGGAATTTCTGAGCTTGCCAGTGGCTGTGGTAGGAGGATGCGTGTCGCCAGCCAGTGCTTCTTGGGTGCAGAGTTGCTGAAGCCACAGCCAGTCCCATCCCCAGCAACCAGAGCAATGGAGAGAGCAAAGGAGCTCCCACAAGGACCTTTTGCCCAGGTGGGCTTTTTGTTTCCCATCTCTAACCCTGCGCATGCACGATTCCAGTCTGGAAAGCAAAGGAAACCTTTTTCTCCCTGCAGAGAACAAGGAGTTGCAAATGTTGGTTCATTTAGCGAAGGCTTGTTGAGCAGCTAACGGTGAGGTTAAGTGATTCAGCCGTCAGCAGTACGATGCCAGCTCCTCCGTGCTACTGCCGTGCTCGTGGGCAGAGAGCGAAGCCCTGGGACCGCGGCCAGCAGTGACACAGCAGATCCCATGGCCGCCGTGAGCCCTCCTGGCCTTTCCCAGACATGGACAAAGGGTTCAGTTTTCGCTTGTATTCTCTGCAGCGACCGTGGTTATTCTGCTCGTACATCTGTTCATCGGTGCTGACCTGAATGCCAGATGTGCTTTTGATGTTCCAGGAAAGCGTTTAACAGGAGCTCCCTTATCTTTCCTTGGGCTTTCAGGCTACAGGTATTTTGTTTTTTCAGCCCTGAGACCAGCACTACTTAAATACATCTACAGGTATGGCTGATACATAAAACAGTTGCTCCAAAGACAGACTTCTAATTGCCTCCGTCATTTGTTTTCCTTGGGCCTGGGTCATCCTCAACAGCAAGAATTAAGCCCAAACTACAACACTGGACAATAATTATTTCGCTGTTTCTCTGGTTTCCATCCTCAGTTGCCTCTTGAAACAGGGGAGTTCCCTGGCGCATTAAATACACTGTGGGAGCAGAGTTTCAGGTGTCCTTCAGCAAACACCACGACAGAGCAGGTGGGTGTCAGGAGCAGGAGCTCTGCTCCTTGCAATGCAATAGGAAAAAGAAAAAAAAAGAAAAAAGAAAAAAAAAAAAGGAGCATCTTTACAGCTACTTTTTCTTTCTGTTCCCTCTGTATATCTAGACAACACATTGTCTTGGCTGAGCAGGAGCCTTGGTAGTCGTGGTGGCCTTGGGAGATGATCCTCATCAACAGTAGCAGCGCTTGCTCCGATCGGGAAGTGAAAGAGCCAATCCAGGGAGACAGGCACGGTGCTGCCAAAACCTGCCAGGGTAGCGGCGATGGTGCAGGGTGAGAGGGCGGGCCAGGAGCAGGAAGGATGATGAGTCGGGAGGGTAGCACATGGCAAAGGTGCTTGGTGTGTGGGTGGTGGGACCAAAACGGTCCTCCTGAAGCAACGAGTGATGCCACAGCCCAAATGCTGTGTCCTGCCATCAGGTAACCCTGTTAGCAGGAGTCCCTGCAGCAGCCCTGGGGGTGATTGTGGCTCTTGGGGGTGACACTACAAGGCAGAAACACCGTCAGCTTTAGGGATGCTCCCCTTTGCCAGGCGGCCAGCAGCTTCGTCGCTCAGATCCCACTAACTCTGCTGGTCCCGCTATTGACCCTTCTGAGGTTCCTTGTTTGCACAGCATTTGGTTCATCGAGGTGGCTGCTCGTGCACCGGGTCACCTCTTTCTAAATTTAAGCACTGGACTTTTTCTTACTGCTGTTGCAAATGAAGTTCTTGTTACTGCATACAGAAATCCACTGGGAATATCGCAAACAAACACCAAAAAAAGGCCACCCAGGCTAGCCATCTGCATGCTGAGCACGCTGTCCCTCCCTGTCCAGTGCTCTCCATAGGCAGAACTGCTTTTAAAAGCACATATTGTTGCAGTCACGACACAGTTTTGAAGTGCTCTCTCAAGGCCTCCTTCAGTCAAACACCATCGCAGTGGGCTCGAGGTGTTGCCCATGCGTCTGGCAGCTCCAAATCGAAGGGCGTTTTTTCCACCACGACCTGTGACCTCCCAGCCCAGGCTTTACTGGCTTCCTCAGGAATATAATTCAGCTTTCAGCCAGCGGCTACAACAGGGGACATGTTTTCCCTGTGAAGGTTAAGCATCGTCATAAGGCATCTCCAGTGCTTTTTCAGACATCCAGAAGCACACTTGACTGCCAACCAGCAGCTGCTCAGTTGGTAATGAAACTTCTCCTTCTTACTACCGCCTGGATTTCCAGTGTAGCTCAATGAGCCAGGGGAGGAGAGAGGAGGCTGGGCTCTGAAACCGCTATTGGCTTTTCAGTATTTGGCATTTGGACATTGTCATCTGGGGACTAAGTCCCTGCAAAGGTCTTGGGAAGACTCCGTTGCTGGTTGAGTGCCTGTGATGGTGGGCAAATAGCTCAGGCAATTGCTGGTTGCGGGGTGCAGCTCTCATCCAGGGGCTCCCAACCTTCTTTGTGTAGGCACACAATGTTATTTTGAGGATGCTTCTACAGAACCATCCCAGGAGGATGTCGCTGCCCAGGAGAGGTCCTCAGCATCCACGTCAGCAGTGAAAGAAGAAACCACACGAGACCTTGAGTATTCCAAGGGTCTGTGCAGCAGCAGCAGGAAAAGTAAGCAAGAGATGGGTGTAGGAGGATGAGCATGAGGACCCACATCCCTTCAGACATGATATCTTTTCATATTGCACCATTTCCATTTCCCAAGGTACATGGCATCCAAGATGCTGCAGGAGCCACTGGGATTTCTGTCTTTTGGGACGCGAATACTCAGGGTGACAGGATCTGCCGCAAGACTGATGCGCTGCTGTTTGCGCTCCATGATAGCTCTGCTCTGTTGGCTGAAAAAATTATCTCGGGAAAAATGTATAGTGTAGACACGTTTTTAAAGCAGTGAGGCTTTTGTCTCAGTTCCTTTCTAGATCTTTGCTGGGCTCTTGGGGTTTTTTCTTTCTCCCTTCCAGAAAGGGAAAGCTAAATACACAAACGCTTACCCACCCCAGTCCCCTCACTGGATCCTTTTTGCCCGCTTCAATGTCTTTTTCTTTGCTGACTGTTTCATTAACACAGCGAAAGAAACTGAACCGATGCCAGGATTAAACT
The DNA here is from genome assembly GCA_013397275.1 of Burhinus bistriatus. Lineage (NCBI taxonomy): Eukaryota > Metazoa > Chordata > Aves > Charadriiformes > Burhinidae > Burhinus > Burhinus bistriatus. The sequence goes on from VYXH01000346.1 coordinate 367,324, forward strand.
TGTAATGGAAGACCTGAGATGGAGGAAGGAGTAAGGTCCTGCCAGTTCGCAGGGTGGGGAGTGGTGAACTGTGTGACAGTTGAGCCCTGCGAGCACGTATTTTGTCTTTAAAGCAGCGATAAAACAAGGGCATCACGGGGCACTCGAGTCAGGCCATGCTGACGGTATGGTGAATGCATGTGGACGTGAGACCTGACACTCTACAGGTGCGAGTGACACTTTTCTGGCTCAGAGAAGGAGCATGCTGGCTTGGGGGCAGAGCCTCAGAGTCCTGGGCCATGGCTCCCTCACGGGCAGCAGTAACCATCAGGCTGCTTCAAGCATCGTCCTGCCTCTTACAGGTCCTTCAGGGCAGGTAGCTCAGCGCAGGGACAGGGATTTGGTTGTGATACTCTGGTTACCCCCAGTGCAGAGTCCTGGTGGCAAGCTGCCGTGGGCATCCCTCACGTTGCCTCGTGTCCTTTAGTCATCAGATCTGTGCCGTTCCTGCTGATTCTTCACCAGTTTTGTCACATAAGCGTTTCAGGCTAATTGGCTTATTCCTTATTAAGCAATAGGTGTCTCTGTTTTGCAAACTCATGTGTCTTGATTCCTGCGCCCTCGGCACACGCCTGCAATGATTACACACAGTGATTTGCAGCCAGGCAGAAATCTCAGGGCCAAACCCCGCTCTTATTTACGCGGGAGCTGAGGTGGAGCCACGGTTACCACCTGACAGGTAGGGGTGCTGGGAGCCTCCGACCTTCCCGTCTTCTTATGGTCCCCGGGAAGCAGCCTGCAGGATGGGTGACGTGATGGAGGTGGGATTGGGGTGTGGGAGGAGGTGGCCAAATTAGCAAAGCTGGTTTGCATGAGACTGACAGATCGGCGTTTCCCGTGGCGGGTAATAGCAAGTGCCGTGAGCAGCAGCGAGGCCGTCGGCTGGTGCTTTTACACCAAGTCTTCTTGGTTTGCTGGAAGATGCTACACCACCAGCCTGGCTGCACAAGCACTGTCCCTGCGACTCGTATACCACAGCTGGATCGGGAGCCCAGCGGGGCAAGGTGATTTTCCTGAAAGCCGTGATATGGGCACGCTCTCCCAAATGCGGTCGTATGACTCGATAGAAAGAATGAAACTTGGAGCAGTAAAAATAGCACCTGATATTTAGGAAGTTTTTGACACTCAGGCTGCCAAGCTGTGACAATATGAACAAGTGAGATTTTAAACACATCGAAGTGTGATTTCAAATGTCTCATCAAGATGTAGTGCAGGATCTTTCATCCTAGCAGACAAATGCTTTAGAAATGTGTTCCAAATTAATCCCTATGGAGGGAACCTTGCTCGCCAGGAAAGTGCAGGTGCATAGGGCTACCCAACAGGATGAAAGCCTCAAAAGCAACTGGTGAGATGTCACAGGGAATGATCTGCAAGTGTCACACGTCCTGACTCCTCCCAGTGTGTTATGAAACATGATACTGGGAGGCGAGATGAGAAACGAGCCCGCAAGAGCTGCGTTTCTGGATGGGGGAAGACCGGTGTTAGGGAGAGCGCGCGACATTGTGTTTGAGTACACGATCTCAAGGTTTAAAAATGCATCTCTGATCCCATCGCTTCTTGCCTGGCTTTGGCTTTTGTTTCTGATTTGCAGGTTGGTTTACGTGTGGGGCTAACCAGCAGGGAGGCCTTTCCTCCTCGAATTTGTCTCTCCTGTGATAGCGGAACATTTTATGGATATGGGTGGGCTTTGACCTAAACCCCACAGAAACCACTTGAGTGTCTAGTGAGAAGCCCACAAGGGGACTTGCTGATGAATGTGGCCTTTTTCCATCTTTTCAGTGATGTGCAGATGGAAAGTCAGGGTACAGTCCCCAAGGAATCCTGGTTTCCAGCCTCTGGGCTTAGTTCCTGCTCAGTTTGGGCTCCTGGGACACCTTTGCTTCTCCACTCTGTGGGACAGGCTGGACAGGTTGGCCAATTATTTCTCTTTCATAGGCGACTTGGAAATGTAGCAATTTCCCCCCAAAAGCCCTGGAGTCCTGTTTGCTGCTCTGCTGGTCTCCACGCAAGCCCTGAGTTTTGGGGAAGAGGAGGGAGGGTTGACACCTGTATCCTGATCCACATTTCACAGCACCGGCCCGAGCAAATCCTGCCCCATCTTTGAGGACTCGGGGAGCACATGGCTTAACTTAATGACCGCGCTGCTGTTAAGTCAGCAAAATGAAATCACTTACTTCATAGGGCAGTGGGTGCATCCAAGGCCATCTCTAACGAGGTGGCGTGCAGGTGCCAGCTAGTCCCTGACATTGCGAGGTCTGGTTTATGCCTGTGAATGCCCATGGGGTTATGTATCACTGTGAGCGTCAGCAGGAGCAAATCTACCAAGTTGGGGACGATCTCTGTGTTTGTATTTCATTTCCAGTGGCTGAGCAATGTATCCCTTTCCCCAAAACTCTTAGTTACAGTGCCTGGGTCCATCTGGCCACGAAGCAGCATCCTGCAGAGGGTCTGTGAGCATCCCGCTCTGCGTCCCCTCCCCACCCCGCTGCCTCAGGGAGAGCCTGTGGGTTGGGAGGGCAGTGATTTTGAGAGGGTGGTCCCTGACCAGGCCTGGCATCACGCTCATGTGCTCTTCAGGTAGAAAACAGCAATTCAGGTCCTGAGGACAACATCAGACCGATCCTTAAAAAGCAAAGTAAATATATTTTATTTTAAATATATTTTTATTATCTTATATTTCAAGGCCAGGTTGGGTGAGGATTTGAGCAATCTGGTCTAGTGGGAGGTGTCCTAGCAAGGGGGTTGGAATTGGATGATCTTTAAGGTCCCTTCCCACCTAAACCATTCCATGATTCTATATGTGGTGATTTCTTTTTAATAGATACAAACTGCCTTATGGGTACAGCCTGCAGCCATTTCAGGAGACCTGCACGTGCCAGTGAGACCTTTTCGGATCGATTCCCGTGGTCCTCTGGGTGTCGTACCCTAACCTCTCACCCAGCAAAAGCCGTACTCGCTCTCGGCACACAAAGAGCAGCATTTTCAAGAGGACAGGTCTGCTGTAAGCCCATAGTGCCTGCTCCTGTCCTGGATTGAGGGACTGTCATTTTTTGGTGTTACGGGCCAAGCCACTTCACCCCCAGTGCCCAAGCTGTAAAACGAGGATCATAAAATGCACCTAACACAAAAGCAGGTAGTGAAAACTTAATTAGTAGGTGTTGATCATTTGAACACCTCAGATAAAAATTGTGGCACTCTGAACTCTCTTTCTGAGGAATTCAGATGGATAAATTCTGCTTAACCATCCCCCAAGGGATTATTCTCTTTCTTTACGTGGAGGAGGACTTAGGTTGCCCAAGGTCAGGAAGAGGCAGAGGTTTTGTTCCACCAGGAATGGGCTCCACAAATGTGGCTAAATGGGTGGTGGGTACAGCTGAAATTTCTAGCTAGTTCATGCTTCTCTTGCCCGCTTCCTATGAGTATTGTCTGCCACAGATGCTGGGGGGAAGCAGGACTTGGAGGTGGGCGTCATAAAATATCCATGGAAAACACATTTTTGAATTTGTAAGCCTGAGAATATGGATGCGTAAAGCCTTCTCTTAGAGATCCGCTCGCCCAAAGAGGCTGTGTGACCTACTTGTTCAGTCAAAGCAGCTTTGATTTCACGTATCGAAATTGCTCGAAGCAAGACCCAACCGTACCTAGCAACAATTAAGACAGTCGTTTAAGAAGTGGGAAACGATGAAAAGAGAAGCAAAAACCCTAAACAGCCCATTCATAGTGGGTGAATAGAAAAGTCTTCGCATACCTGATTTGTCAGAAAATATTCATCCAAGAAAATTTGGACCTGAACCATAAGACAATTTTTCTTTTTTATCTTCTGATATATGAATCAGTGTCACTTTACATCTGAGCACAGAATGTTTTGACCTATATAATATCTTAGATAGTGGAAATTCAGCTTGAAAATCTCAAAGCAAAAACGAGAAAGGATGGCATAAGCCAGTAATATGGCATTAGCACATATAGATGCGACTTATCACTGGAAAACATCCCAACAGAAGTCAAAAGAAGAGCGTTTTGTAAATAATAGGATTAGGAAGCAGGTTGGTACTTTGTGGAGCTGGCTATACAATCAAACTGATAACAACTAGATTAATAAGGCAATTCAATCTAAACACGGTGTAGCACTAGAAAGCTTTTCAAAATCAATGCCTATCTGTGCAATTTTAATCGAGGTTGGTCTTTGCCTTTTGAAGCCAAGAGATTTGAAGCTCCAGGTCAGCAACATATAATAAAATGGGCTGACTTTTTTTTTTTCTTAACACGTGCCTCTTAATTAGTGCCTTCCATTCCTTAATGTTTTCCTCTTCCCAGGTGGGGGAAGTGAAGCAGTACAGCGATATTGGCTTGCCTGTGATGGTAGTGAAGTATGGCAGACCTTGGAAAATACCACGCTTGACTAAACTACGGGTGTTTTGAGCAGCTGGTTTGCCTGGCTGGTACCCAGCGGTGGGCTGAGCTGAGCAGGATGGCTGGACAGGGTGATACACCCCATATTATCGTATCCACAGCGCACGTTGTCTTCAACTGTACAAAGGGAGATTGTAGGGAAGATGTCCAGAAGTTGCAGTGTAGGACACAAAGGGCCAAAAGGCTCACGGTTTTGAAGCCACAGGAGCATTTTAGGATTTACTAAACTACCTGGGACCTTCAGCCAAGTATCATGTCCCAGCTTCAAGCAGTCTCTGTGGCTTGGAGAGGGAGACTAAGCCTGGTACAGGGAGCAGTGTCTTTGCCAGCATCCTGGGTGTCCACCGAGAGCACCCTGGCTGCTGCTGGCCAGCAAAGCAGTGAGCCCAGTGCCATGGAGCAAGTCATGAGAAGACGGCTAGCAGAGCCCTGCTCTCTCTTCCACCAATGAGCTGCCCCCTCCATGTTAATATTTGACAGCAGAACACTTCATGCTCTGTTTGCATTACAATATTTTGAAAACTTGCACTTTTCACAGTGTGAGGGGGAAAGAGTAACCCCTGAAACAGCCCTTGATGGGCTGCTCAGCAGGGGACTGGGGCAGACGATCTCCTTCCCCACCACCTCTGCATACAGTGACTTGGGAGATGTGCTCTCAACTTGTCTTCCTCACGCCCGCCATCTCCAGCCCTGATGCCTGCCTTAATTTCAGGGGGAGGCACGCACGGACCTGTCGCTGCTGGTATGTAAACCTAGATTGGATAAATGCATTTGAATACTGCGTTGTGGTGCTTTGAATCAGTCCTGCCATAGCTGCGAAACATGGATGAGGTGGAAGCCAACAGGTTTTCTCCACTTCCTAATTTCTGTGATTTTTTTTTTTTTTTTTCCTTTCACTCAGACTGTGAACCAGCACTTATTCAGGGAGCAGCATTTCTTTTTCTAAGCCCTTAATCCAGTCCCTATCTGTCTTACAGCGAGTGTGAAGGAGTGTGAATCCCATTTGGAAGGCTCCTTCAGAGGAGATGTCTCTGAAAGGATGTGTGGTTTGCACACTAATCCAGTCTGCTCCCACACCCCGCAGTGAACCCCATTAAAGTGGAGGCTTGTTAAATGCCAGTAGGCTCTAGGAATAAGCTAGACCTGCTGTTTCCCTTGATGCACCAAAAAATGAAACAGCTCGCTGACTCTCAAGTCTGTCAAAGGAAAGAGGAGAGTGTCGGAGCAAGAATTGCTCTGACTTGGCCATAGATGGTCACCAGCAGGAGGGAGGGAAGTGACAACCATCGTGGCATTTCCAAGGGTTTGATGTTATGTGGTGCTGAGGGCTGTGCTCAGCCTAACGAAGGGGTTCACATCGCATCCTGCAAGTCTGAAAATCTTTTCTGATGGCACCAAATGTTCACACACTCTCTTTCTTTTTCATTTATGTCTAATGCATTTGGGATTTTTTTCAGGACTGGTAGAAATACGTGCTCCTGAGATACATTTTCATGAAGGTATATATTTTCAGGTAACAATATTTCTGCTAGAAGAGAATTTGGTTCTCTTTATGAGCATGTTCATTTGGCTATCTGTGCAGTGGAAACAGTAAAACAGAGCAATGAGCATGTGGCAGTTAACATGTGTCTGACTAGGAACCCAGCTCCCAGTGAGCATCACAACGTGGGCGACTGGTTCTTTGTGACCCCCTTGAAAATAACAAGCTATTGCAAGAAGGGGCTTTGCAGCCAACTAGATGCAGACCAGTACTTCTATGTATTTATTTTTAAGTGAGGATTCGCAGGTTGTATGAGCGGCATTGGTTTCTGAAGGGGCTTGGTCCCACCTATTCTTCATTACAGCATCGTGTAGGTGCTGGGAACTTTGGCTGTCTGTTCCCACAGGTCTTGCTCAGGCAGGTCTGGCACCCGTCCTTGTGCACTGGTGTCAGGCCATGGAAGTGACAAGGCTGTCACTTCAGGTCTCAGCGCCAGCATAAGAATGACTCTGGTGAGTTGTCCTCATAGCTTCAGCCAAGTTACACCAAAGGTGGGGACAAAGGGCTTCAGGGCTCTCCTGGGATCAGAGCGGGCTGGAACGGGACCCTGGGCCTGGCCTGGGTCACTGGGAGCCAGGAAAAGGTGCACTGTGAGGATGGGATCTCCACAAGTCACCCAGGAGCCTGGTGACTCGGTCTGCATAAAATGGAGAAGTTGGGTGGTCTCAACTGAAAGCCCAAGATGAAGACAGTGGTGGGAATCCTGTCCAGATCATTCAGCTCAGTCCCCACCTGAAAAGGACAGGGGAAGTCCCTTGGCAACCTGGAGATGGAGGAGACCTTCTCTATGCACTGCTAACACCTGACTCGTAAAAAAAAGTAGAGATGTATTTAATGCAACCTGTAGGCTACATGCTGCTTTGATGACGGAGACCAGATGTCTTTGATGGCTGGTTAGATCGCACAGGTATTATTAATTGGGTTGGTTAGGAGCTTTTTTGCCGGAATGATTTTACGGTCGCAGTAGGGCAGCAATGACAATGGATGTGAAAAGCCCTTCACAGGCATCAGGACGTCTCCCTTCTGGATGGGGTGGGATGCGAACGGTGCAGCAGTTCAGAGCCCTTCAGAGCAGGATCTCTTGACTGTTGAACAATGCTTGGCAAAGAGGAGCTGGGTTTATAAATAATGCATTTCCTTTGTCTTGCAGGAGTTCTGGAGGCAGAGGTACAATCAGATCAGCTGTGAACAGCTTACATAGCAAATCTAATAGGTTTGTAAATTAGATTTTGTGTTCATTTGTTTTTGCTGTAAGGCAGCTATTAATCTGCTTCTCCTCTTCGCTGGATAGTGCTGTTCTTATTTAGCAAATGTATCTGTTTCTTTTCACTTCTGCTTTGCATTTTCTTAATCGTTTCTCCCCCTCCTTCCCCCAGCTCAGCGCAATAATCATTTGCAAATAACCAAGAATCTGCAAGTTGCAGTGATTGAGAGAATGAGAAAGAGAGAGTTACTTATTGTGAAAATAAGTCAGTGATAGAGTTGCCATTTTCGTAGTTTTACTATGTGCTATTAGAAGAGAGATCGCTGTCTTTGACATCAGAACTTCATTTGGTTTTATCATAATGCGCTTCAGTAACGTCGCTCCCTTGCAGAGTCATTTCATGGCATCACAGCTTCATTCAGTGTCTCTCTATGTTATTTTTACAATGATTTCATGTCAGCCCAGCGTTACCGAGTGGCGCGGTTGCAACACTTAGTGACACCACACGAGAAAGGAAGGGTGATGTCATTGTGATGATGTCACCACAACTGATTAAAACACAGAAAATGGACAAAACCAAAAAAATCGTAGTTATTCCCAATGTTTCTTTGCCCTGTTTCCTTTATGATTTTTAACACCTTATAGGTAAGTTTTGCAAGACACGAGGTGATAGGGCAAAGCGCAAGACGCAAACAAATCCAACAGCCTCGACTGGCAGCCTCTGGAGAGGTACTGTACAAACACACACAAGGACACTGGCAGCCAGCGTTTATAAACACATTTCCTTACCTTTCTGAAACATTACATAGTGGGAGCCACAGCATGTCCTCGGGAGCTCCTTTCCTGGGCTGGAGATGTGCTTCTGGGAGCTGGATGTTGTCCATAAGCCTGGGCCACCAGCTCTGCCCCATCTCTCACTCTTCTCCCTCTTTGGGGTTTACACACTTTTTATAAACGTATTTATTTACAAACCATTTCCCAGCTGGAAAAAGCCCTTTGCACCAGAGAAGGAGATTCCCTTTAGCTGATAGCGAGTGCTTTGGCTGTGTATTTTTCAGAGCGCTCTGAAGTGTGAAGGTTTTTTCGGGGCTGCAGACACATGCACAGCTTCTTGATGAGGTGCTTGGGTATTCTCTTTGGAAGGCGGCTGGCTGGAATCAAATATTCAGAGGCTCCCTTAATTCATGCCATGTGATGTAAATGGCACTGAGGTGCTGGGGCTGATTTGCTTCTTAGAGCAGGGATTATAAGCTGGGGTCTCCTAGTGATCATCTCCAAACCGCAGCATCTAGCTGTTGCCCGTCCCCCTGCTCATTTCTGGGTCTGGAGCAGGCGATACGCATGCTGAAATCCTCGTGCTCTCTGCTAACGAGGCGAAAAGTTACCAGCAAGCCAACCTCCCCCTGTTCGATACGGGATGCTCGTCGCCCGATCGCACAAGCAGCACCCAGCGGCTCAGCTAAATTAATTTCTGCTTTGGGTGAAGTGAAGGTTGCACTTCTCTGGTGAGGATTTTAACCCGCTGGAGGAGCTGAGCTGGCTCCACTTCGGGGTGACCATGGGGCAGCAGGTCGGCAACCTCGGCTGCCCTCGTAGGAAATGTCTCAGTGAATTTTGGGGGCTCCCCGGAGCTCTGGGGTCTCTTGTCTGTGGGTGTGTGTCTGCCAGTCTGTCTTTGTAGAGCCTGCTTGTGTTTTTTTGTGCATGCCTTGCTACGGCTAGATGTGTAAGACTGTGTTTTCTGTAGAGCTGTGCCTGGCTGTAAGTCTGTGTTCGTGTAAGCGAGCAGGTATTTAAGGATTTGTGTCTGTCTGCTTGAGTGTAGCAGAATACAAACAGGCTTTCAGTTCTTGTTTAGCTAATAACTACAATTTTGCTTTTCTGATGAAGTTTGAATTCCAGCAGCCAGAGCCGAAGACAGTGATTAGAAGTGCCATTGGGATGCTAACGGATCCTGTCGCTCTCCCTCTCCCTGTCTTTCTTTTCTCTAGAGCTGAAGTAGTAATAAATGACTCTTCGTCTCCAGCTGTTGTTGACAGAAGTAATGAAAGCATTAAGCACAACATTAAACCAGCCTCATCCAAATGGAGACACAACCAGACACTGTCTTTGAAGATCAGGTACTGGTAATTACCTATAGGACAAGAGACAGACTTGGTCCTCTCCAGTGCAAGCTGGCAAATTGCCTCTGTATATCATCTAAAGAAGTCGAGGAAGAAATAAAAGGCTTATCTCCTGCTGAGCTAGGCTTCATATCTGTAAGCGATCGCTTGGAAATGAATTCCCGGCTGAACCAGCTGGCCTTGCAACGATGAAACAAGGAGCACTTGAGCCCCCGTTTTCCAGGCCAAGTGGGGATTAGTGTGCGCTGGTGGTGGGTCGTGCAGGGGGGAAGGAGACCCTCTCCCCCAGGTAAATACAGGGAACCCCCACTAATGGTGGGCTGCCCCGGGAAGGGGTGGGTGGAGAATGAGCAGGCGTTAAGACGGAGATATCTGTTTGTAAGCTGTTCATGGGACAGCATCAGTCAGCTGGGACTGGCCATGGGGCGAGGACAGGCAGGAGACAAGAGTTCGTCTTCTGTATGACCCAAATTATCTCAGTACCTCACCCGATGGGGCTGTTTTCTTCCCTGTCCTCAGGAAACAGATCCTGAAGTTCCTGGATGCAGAGAAGGACATTTCGGTGCTGAAGGGGACACTGAAGCCAGGGGACGTCATCCACTACGTCTTTGACAGGGACAGCACCATGAATGTTTCGCAGAACTTGTACGAGCTGCTGCCCCGCACCTCGCCCCTCAAAGGCAAGCAGTTCCCCACCTGCGCCATTGTCGGCAACTCGGGGGTCCTGCTCAGCAGCGGCTGCGGCCCCGAGATCGACGCGCACAGCTTCGTGATAAGGTAGGGGACTGCGCCCTGCTGCACGATGGGGCTGAGGGGGTTTCAGGGGGCTTTGGAGCAGCGGAAAGGGGCTGGAGTCCTCATCCTGTGGTGCAGTGCAGCCTTGCAGCCCCGTGTGCATGCGTAGGGTTCACTGATGCGAACGCCCTGCTGCAAACCCTTCCACCCACCACCAAGTCCTCCTCCAGTGTTCTTGAAATGCACCGTGTTCTTCACATGGTGCACCGTTAACCCCTCCAGGACACCGTTAGCCCCCAGCACCCCCAGTCCCAAGCACTCCCTCCTCCTTTCCCATATGCTTGCCCTCTTGCAAACAAATCCTGTCCTGGATGCTCCCATGGACACAAGCTTCGTCCCCAAATCACTTCTGCCCTCGAGCACCGGGTGCACCACACAATGCCCTGGCACCACACTTGTGCCCGCCTAGGTCTGATGCTCCCCTGTGACTGCTCCGTCCCCAGCACCGGTGTCCCCACAGATGTGCTGCCCCATGGACCTGTGGCAGCAGATCCTGACCCCCACTGGGACACACACCAAATTCGCTACAGATGCTTGAAGTGGAGAGGAGGAGCGCTCCTGTCCTCCCATCCCCGACACCCGTGTACGTCTGTTAGCTGAGGGGCTGTAGGAGTCCGCTGATGATTTATGTATGTGCAGACATTTGCTTTCTGGCGAGTCTATTATGAAGACAGCCCAATCCATCAGCGGCTCACAGAGGCGGTCCCCGGTGTGACGTGGGAATGAGGATAATGTCACCTCTGCCCCCGGCTCGAGCCCGGCTGCTCCAGCCTGCCTGGCTGCTAGCAGCTCTGTCCTGTCCTGTTTGCATCCTTAAGCGTAACCAGAGCGAGCAAAGGGAAAAATTGCTTATTGCAGTTCTGGCAAAGTTTAGGGAGGGGCTTTCGTGTCAGGCAGCGAACTTGCAGGAGAAAAGCTTTTCTGGGTGTAAGGATTGGGATCTTGAGTGACTTCTCCCCAGCCATGCATGCGAGTGCAGGTCTGACGTGGACCTGCTCTTCCCACCATAGGTTATCTGAGCCACCACTTGAACCTGCATCTTCCTGAGGAAGGTTTGCTCCATCCAAGCAGCCTTTTCTGTGGGTCTGGCAGTGACCAGCAATGGGCTCTGTGTCCAGGATGCAGTTTCGCTCTTCAGATCCAATGCTTATTTTTAGCGATTTTACTCCTGTGGCAAGCGGATCACAAGGGCTCCATGTGCCAGTAGCTGGATTTTCTTTACACCATTCCCTTAGTTTCCCCATCTGTAAAGCAGGGAAAACAGTAGTAAGGGCTGATTATCGAGGCAGATGATTAGGATGCAATTCCTAGTCGTTAAATACTGTAACTTCACTGTAAAACGCCGCAGGAGAGCACACAGTGTGCTAACATGTGGGTACCCTCCGGTTTTCACCATCCTGGAAGAGCATCTCTCTGCATCTCCCCATCAGCTGGTCCCCGGTGCCGTTTACCCAGCGCCACGTGCCTGGCACAGCCATGGCTTAACGGCCATGGATCCCCCCTCAAGGAGCTGTAGGAAACCACTGTATAATGAGGGTGATTTGTTGGCAGTTTATCCCGTGGCCCCTCAGCCCTCATCCCTGGTGTGACACAGGAGCTGGTGGCACAGGAGCTCCCGGGGGAGGGTGTGTGCCCATATCTGCATGCACAGCCTGAGAGGAGGCACCAATTAATACTACAGAAAGAGATGTTTTTTGAAGGTCACAGCCTCCAGACAGCCAAACCCTGTGGAGACCCATGTCCTGGCATCCACCTCCCGCTGATGTCATTATCACTGCTGGTGCCACCAGGTCTGCTGTTAGCTGAGACTCACCAGGAGGAGAAAAGAGACTTGGGATAATGTTACCCCAGCAAGGCTGGAATTGAGAGGCGAGCGCTTTCCTTGCGTGGGAAAGGCCATTTCATTTACAATCTGCCATGGCAGCAAAAACGGGAGGTTTGTTGCTACATGTTATTTTTGAACCGCACCAGAAGAGATACTGATCTGTACAAACCCACCCACCAGACACCAAAGTTACGTCTGTTATTAGCGTTGCCCCAGAGGAATATGCATGCACATGCCAGCATGTTGAGGAATGATCACCTGATACTAAGATGGCTCCTCATTGCCAGGTCACAGTCTCTCTAATTTATTGCAGAGACTCATTCTCCCTCCTCCTCCTCCCAAAAGCAAGGGTGAACGGGCACATCTGTCACTGGCCCTGGGTTTTGGCATCAAACGCCCCTCATGTGTGTCACTGCCCTCTCTCACGTCCATCGTAAAGGGTCGTGTGGTGTTTCCCCTCGCAGGTGCAATCTGGCCCCTGTCCAGGAGTACTCGCAGGACGTGGGCATGAAGACGGACCTGGTGACTATGAACCCCTCGGTCATCCAACGGGCCTTCGAGGACCTGGTGAATGAGACTTGGAGGGAGAAGCTGCTGCAACGCCTCCACAGCCTCAATGGGAGCATCCTCTGGATCCCAGCGTTCATGGCCAAGGGGGGCAAGGAACGAGTGGAGTGGGTGAATGAGCTCATCCTGAAGCATCGCATCAACGTCAGGACTGCCTACCCCTCGCTGCGCCTGCTGCACGCTGTCCGAGGGTGAGAGCGTTTCTGGTGTGCTCTGAGCCAGGATTTCATGAGCCTCCTGAGCTGGAGAGCAATCAATGGGTTTGTGCTGGAGGCAAACAGCGCGAGCTGTTTCTTTCTGTAGACCATGAGGAGGACTCCATGGGCAGTGGCTGGTCCCTAGATGAGTACTGGAGACCACCTTGCAAGCAGGGTCTCCCTACTGTTGAGCATGAGGTCTTTTAGCCATGCCATATAGCGAGCCTAAGTCTTCCAGCACTTTGCTGGCTGTAAGTTTGGATGTCACCACGATAAGTGGTGATAAGGCTGTCCTTGGAGGAATGTGTGTGTGTGTTGTGGTTTGCGGAGCTAGTGACAAGGTTTGTGACTTTGTGCTTAAGTGACGCGTGGAAGTCTCGCACAGCTCCTCAGGTCAGGTTGCTCATGGCAGCCTGGACGGGCTTGGCAGGGTAGCTGTTCACGAGTAGCCTGCATGCTGCTGTGATGGTGCTAATTGCACCGCTCATCTTAAATGACCAGCCCAGGGAAGGGACTGACATGGTCTGGTCTTGCTGGTCAGATAAACAGGGCCAGGTGGTGGTGAATAGACTTACTGGGAAGGAAGGAAGGGGTCTTTCTCCTTCCTCACTGCAACCAGGTGTGTGGGAGACACAGGTATGGTGGGGATGGGAAGGCTATAAAAGAAAAGAGAACTCCAGGGTCCATGTAAATGGCTTGGTAATGGGGTAGGCTCTTGCTGTCTTGCTTGATTTCTCTGGGGAGAGTCATGATTCATTAGGCATTTAGAGATGGCTTAGCGGCAGTAGTTGTCCTCTCCAGTTCTGACTAGACCCTGTTGCTCTCCTGGGATGGGAATTCACTCATGCAGCTGGTGCTCCTGCCTCTAAGCCTCAGCATTAATGTTTCTTGATCACTTTGGGCACTTCTTCCCCAATCTACCTCTGAGCCTGAGCTCCTCTGGTCAGTTGGTCCAAGCTGGGTGTTGCTCTGTCCCAACCTGGGTGATGTGTCAGTGCAGGGGGTGGGCACAGGACAGGTTTTGGGGTCGTTTCCTGCAGGAGCAAGCCTAAGGTGGTGCTGCGAGGAGAGGGTTGTGAAGGGCAGCTCTGCAGGCAGCCGAGGCGGGCTGGGAGGAGTGGAGGCTCTGGTGCCACGGTGCATCACAGGCAGCAATAACAGGCAAAAAGAACCACGTCTGCCCCAAGTGCCTGTGTTTGAGGCTTCCCTGGGCCGGAGAGGCATCTTACAGAACACGCTGGCTTTGAGGTAAAGAAAGGGAAGGAAACGATACCACAACTCACAGAAAGGGAGGAGAGGGAAAAAAAAAAAAAATAAACCACGCCACGACCCAAATTCTGAGCTATTTCTAGCTGTAATTGACTTACTTTCATCTGTCAAAATAGAATTAAGCTCCTGTAATAAGCCCTTTAAATCAACAGGCTGCTAATCCTGTGCTGGCAACCATTCCTGGTGCCAGAAACTTCCCATAGGAAGCTTTGAGGAGGGATTGGCAAAGGCTGGGCTTCGCTCTCCCGCGGGAGAGAAGGAGGATGCCTGAGTAAGCTCTGCTGCTAGGCTTATCTTCCAACTCGCGGCACCTTCCTGGCCCTCCTGTGCTGCAGCCCTGTGGTCCAGCCGGGCTGGCTGGCACTCTCGTTGTCCCTGTGCCTCTCCCACAGAGCAGTGTTGGAGCCACCAGCCAGGGCTGGCAGGTCCTGCCTGGCTGGAGGGGATGCAGGGATTTTGGGACAAGCCCAGGGGTTCAGCGCTGTCTCTCGGTGCGTGGAGCGATGCACCCCTCCTCCCATGGCTTGGAGTAGTGTCTTCCTTTTTTCACATGTTAGTGTTCCCATGGGTTTTAACTGGGTGCAAGGAACATGGGTTTGGGCTTCTGAAAACCTACTGGGGCCCAAAGGGATGTGACCAGTCAGACCAGCAAGCAAGTGAAGTAGCCAGTGTTGGTGGGTGTCTGGGATGGACATGGTACCAGCACGTGGTTGGACGCTGGCTGATGCTGATGACAGGGTCTAAGTGCCTGGTCTGAGCTACAGCCAAGACCCCAATCTTGTCCTATGGGCTGGTCACTGTGCTGTGGGGTGATGGAGAAAGGTGGGTCATGGCTGCACTGAGGCAGGACTAATTCGATTATAACCGCAGAAGCCAGTGCTAATCCTCATCAGGGGTTGCCCTCTAAGCCAAGGGAGCTGCTGCTTGACCTGCCCTCCTGCTCTCATGCTTATCAGCAGGAAAACAAGGATGCCTGCTAATTAACGATTAGTATAATTAAAATTGCAGGCTCCTCAGCTGGCTAGAACTGATGGGAGCACTCCAACACCTACCCAGTGTGTTGTGGCCTGGCCCAGGAGCTGTGCAGAGGCACCACCCAGGGCTGGGGGGCAAAGGGCTCTGCTATTCTGGGGGAAGGATTGAGTCAACGTTAACCCTTTCCTCGGTGCAGCCTCCTCAGGTTTGGACTTGGATGGATTTAAGAGTGATTCAGGCAGTACTGAATGAAGCAGCCTCAGCTGAAGAGGGGAGTGTGCTGATGCTCTTGGTGCTATGTAGGAAGTCTCTCAGGTACCTATAGAGTTGTCTTGACCATCTGCTCAGGTTAATCGATATGATGTAGTTTGGGATGAAGAAGGAGTCCTTCCTCAGGTCAAACTAACCAGAATCACTAGGAGTTCACTTATTCATCTTCTATGATACTTTCTCATTCCTAAGATCATCGTATATTTTTGCTTATGAGCTCCTTGCTGTTACAGATATATGGTTGCCAACAACTCCCTCCATCTCTCCAGCTGTCTCTGAGGAACATCCCTGTTCGTAGTATTGCACTTCTCTTTGACAGATCTGAGATTTGTGAAACAAATAAATTTTGTGGCATGCAGCAGAGAATCGATAATCCACAAAGCCCCACAGAACTCTGTGCTACAGTAGGCTGGAGTTGCAGAGATGTCCTGTCTTCTTTGCTGGATAAAGCTACCCTTTATAATCTCTCCTAAGTTGATCTGGAAATCACAAAGAAATGGGGGGAGTCTTTCAGCCAAGACGCTCTTTTATGTTTTTTTTTTTCAAAGGATAACACTTTCTACAAAGACTAACGTTATCTCAGCCGACTTCAATTTGGCTACAAAAGCTTTGCCTTTTCTCTTCTTCCTTCACTTCCAGTGAAATACATTTGTGAGTTCTTGACTCCTCCTTGAACCACAGTATATATTGTCCTGCTCTGCTTTCCCCCAGACCAGAATGCATTTCAGTGGCAATTGAGTATTTTTTCCTATAATTTTCAGTGCATTTGGGGCATTTGTAGAGTGTGCGTTTCTGAGATAAGTAAAAAGCATGTGGTTTTGTTGTCCTTAACAGCATCATTTGCGACATCACCTTCCTAGCTGTGAAGGTGCCTTAAATGTTTGCTGATAGCTTTTTGTGTTGATGAGTCTGGATAATCTGTGCAATAGGATGGAGGCTGGTGTTACACGGTTAAACTCTCCATCTTCACGCCGGGAGGGGAGAGACCCATCAGCATTTCGATGGAGGAGCTCAGAAGGAAGCCCAGTCGCTACCTAAGGCTGAGGAGGAAAGCGGTGCCATGGCAGGGAGCCAGCTTGCGGGGATGGCAACGGTGTCACGCGTTTCGGGGGTGCGTGACTCACTTCGGAACGATTCTATAAAATGTCTCCTGAGCAATTCATCTGGCGAGCGCAGTGCTCATCTCCTGGCTGGGAAGCAAGCAAACCCTTTAGAAGTCATCTGTTAGTGTCTCCAAAAAGCCTTGTAATCCCTATTGCCAAGCAGCTTTTGTCAGAGAAATAACATGAAATGCAGGAAGCAAGGGAAAATAATTGTGTCTGGAGGTTTGACTATCACTCCTTGCAGAGTATTCATGGACACATTTCAGTTTGCCTTGTATAATCTAGTCTAGCATTTCTCACTGTGTCCATCATGAGGGTCTCTTGGCAGTAACCAATTCTAATCCCTTAAGATTTTGTTAAGAGCTTCTTGAAAGAAAAAAAATAAAAATCAATATATCTTCCAGCTCCTTGGCTAGGTCTCCTGTTAGGTTTAACATCCAAATAGCCATGACAGTTTGCGTGCATTCTTCACGACAGCGATCGCCTTGCTTGGGGTCCATAGCCTGCATAGTGCAGCTCTGCCACGTGTCCTCAGAAGTGCAACCTGGTGGGGCATAAGGTGGATTCATCTTTGCCGCAGAGGTCTCTCTGGGTCCTCACATGTGAACAAAGTCTAAGCCTTTGCTAATTTTTGAGGGCGATGCTGCTCAGCTGCTGCCTTTCCCATCCATCAGCCATGGTGGAAACCCTCCCCTGGTCCCTCCTCGCCTTGTGTTCTGGTTATGCTGCATCCTTTCCAACAGTCTTGCCTTGCTTGTAGCCATGCAGCACACACGTGTGCGGGTTATTCCGCTAACCTGTTGCTTTGATCGCATCACCCAGCTCTTTTGCATCCCTCCATGAGCTCCCCTTTTCTCTGACACATCAGACCTAAGCTGCTGCTTTTCCTTTTCACAGCCCTCCCAACTCATCTTTTCTCACTCTGTCTCTCTCAAGATCAGTTCTGCTGTCGATTAGCCAGTGTCACCCAGTTACGGGGTTTCTAAACAAGCTCCTTCATGCTTCTTCTCCTCTGAAATATCTGCCCCCAGGGACCAGTGCCTTAAAGCCCTTCCTCTCTGGTCCCACAGACGGTTTAAGGACAGTGGTCCTGCGCTCAGGTGTGGGATGAAGATGACCAAGGTCTGTAGGGAGGAAAAAAATAGCCATTCCCAATTGTGTGACTGGGGTAGGACGTGGAGGACTATGAATGCCCAGCAGATCTATGGGTGGGTGAGATCAGTGGCTATCCCACAAATAAATCCTTGTGCAAGCAGTTATTCTTGCCCCTCTGCACTCGAGCAAATGAGGCACGTTGTATGTGAGCTGTGGTGTGTCTGCACTGGGACCCTGAGACAGTTAATTTGTTCCGGTTAATCAGGAAGAAGATTTAGTCTTGTCTTTGTCAAAAGAAGGGGAAGGGCAGAGGAAGGAAAGAGGAAAGAAATAGGGTAATCCTCTTCCCAGTTACTTTCCTCCTCGTCTGTCTGTTTGGAAATGGTTTAACTTGTGGGTGTTGACCATGTGTGTTTGAAAGGGCACTGCGGAGCTCAAGACCTGGAGGAGAAGAGTTATTTATCTGTGACTTAGTGCTGATTTGCTTGCGCCAAATCACTAAAACTAGACCCAAGCCACAGATCCAGTCTGGATGTAGAGGCTTGATTTGGTGCGTGGGCTTTGCCCAGCATGGGGATAAAGCCCAACTCTGACTCCAGATCCATCTTTTGGAGTCTGCGTTAGCATGAATCTGGACGGGGACCTGCCCATTCCTACCCCTCCAGCACAGATCTCATCACTGTACGTGGCTCCCAGCTATTTTGGTGGAGGTGACAGAGGAGACTGGATGCACGGACAGAAAAGGGCTGGGAGAAGCTGGATGGGGTTTAGTGTTGGCTCCCTGGGCACTTCATCTCCATCCACCCAGCAGGCGGGATAAGCGCTGTGTCCCACCAGCACCGGCAGGTCCTTGCCTGCACCGATGTGTGTACCATCAGGGCATTCGCTCTCATTATCTGTAGCTGGTTTTTCATGGTTGTTAATGGGAGCAGAATGTGTGTGGCAGACTGATAATATGCTTCTGACAGTCAAGGACTAGCACCTTCACAACAGCTTGTGTTGGTATCACACTTTTATGAATAAGCTGCTTTAAAAGGGTCTGAAATTGCATTATTTCAGCTATTCTGATTTGTATCACTAAATAATGCAGCTGATACTGCTGAAACTTGATTTCTTCATTGACCTGGGTTTCTTTTATTCATTTCATCAGGGCGATGGATTTTCTGTTCATTTTATCCTGCAGGTTAACCCTTACCTGGAGTGTACAGGTTACCTTAGGGTTTTCTCAGACACATCAGGATGTGGTGGGTAAGCACAGAGCAGGACCCTGCCCTCGCTAGCGGTCCTCAAACACTGCCTGCAGGGAGGAGTTTTGCACCCAGCGTTTCAGCCCAAATCAAGGGCAGGCTCTGCTCCCTGAATTTGGGGATGCCGGGGGAGGATGGGCACTGTCAGCGCGGTGGGGTGCACGCTCCAGATGTGCGATGTGGAGGCTGGCACCTTCCCCGGCTCAGGTGGGATCTGCGGCTTCCTACGGGCAGTTTCAGAGCGTTTGGTCTCCTGAAGGATTCCCACCGGGCTTTAAGGTCTGCATACAGGGGTGGCTTCCCCTGTGGCTGCAGCGCGGCCCCTTGCAGGAGGCATATGCTGATGATCAGGCAGCCGGCAGCAGTGCTATGCAATTCTGCTCAGGAGGCTCCTTAAATTTCTTGGAAACCTTTTGGAAAATTGATGTTGCTGAGGAGCAGCCAGAACCACCTGCCAGCTAGGATGAGACTCTCCGAGCTGCTCTTCTTGAAACCTCTGTCCTTGGCTACCATCAAGGCTCAGTTCAAATAGGTGCTAGGGCTTGTGTCTAGGCTGTGTCCTTACAAAAGATGGCCTCGAAGATCCGATGGCATTTTCCATCTGTCACTATCATGATCCGAAACAAGAGCCATCTCAGACGATTTTTGCCTGACAGCATCACAGTTCCTGTTCGTAGCTGCATCCTGCTCAGTCACCAGCCTGTCTCTGTAGCTGCTTACACCCTTGAGGGTTTATTTACAGAAACGACACAGCACCGGCTTTTGAAGGAGGTCCACGCTGTGAGAATGGCTCTGAGAAAAGGAGGTATTGGGTTTCAGGACTGCTGTTTGCTCTTCTTTTTTAATTGCTGTCTCTTTCCATAAAATGTTGCAGTTAATAGTTATGGTGATTGGTGTAGCCAATTTGAAAAATAATTACTGTCTGCTTCAAGATTATCTTTCCTCCTAATTAAAATCCCGGACCTCACATATTAAAGGTGCGCCGTTGACACAGCATCCCATGTGCGCTCAGACAACCTCATTTGGATTTACAGAATTAATTAGGTTTTATTTCCATCCCCAGCTGTTCTCTCCTGCACCGGGAATGTGGCCGCTGTCTCAGTTGGCCAGTGGTGAGAGAGATAAGAGGGAGATCTTCCTGCATAGCTCCCACGCTCCCATCACAAACCAGTCATTAAAAAGTATTCCCCAGACTTCACTGGAGGATTTCCCACCTTCACTCTCCAGGAAACAAGTTGTAAGCGCTGTGGTATGGCCTGTGTTGTGGTTTGGGCATTATATATTACGTGGGTGGGTGGACTGGCACAGCCTGGAGTCCATCATCCCCTCTCAAAGCTGAATCCAGCAGCGAGAATTTATGATGCGGTAGGAGTGAGGTTTGTCATCCTTCTCGTTTTCCCAAGGCTGTACCTGCAGTAGAAGGGAATGTGGGTAAAAGAGCCAGGTTTTTTATTTTTATTATAGAAATGTGAACTGTGATTGTTCCCTACCCCAATATTATTGAATGAGTGCTCACTAGCTGCGTGTGCTGAGATGGACACGCCAGGTTGAGTTTGGTAGGGCTGCCTTTGGGTACTGGTTGCACCCATTTGTTGGTCTTGGTAGGGCTTTTTGTGCAGGCTGGGTTGCAGAGGACAGTGTGCTTTTGTAGAGCGTGTCTGTGTTTGACCCAGGTCGTTTGTGTCATCATTAATGCGCTTAAAATATTGGTGATCACATGAATGTCCTGCATCCTTGTGCAAGGGTCACTCTGTCATGCTGTCAAGGTCACTGTACGTTCCATTTCTACAGACTCTCAGCAAAATCTGAAAGTTAATATTTTGGGCAGGCCAGGAGGTCACCACTATCTTCCTGTGCTCCAGCTGGCAAATTGATAAAAGGAGAGTTTTAAGGCTAAAGCAACTACGGGACAAATCCAGTTGGTTGTGTCTTCCCCCTAAACCAGCTGGTTATGTGGCTTGACAGTTCTTCCCAGGTAGTTTCCCTGCTGGATGAGGATACCCTAATTCACAGAGTTAAATGGTTGTGATAATCTCCCCTTTGTCTCTGCACGCCAGGGGTCTAATGTGCTTACCCTTAAACTCATCAAGGAGGCTGTTTTATGGCTACCTGTGGGAGAAGACTGCCTTGGCACCGCAATGAACTTTGCTGTGTCCCCATGGCGCAACCCCTGTGGCCAGGCAAGCCCAGAAAATGCTGAGGCTCTGCCTCTGAGATACTGGGTTTGCCCCGGTTACTTGCTCCTTTTTTGTGTTGGATGCCAAGATACGTCGGGCAAGGAGGACCTCCTTCCCAAAACGTCGTACTCATCCTTTGCTAAAGCTGCAGGCACTTGAACACCCCTGGGGTGTGGGAACCCAGTAAACCCTGCCGTGCCCTTCCTGCGCACGCCGAGGCAGTCACTCTGCTTCCAGAATTCGATTCGCCAGAAAAGTCAATTTTTCTCTTATCTGGCTGAGAACAAGCAAGTACGTTGTGTGCCTTGGTTGCTAAATTTTAATGGCTTTCGTGAAAAGCTAATTTGCAGGATTAAGGCTCAGCTCTCCCGAGGGTTCCTGCTCTCTGAGCACCAGACCCTCAGAATCTGGGCAGAAAGTGCGAATGAGGAGCAAGACACTTCCCATGGCGTGAGACAGCGGGACCCAGCTCAGGATCCCAAACCTCTGGGTGAGAGCACAGAAATGCCACGTGCTTTGCTCCGCTTCCTCATGCGTTTTATCCAAAGCGCTGCCAGTCACTCCCCTGAACCCAGGACCTCTGAAATATCTATTAAAAATAATCCGAGGTGTTGGAGGGGCTGCGACACGGCGGGCTGCGCTGCCTGCACCATCCCTGCCTGCTGTGGGGCAGCGCCGGCATCAGCTGTGCTGGAGGAGGAAGGAATGCACCCAGAGGGGAACATCTTCTACCTCCCCCAAACCTTTTGCTTTCTGGTTTTGCTCTTCTGACAGTGTTTTTCTGCTGAGCAAACCAGATAAGTTGCCTGTGCAATAAACACTGGGCGCTGGAAACGTCTTCTTACAGGATGTTGATGCTGCAATAACTTTTATCGGCAGCCCGAAATACAACTGTTGATACCGTTTCTGCTCGTGCATGACTACAGGGTGCCTCCTTCCTCCGTTTTTGCCATCCCTCATAAAAACTAACGCGCTTTTCAGCAGCAAGCACAGCTGACCTGCGTGTCGCGTAGTATATATTGCAATATGCCATATTGTGTATCTCATGGACTGATGCTGCAGAGCGTGGGTGATGTATTTTCGTCCAGGATCACAGTAGAAGTTGCTGGGTGTAACAGCAACACAGCAGTGTGGTTCAGTTCTTTCAGCCTGGTGACCCTTTATTCCAAGGCAAATGTTTTTACAGGCCTGTTGTGTTTACCGTCAGCGTAAAAATCTTCATTCATCAGTGGAAATCATCAGCTTGTGTGTGTGAGAGTGTGTCTGCTTCGAGGAGTTGCTGAAGTCTACTTGACGTGTGGATGGTTTGGTCTATGGTATTGATCCCCTAGGTTGATTGGAAGATAATTGTGGGCTGAAGTACTGAAGGCCACCATTGCAAGCAATTTGTTTTTCGTAAAGGATTGCCGAGGCCCGAGATGCCTCAGTGCCATAGCAACAAGTGTGGTGTAACCGCCAGACAGAGAGCAGGAGGATGCTTATTCATGAAGCAATCCCTAGAGAGGGTTTTTCTTGGCATGGAGAACTCTTCTGCTAGTCAGAAACCTCTCACGTTGAATCGCCAATATATCTCAGTCAGAGGCTGGGGAGAGAAAACAGGCAAGACACGAGCTTCGTGTGCAGGAGGAATAACACGCTTTCCTCTACTCTCCCTTTGCAGGTACTGGCTAACAAACAAGGTGCACATCAAGCGACCCACCACCGGCCTCCTCATGTACACCTTAGCTACGCGATTCTGCAACCAGATCTATCTCTATGGCTTCTGGCCCTTTCCCCTGGACCAGAACCAGAACCCGGTCAAGTACCACTACTACGACAGCCTGAAGTACGGCTACACCTCGCAGGCCAGCCCGCACACCATGCCCTTGGAGTTCAAAGCCTTAAAGACGCTGCACCAGCAGGGAGCCTTGAAGCTGACTGTGGGCGAGTGCGATGGGGCCACGTAGGGTGGTCCCCAGACGCGTTCCTGCACAGCCACGGGAGGAAGGGGAGGGGGCGGAAAGGACGAGTGGTGCCTGGTGGGGTTGGTTGTCTTTGTTAATGCGCAGAACAGTGACACAAATATATATACGTGGTACCTATATATATTGACCTGAGTATTATAACTGTTTGGTGTTCACCAAGGAAGGGGCAGGAGAGATGCAGGAGCATCTGGCGTGACTGGCCTGGACAAGACCCCTTGCTGTGGGCTTGCTGGGCTTGGAAGGGCGTTCGACCTACACCCGAAAGGTGTGAAGGTGGCCTTGGTTTTTGAGGGTATGTTAGATGATGGGTAAACATTAAGCCATTTGTCGTGACTGGTCCGAGGTTGGTAGTTAGTTTGTTTGGCCAAGGACGCCGGTGCTGGCACTCTGCAGCAAGGCACGTTCTTGGCCCCGTGCTCGTGGCGGGGAGGGGGAAGGGGCNAAGGTTTGTTGGTGGCTCTCACAGCCGAGGGCCTGCCTGTGGCACCGAGCAGCACCCGTCTCCAGCCCAGCAGGGACCGGTGCCCAGCAGAGTCGCACACAGATCCATCTGAAACATGGACCACCGGGCTGAGCGCAGCCTTCGGAGAGGCGAGGGAGAAACCTCCTGGGCTGCAGCTTGATCTCCAGGAGGTGGTGGGGAGCTGTGCTTAAGCTGATCCCGCTGGCATTTGCTCGGAGAGGAGAGGTGAGGGCCTCCAGAGAATGGGCACGTCGGCGCTGAGCCGGGCAGACAGTGAGAAGGATGCTGAGCATGTAATTTCTCTTCCTTTCCTAAGGAACAATTTAGAAAGGAGCAAAGATGCCGGAATGTGGCAGGAAGGAGGTTTGCTGCTGCAAACTGGCACCGTTAGTATTGTGTCTTACTGTGCCACAGTCGAAGACACTCAACATCTGGTGGGGCTCGTGAAAACCATAAGTACATCTAGCTCTTAATTCCCAAATGCCACCTGCTAAGCAGCCTGCCTTCTCTCCCTCTCCAAAAATAACCGCTGAAATATTGGTGATAGGCCTGAGACCCCGCCAAGCAGAAAGACCGCAGGACTTCAGGGGACTTTGTCAAGTCTAAATAATTTATTCTCACTTTCTCCGCAAAGAACCAGCATACAGCGGTATATTCCTGAAGTCCCGCTCTCTCATGTCTTTCAAGCTCCAATTAGCTCTTACCCTGAACAGTTAAACGGGATGTCAGATGGATCTTGATGGGATGCTTGACTAGTGATGAATGTCAAAGAAATAATCTTTTCCCTTTTTTTTTTTTTTTCCGGAGAGAACCCAAAATATGAAGACATTTTTATAACCACATTTGCTTTTCTCCTAAGTTTTGTGGTTTTTGAGGGAAGAAACTAGATTGGTCTGATTAGCCTGTGTAATTTTCTGCTTCTGTAGCCTACTCTATTTGCCTCCCAATTAGCACTGAGTGCCAGAATGCAGGGGAGTCTGGGGTTCAGTGAGTGCAGTTTGGGTTTAATTTCAGGGAGAGCGAATACCACTAACACGGGCAAGCCTCAGCTGGGCGCTGCAATGCTTTCCTGGCTGGGTTTCATCACCTTTGTGCCTCCTCCTACTGCTGTGTTTAAGGTAAAAAGTGTATCGTTTGGGGCTGAAATACTTGACATTGTCGCTTTAAAAACCGAGTGCTTCAAGTGGTAAAAGGAAAAAATCGCTTTCATGTTTTGGGACATAGAAGCTACCGTACCCTTAGGAGCCTCCAGCCTGCTAATTAGTGTCAGATGAAGAGGCCTAAGATTAAGGTATAAGTAACATTATAGTGGATAAATGTGGGCTAATCTGCCACTGAGGGGATGTTTCTTTCCAACTCCAGAAAATGATTTCTTTTATGTACTTTTTTAAAACCTGGCGCTTTTTTTATTATTACTTTTTTTTTTTTTTTTACTTGAGTCTAGTTGCACAATAAAGCTGTGAACCTCAGCATAAGCTGTTGGGGTTTCCTGAGACGGGAGGAGACAGAGTAAAACTGCAAGATGGAAGTAGTCTGCAATCCCGAGGAGCTTCCCACGATTCAGGAGTGGTTGTTAAAGCCGGATAATTCCCTGGTTTGTCCCTGGCGCGGGGGAGGGACAGAGTAGGGATGAAGCCGCAGGGACTGCTAAAGCCAACTTGTATTGAGGGGCCTGGGCCACGGCACTGATTGCTGTTAGCAAACCTTCTTTTTAAATAAAAGTACAAGAAATGAAATAAATGTGCAGGGGTTTTATTTTTTTTACTTATTTTCATTGACTAGAAGGGCGAGAAGTGGGGCAAGACCATAAGATGCCACGTCAATTAAATGGGGAGAGCCTGTAACCTTCTTTGCCAGTGAAGGAAAGGGGAAGGCTGGGTTTATTTGCCCATCCGGGGTGGAGGGTAGTGCTCTGCCAGGGGGACATCCGAAGCCACCAGGATGTCCTCACTGTGCCTACAGAGATTATGGAGCTGAATCTAACAGCATCACAAGGCGGGTGTGCTGGGGGGGTGAAAAGAGGATGTGAGAAGGGATTTCTGGTGCTCTTGAAGCAGCATCTGGATCAAAGCATGGGAGAGTTATAGGCAAATTATCCAGGGGGATGAAATTGCTGGTGATGTTTCTGTTCCCAGAATGGATCCCGCTCACCCCAGTGAACTGAACTGAGAGTAAGACCCTGCAGCTGTTGAAATCAATGGCTGAGCTCCCATTTCACCTCACTGCCGTGCGGGTTGGTCCCTGCTGAGTCTATATGCACAAAACCATCTAGAAATCTCCCCTCGCTTTAGTGGGTTGTGTCCAGTCCTCTGGTCTGGTTCTCTGAGCAGCTCCTCAGAGTGGTGCCACTTTGAGGTGGTTCCCAAGGCTGTCCATCATGTGCTGCACTTGGTGGCAAGCTGAAGACCCTGTTGGAAACATCATCTCTGTTTCCAGCAAATAGCTGGGACCTGGCTCCAGCAAGCCCTGGCCCCTGCAACTCGGCAAGCTGTAAAGCCCGTGTGCTGTTTCTGAGCAGTGGGACCAGAGTTTCGGACTCACCTTCTGCTCCGCACAGCGGTGCTTGGAGTAGGTGGATGCTCAGCGGTGCTTGCAGTAGGTGGATGCTGTTTGGGCTCTTTTGGGGCAGCTGCCAGCCGTTGAGTAGCCGCAGGGCTGTGGCAAGGCAGCTGCCAGATGCTATGGGGACCCGATGGCAGCACCAGGCTGCTGCTTGATGAATTTCTTCATGCCCAATTAAGGCTCTCCTGTCATCAAGAGTGAAACAAAAAAAGAGTGTTGATGCTATTCAGGCAGGGATGCAGGTGCATGTGTTGCACTGTGAACGTACTTACTACCCTGGATGACAGCAAGCAGCTCCCTTCGGTCTTTGTTCCTCCATCCCACTGCTCCCTCCAGCAGCGAGGCCAGCCCAAACTGGTGATGCTGATGGCTCTGGGATGGGGGGCTCCCTCCCAGGAGTTAGGCACATTTGTGCCTTTGGATGATAACAAGTGACCTGAGCTTGTAAAATAGAGGTAAACTTGGGTCTCCACCTGGCTAAACCCACAGTTTGGGGCTGTGTTTCCCAGCGTGTCTATTTGGGACAATAGTCTCATGGGTCCTTCTGGCCAAATTCAACACCCTTTTGCTCACCGTGGGCCTCTGCTGCATTTTCCCCTTACAACAGCTTGGGGATAAGGGTCTTGTGTTGCGTGCTCAGCTGCACCACGGCCAGAAACGCAGCTGCCTGAATTGCTTTTCTTTTTAACGGTGGTTCACTTTGTTACATCCCAGCCTTCAGATCTGCCACACGCTTCTTTGTGCCTCCCGGGCTAACAGCCAGCCCAGCCATGAAACCTCCCCGCACCCTCCGACGCTGCTGAGCATCGCTGCAAGCACACGCTCGCTCCTGTTCTCCTCTCCCCTTGGTTACTCCAGTGATTTTGGTCCCTGCCAAGCGAAGCTCAAGGAGCGAGCCTGTCATTACGGACCTGTCCAGGCTGAACAAGGATCCTTCAGACAAGAAGTTTAATTCGGCTCGCGCCACGCTCGTTGCTCTGTGTGTGTGCTGCAGAGCCGTGCAGAGGAGGAGTGCATTAGCACAGCACTTTTGTTCTTGCTGTAAAAATATATAGACATACATAGTGATGTGACTGTTGCTCTCCTGGGGGAGATCTTGCCCATATTTTGCACTGGCACGGAGTACGGCTCCTGCGGTCGTGCTGCAGAGACCGTAGGCTCCGTGCTGCCAAGCTCCTCTACAATTAATACCTGCGCTGCCTTCTTTATACCTGACTTGGGTGAGTTGCAGTGGCTCCTCCGAACCACGGCGCAGGACCCCGGCTGCCTCCCACCATCCCCAGCCCCTCGCCCAGGCAGGGCTGGCAGAGGCACCACATCCCTCCCAGCCACTGAACGAGAGGGATGGAGGAGGGACCATCACCTTCCCCGGGATGCTTCATCAGCCGGGGCTTGGAGTAGGGTCAATAACCAATCCTCTTTCCATTGCAGCCCAGATAATTAGTGAGCAAAGTGCAAAGAGTCCTTGTGACTCAAATTACGAACTTTTTAATATATTTTTACAAGCTGCCTGAGGGGTTTTTTTAGTGCTAAGAAACAACTGAATAATTTTTTTTTTTTTTTGAGGTATCAGTCTCACAAGAAAGACACAATATTTTGTTTTGAAGGTGTGATGAAAATTGTTTTCATTTTTACACTGCATTTTAGATACAGCTTGAGAATAACACTGAATGTTGTGGACCTCAGTCAGTCTCACTTAAATGCCAAAAATGGTTTCAGTTGATCCCAATATGGATTCATTTTTAATTTTGTGCAAAATACTCCCAAAAAGGTTTCACCATCTACA
The DNA here is from genome assembly GCA_013397275.1 of Burhinus bistriatus. Lineage (NCBI taxonomy): Eukaryota > Metazoa > Chordata > Aves > Charadriiformes > Burhinidae > Burhinus > Burhinus bistriatus. The sequence continues at coordinate 394,938 of VYXH01000346.1, forward strand.
GATCTTGATATATAGATGTTATTTTTTTGACGCCCATGCATTTTAAAAATTTAAATGATCTAATTTCATGCTAGGGAGGCTTGAAACTATGGAAATTAAAGCTTAAAGCTTTCAGAGACCCACAGGGGACAGCAGGGAAGTGGTTTGCTCCAGAGTGCCCCTCAACATCAGGAGGTAAAACCAGGCACATAACCATGGTCTCCAGTATAATGATTTGTTGAACCACACATTTTTTTAGCTCTATCAGTGTTTTGGTTGCTTTCCTTTTTAGGTTTTTCACATTTATGAGTGGTTTATTAACACATATTTTCACCTCTAAATGTTACTCTATCGCCTTTGGCAGCAGACAGCAGAATTTCACTCTGGGGTCCCCCTTTTGACCACATCAAGCTGTTTCCAGTTTTCCCTTTTTCCACCTCTGAATCTTATTTTTCCCCATGAAAAAAACTAAGCACCCATGAGCTGGCAAGTCTCCTCTGCGACTCGAGTACCCTTATGGGATGGCTTGTGTCCAAGTTCCACGTTGGGTCATCTCCTCACTGTGGATACTACAGGACTCCCAGATTAAGCTCCAGGTTGGAGAGGCCACTACCAGCGGGGAATGGACTATGTGTCTTACTTCTTACCCCCCGTAGACAGTTGCGTGTCACCCATGCATGCAAAGAAAGCCCTGGGACAGAGGTCTGAATGATAACCAAAAAAATCATCACCCTCTCAAGAGGATGGCCGCCTTTCCCAGTACAGCAACATCAAGGCATTCAGCAATAAGCGCCTTTTCCAGCTGGGAATAACTCCTGTTCAGCTCCATCAGACCTAGCCCGATGCAGAGCAAAGCCGTCACATGCCAATTATTACATTCACGATCCAGCTGAAGGCAGATGCATTTAGCTGCTTAACATCATCTCCAAGCAAATCTACAAGCGCTTCTACAAGAATCACAACTAGCACCCACCAACCCTTCCCACCGCGATGCTCTCACGACCTCGTGCATGAGCTGAGAATAAACACAAACGTAAGAGCACGGATGGAAATACCTCCCCCTCGGTTAGCACAGGAATCCTCAGCACCCAGCCAGCAGCAGCTATCTCTGACACCCTAAAAAAAGGTACAGGGCAGGAGGAGGGTGCTCACCCCGGCCCTGAATACTCCAGGGATGGCCAGGGAGATGCCACCTTAAAGGAGATACCAACCTCCTTTAAGATCGCGCAGTGCAGGCACTGAATTTACTGCTCACGTGCTCAAAACAGGACCGAGCTGCATGTGTTGTGTTGTATCGATGAGAAAAACACAGAGTTTGAGCAAGGATAAGGCACCAGGACAAACAGTGCCCTTGAACACCGAAAAGCAGCTGGGGGTATTGTCCCCCCACAAAATGCCTGGCCAGAACAAACCTGCTGGTGCTGCCGGAGGAGTGCAGCCAGCGATAAAAGTTAAGTCCCTCTGTGTTGAAATGGTGGCAGGCCATCTGATACTAATCCTGTGCCTCCAGCAAACAAAACCTCCCAGGCGTTGTGAAATATCCACAGCTATTTGCTGGTTTGGTTGCCTGGAGAAATTCCTCTAGCGAGGGCCGCTGAAGCACTCCATGTTCTTGCACGACCCAGGCAGCAAAGGTTAAAGCGCATTATAGGAATGTAATGGGTTTTTTTTAACCAGCACTCTGGAAAGCCTGACACGCCGCTCTCTAGAAAATGTTGCAATGTAGGCTTCAGCAGGGAGCACAGAGCAAGGAAAACACGACGCTTGGACCATCAGTCTTGTAGCGTCTTGCCGCACAGGTTCCGGATGAACTTGCTTAACTCGGCTTGCGTCTGAAAATGACTTTGGATTTGAGATTGCTAGAAAAGAGGAGAAGAGGCATGCTCTATTCCTGGACTGCGTATTAGTGCTCCATATGGGTGCAGAGCCAAAGCATATGGACCTCCATCTGTTAGGCAGGCCTGGCCTGGCCCCATGGATGGTTTATAATGCAATGTAGATTCATCCAGATTTGGGATTCCTCCAAAGCAAGAGGCGAGCCAATGACTCAAATATTGTGTAAAGCCATTGAAACTAATGGCACTAAACAACAGTCATTTGTCTCCTGTTTGATTTTACTTGCTGTAAAATAATGATTTAGTTACGGGGGTGGGTGAATGTTGTGTTATGGATGGAAGCTTTGAAGGAAACATGGTTAAAAGAAAACAAAACAGAAATCATCCTAGTTATTCTGTATCAGCTTACTGCAATGTATTATTCCCCAGAAAGTAAGCTGTGTCCTTCAATTTCAATAGCATGGCATTTATGCTCCATCTGTGACCAGATTTAAAGAGGTTTGCAAGCATAATTCAGGAAATCTTCAATGACAAATTCAAGGAAGCTGGACAAAGGACTCTTGAGGTCCTTCCATAACTAAGACAACTCTAGGAAAAATGAACTTTGCTCCTACAAGTGCTATATTAACCACAAGCCCTGGACTTGGATGGTTGGTTTTTTTCTTTAAAACAAATAATAAGCCTACACAGACTCCAGGTCTTAGCACGCAATGCTGTTTCTTGCATTGAGAAGCCAGCGTGTGGTGGGACACGTCCTGACCTCGCTGAAGTCAAGAGGCAGCTTCCACCAAGCCCAGCAGCACCACAATTTCATCTGCCACTTCAGAAGGTCACACCTCTGTTTCAAAGGACGGACCTCGGGAGCTCAATTTCAGGCACCATGCTGGAAAAATTTTTGCTGAATTTTGCTGCAGAATTGTGTGCAACACATGATTAAAGCCATGGGATGACCGCCAAGGAGATGGGCTATTGTGTCAGCCCCTGGGAGAGTTCATAGCAGAAAAAAACCCTCTCTCCACTAAAAGAATTAATTACCATGCATGTTAGCTCTGTGGTTTGGGGAAATTACTGTGGCTTGATTTCCTTCAGCGCTTTTATTCCTGGCTGGAGACCAGGGGAGTTGTGGAGGTTGCTGACTTAAGACACCGTAACAAATGCCTAGAAATGACGGGGCAGGCATTATGATTTGTAACCTGTGCGTCTCACCTGCCTCGAGTCCGGGCTTCACGGCATCTCTTCTCGGGATTTTATGGAAGGGGCAGATTTACAAGCACGCCAGCCTGCTCCTGGGCTTTCCAAGAGAGACCAGGAGGGCACAGATTTCTTGGCTGAAAACCATCTGAGAAGCCAGGCAGCTCTGAACATCCTGTGGTTTATTTTTGGAAGAAGTCATTTTGGTAATTGCATGTGTTAAATGAAATGCAATTAGAGATGGAGAGAAGGTGTTACATGTGTGTGTTGGAATAGGAACCAGTTCCTAGCCAAAGGATGCGTCAAAAATGCGGACCCCTCAGCCTGCTGCAGGGCGAAGGGGGCAGAGAGGAGGTGCTGTAGGGGAGCGCGGTTATTTATGAGTGTTTAATGTGAAACGGGGTATGGAAACACTTGCATCTGTGATATGTCTTTTATGGTCTTCCCAAGGTTTTAATTAAAAATGCAATAAAAGCACAACTATAGGAAACCAGGATGTTTTAAAAATCAACTGCTATAAATTGTTTTGTAGGGGAAGGGGAGAAAAATCAAAGAACAATTGTTTGTATAAAAGCATTCGGGACACTGAGTTCACAGGGAGAAATAAATCCTTTGGGAAAGGTTTTCCTGTTAGGAAGCACGTGCTGCACAAGACAATAAAGTGCAGGGGGGCTTCCGTGCCACCACGGGGATCTGCCAAGCAGCTGTTTCCCCATCGGATACATCTGGCCACCAGAAACGCAGTGCCTGCCAGAGGATGGGGAGCGCCAGGAGGTGGGATGCAGAGGATGTTGGGATTTGGGCTGGGATGATCTTTGGATGGCTCAGAGGGTTTTCAGCTGTAATTTCCGAGACAATACAGCACGATGCATTTTGTGCTTGGTGACAGGCGCCCTAAAATCATTTTGTGCAGCACCTCTGACAGAGGCCCCAGCAGGGAAACACTGGCATGTGATGGAAAGGAGCTAATGAGGCCCAGAGAGGCTCCTGCAGGGCACGTGGGCATCGTCTCTGCCTGTTTTAAAAGGCTTATATGAGTTTGGGGTAGCTCATGGCCTTGGAAGGGATCAGGGGTTTGTCGCCTACTGCTGCGAGTGCCCAGTCCATCTGGAGATCAATACAGTGGACACCTCTGAGCTGGACCCCTTCCTCACGCCTGTGTGTATTCACATTTCCCAGCAGAGAAGGGAACCTGGGCCAATCACCCCAGCACTCCCTGGCTGTTTCTCCATCACTTCCATGACCTTGGTGTCTTTAGACCTTGGCTTTCACCGTGCATGCTACTTAGCTTTTTGCAAGAAAGGAACTGCCTGCGCCCAAAAATGGTCCTTGTTGCTCCTGCAGAAGCACCCTGGATGGGTTTTCTCTCTGCCTTCCAGGTAAATTCAATGAAAGCCCACAACATCCACGGCTCCAAGCAGCCTCGGAGGACCGAGGTTCCCTGAGCTTGTAGTTTAAACGGAGATTAGCTTCTAAAATTTAACGAGGGTCTCTGTGAAAACAGAGTCCCAAGGATAAAACAACAACCGGAAAAAAGAAGCCCATTGAATACCCATCCAATTAGGGCTTCCAACTGATCCTCATTAAACATCCGCTCCTGACATCTGACAGCGCAGTTTAGATTACAGCAGCGAAAAATCCCCTTGAAAAGGCAGATTGACATTTTGCAGAGAAGTGTTTTCATAGTAATACTAATGGCTTTAAAGCCCCAGCTTTTACCCTAACATGTTAAAAAACCCCAAAACGTTGGACTTGGCAAAGGGGTAAGGAACAGCCACGCTGGCTGGCGGGGAAACTCCCGGTGACCAAACTCCTCACCGCAGCAAACGCAGGTAACCCCTGGCCTTGGCTCTCCACATGTAGGGTCCTCAAAAGGGAGCATTTAATAAGATACAGAAGCTGGGTTTTTTTGGCTGAGCTGAATATGAAATCGCCATGGCAACCTTTCTTCTGAGGTGATCCGAGTCAGGTAGCAACAGCAGAGATGAGTTAAAGGTCATCCCTGCAGAGGAAGATGGGCACTGATGAAGCACTTTAACAAGTCCCAGGGGAGGTGGCATTTAAAAGCCACCCGAAGGGCTCAGCCAGATCCGTGAAGGGAGAGAAATCCTAGAGCAGCAGTGATTTGGGATGCTCCTGGCTGAGAAGGCAGCGGTGTCTATCAGCCAGTCTGCAGCACCCAGGCGTCGCTCCCATGGGGGCACAAGGAGCCATGAGAAGTGGGTCCAACCCCAGGTCTCCAGGACCTGGAGAAGGGCTGGCTTAGCAGCTGGGTAGGAGCTTTGCAAGCGAATGCTCCTGCTCCAGAGTGAAAGCAATAGCTACGTGCCAGAAATGAGACCTCGCGCTCCACTAGGGAGATGCAAGGGGAAAATAATTTCAAAAACCATCTAAGACTAATTGTAAACTGATTTTCGCTGGGACTTACACTTCCAAACGCCTGAGGTTCTTTGAGAAACATCCATTCCCACCTCGGACGAAGGGCTCAACACGATTTATAATGATGAGCCAATGCTATTATCCTCACTCCACAGATAAGGAAAACAGAGGCATGAAGGGTTTTACCATCATCTCCATAGCTAAAGCCAGGCACTTAAAAATATAGCTTGGTGTTCAGCGAAGGCAGGTGCCCTGTATTTCTGCAAAGCATTTAGCCAAGCGCCCGCACACGGCGTTTTGGGCATTACAGGGTCAAGACGGCTTGGTCTAAGTGACCCACTGCAGATCAGACAGCAAGTTAGTGGCAGGGCCAGAGGCAAAACCCCAGGTTTCCTGGCTCCTGGACCCCTGGTCTGCTCCTTTTATTACACAAAAATATCTTTTCCAGGTGGCAGCCTCTCCCAGACCTGGGCATGTGGCAGATTTGGGGACACTCCTCTCCACCCCAGCTGGGTCATTGCAACCCTAAGTAGAGGTGGGAGGACAGGGCAAAGACCCTTGAAAGGCTCCTGCCATTTCGGGATGCTTCTCTCTCCTGGGAAGGAAGTAGGAGCTCTGGAGCTGATAACCCTGACTTCAATCTTCCTCCCAAATCACAAAAATATTTCAGAATAATACCTGTGGGAATCTTTCTGTGTGCCATCTATTTTTAATTTTGTTATGTTTCTCTGTTTCTCAGGGTCTTTTTTCAAGCTTTTTCCCTGTAACCATGAGAGCTAGAAACTCACAGCTTTTGTTGAATTAATGAAAGCTGAGCATCTCAAGTAATCTCAAGTTCAAGAGCTGTGACTTCAAAAACCCCATGTATCGTATGACCAGTGAAAAAAGTTGTGCAAGCTCACAGCACTCCTCTTCCCCATCCCTGCAGGGCTCAGCTTTCACCCGGAGCTCACATCACACTCTCAGCCACAATTTTCTTTCATGTCTTCCATGGGTGCAGCTCTTGGGTCAGGACCCTCACTGTTAGAAATCAGGTAGGAAAATCACCTCGGGGTAAGCCCGATGACTGGGAGAGAAACCGGAGGTTCAGGAGACCTTAAGAGCTTGGTCTTGCTGCTGTACTGCTGGGAGCGGAGACCTCGAGAGCCAGAGCCCCCAGCAGCAGTTCTAAGCCAGCCTCAAATGGAAACTCCTACCACCTCCAGCCCTGCTGTCTCCAAGCCCCTTTGCTTGCTGCACACATTTCAAAGCCCACCTGGACACATTACACCGGTGGCTTTGTCCAACCCAATGAGTATTACTGCCAATAATAGCTCTATTTTGGAGGGGGGAGATCAAGAAAAGGTGGGTCTGAACTGCAGCCCAAAGAAAGGGCGCTGGGGAGACCGTGGTCCGCAAAAACACATGGAGGTTGCAACCTCCCCAGACCCCAGGAGTTTGCTGGTTCTTGCTGAGCTTTCTGCTTCTCTAACCAAAGCCACGTGCTTGCTGCTGGCCCCAGATCTGCCGGCTGCAAACCCATCCGAACACAGCGTTATACAACGGCTTTGTGCCCGTTCCTCTTTTCAGAGATCGGGACAAAATAAACCATTCTGCTCTGCTTGTGAGAAGGGTCAGCCTGCACCTTCCTCAGCCATTAGAAGCTGGAGTTGCCGTTCAACTTGTCATCAGAGCTGCTCTAATTTGAACTAATGACTGGGAAACTCATTGCTGATTACAGGGCACTGCCAGGCTCCGAGCTGCCAGCGTGCAACCGCAACAAAAAAACAATCTCCCCCCGCCCCAAACCTGGTAGGATAATATTTCATAGCATTGCCGAAATGGACCTCAGACATTTATTTTGACAGCTGTAGTTTTAATTATTTACGATAAGATTTTACAATGTGCTGGTAAATGGACTGCAAGGCATTTCATAAAAAAAAAAGAATGAAGGCTTGCAGTGGGCTTGTCTCAGGGCTGTAATAAACCAGGAGGGAGAAACGGGGAAAGGCTGTACCGAAGAACCCGGACTAGCAGTCTTCTACAGACCACAAGAAAAAGCTATTTCCTTTTGGACACCTCAATAGTTATCATAAAGCTGAGCAAGTGGACTTTGAGGCAGGACACAAATTTACTCTTTTTTAAGAGCACAGACTTGTTGCAGGAAGGAGGAGACTTTTCAGCAGGAAAATCAGTGTGCTCCATCCCTCTCCAGCTTTAATCTCACCCTACCCACCAGGCAGAAGAGCATTCCCACTGTGGTGTCTCAGCATTAGCTTTCCTGGGGAATGAAGACAAAAGCCACAACTGTCACAGCAGAGAAAGCTACACAAATGCGCACACACGAGGATTTAGGAAGATTACAAAGCTTTCAGCCTGCCTGACATTCACCCGTGTTGCTGAAATGCCCCATTGGCGTCACAGCTTGGATGCAACGTGCCCTGGTGCTCCTCTGCTAACCGCAATGCTCCACTGTGGGGCTGCAGGGTCCACGAGACACCTCGTGGGTTAGATCAACATGCCTGAAATTTGCAGGTTGGACCATCTTGACGTGACTTGTTTTTTCTCAGTGAAGAACATCGGTAAAAATCGTGTTGTTCCCGTGGAAAACTTCAAGCACACAGACTTGAAAATTTCATCAGAAGTATATTTAATGGGAATTTTTTTCCTGGTGGTACTAGGCAGGCCTTAAAATGTGTGAACTTGAGGAGGTAATTTAGTATCTCTGCTGCAGGTCTTCGTTTTCTAAAGGAAGAGAGAAGCAGTAGCCCACCTTGTTAAAGCTCTTGGAGATAGATTGCTGGTGAACATTAAATAAAAGCTTACTGTTACTGTTATACAAGGGAGCATTCAAGGTCTTGCCGTTCTCTTGTGAGGTTGAATTCGCACCATAACTAGTGCTTGATTAATCTGTGCCCATCGCAAAGGTTGTCCCAGAGATACTGCAGTCGTGACTTTAGTATTAGTCTGAGGGGACCCATCACTTCAGAGATGATTTTAAAGAGGAACGTGAAATGAGCTGAGACTTAACACCTGCACATCAAGAGAAGATAGATGTAAAAAATAAAATCGGTATCTCAGGCAGGGGGTCAGGCTAATCACCTGCAGGTTCTGTTTGCTTGAGTGTGTTTTTAACACAGCAACCGGGCTAGGCTTTGCCCATGTTAAAAATAAAAGCAAGTTAGTATGTCTGAATCTGGGAGACAGGATTAAGGAGACATCCTTGCTCCGGCAAGTGCCTTCTGCCACGATCTTTCTCGCGTGAGATACCCCTTTGCAGCGAGACACAGCCATACCCACGCTGAAGGAGAGCAGCTACGCTCCAACCCCGAGCCGACCAAACTTCAACAACTGGTTAAGCCATCCCTGATCAATGTGTGCCCATCTCTGCTGGCCTCCATCTTCTGTGGTCATTTACAGCAGTTTAAAGTCCCACCAGGTCGTTTCCATGGTCGTCCTGAATTGATATAAATGGCTGCAGAATATGCAGGGCAGAGGAGACTCAGACCGGCACTCGGCAAAGCGTTTTGCAACGAGGATTAGCAGCTGTGGGGGGATGATTATTATCATTAATGATGTCAGAAGGGAGGCAAGCGGAGAGCTCAGTATTTAGTATTTTGACAAAAGCCACAGGGTCCAGATTTGCAGTCAAATTCCACAAAATGTTCTACCCTGAAGCTTAAAAAAACAAAGGTAAAATGTTTATTATACTAATAATTCTTCAGCTAACGTCAAAACAGGTGAACAGGGTATCTAACACTTGATCCCCCACTATGGCTTTGGCAATTGCAAATGCTAAAAAAACCAATGAGACTACACAGGTTGCACAGAGGTAGCAGCACGCAGGCTGCTGGGGATTGAAAAAGGGCTGCTAATTGCCCAAACCTGCCAAGAAACTGTTTGTGCCCTGGCTCTTGACCTCCATGCAGCCTGAAATCCAGTGTGCTCCATCTCTGTGACATCAAACATGCACCCAGGAGGATGCGTTTGGACCAGGCATGGCAGCTCCGGCTCTCGTGCGACACGTGAGTGTGCCGCGCTGATGACCTGAGCGTGCCTCTGCAGAAGATCGTGATCCTCCTCTGAGCCTCATATTGCTTCAAAGGGTGTTTTTTTCCGCAGCTCCAGCTCCTGAATCTGAGTCCATGCTCAGTTTTCATTTTCAAAACCCTAACTAGAAGACCTCACAGATGGCCGGGTGTGTAGAGAAGTGTGCAAACGGGTGTCTACTGAGACACTCAAATTAGTTCGGAGACAACCCTACAATAAAGTAGCAATGAATAAGCAAATAAGCTTAATTTTGGATCTTGTCAAACCCTTTCAAGCCAGTGTTTTGGCTTTTGGGTGCTTGAGAGTCTGAGGAGGGGCAGGAGCAGCAGTAGGGCAGAACATGGTTCTGGAGGCAATAGGTGGAAGCCAAACAGAGCTGTGATTCAAAGAGGGGAGCAGGACTCACCTTTTCATGCTCCCTAGAGAGAGATACTGGTTCACTTCTTCGCTCTGCTAAAAAATGGCCAGCTTGACCTAGGACAAGCCATTTAACTTTTTCCATAGTAGTGAGCCTTGATTGCTGCTGCAAGGGTGAGACATACATCTCCCACTGGCACCCCAGGCATCCTTGGTTCCTTACACGACAGCCGCTCCAGGGTGCTCACAGCCCTTTCAGTGCGAGCACAACATCAGCTTACAAACTGCATTTCCACGCCAGTCTAGCGCATCCCCATTTTCCCTGAATTAGGCTATCTCCCCCCGCTATTCTGGACCTTTGAGGCTGGTTTCCCCCATCTCAGGGAAAGCAGCAGGACGGTCGCAGGGCTCGACGACTGTCACTTTATTCTGCAATTTCAAACCTGGGAAATGTAGGTCACTGATCTTCAGCATGACCTACATTCACAGCTCCGAATCAGCCCCTTTTGCTAGTGTTGATGTTTTCTAGCTTCAGGTTGAATCTGGAATACACACATGAATGCCCTGTTTGGCCTGGGTGTCCAAGGAGGGAAGTTATGATCGTGCACAAGCAGATGCTGCCTGGACCAGCCGTGTCCTGCACACATGGCTGCAATGATGCCCTGCCCAAGCCAACAGCACACCCAGGTCTCTCTGTAAAGGTATCTACTCATGCAGGACTATGTGTATTTTTGCCTTACAGGAGAAGGATAGATAACAAAAGGAATTGTATCATTCTTGTCGTCTTTCTAATATGTTGAATTGGGTCAACTGGAGCAGACGAAGGCGCACCCACCGCATGGCAGCCCCTGGCAGAGGCATGGGCAGATTGCAGCTGCGGCAGCTCCAGCAGAGACATCCTGGCTTGGCTGCCCTCGGTGGCACTCCTGCTGTTGGCTTCTCTGGAGGCAAATTTTCACTTCAGGTTTCTTCTTTCCCCACACGGGGGAGGAAAAAAAAAACAACTGGCAAGTGCTTTTTGTGAATAAGGGAATTCTTCATATGCTTCATCCATCTTTTACTGAAGTGCCAACTTCACTGATTCCTTCAGACCTCATCTTCATTCCATCCATCATGTCACCTCAACACCTAGAATATCTTTAGTTTTGAGAAAATATGAGTAATACTGACTGGATTTTGTGCACAGGGAAAAAGGAAAAGCCCTCAGGCTGCTACATTCCCCAGGTTTGGGAGGATGTTTAAAATGGTGCTAGACTATTGATAAGTAACTCCTTCCACAAGGGAAACAAGAAGGAAGAGATAAAATAGTCTGAAGGAAGAGGAATGGGGTGAGAAGAGGCGGTAAAAAGAAAAGGGGGCATCCTTGTATGCTCTGGGGACAAGGCATAGAAAAGCCACCATTTCTGGTGCCCACCTACCCCGGAGAAGGCATGTAATAGCTAACAGCAGCCACCCAGGTCACCTAGTTGTGCTTGGTGGCCTTTGAGTGACACAGTGACATCTGAAAGGAGAATGACATTCACCCAAGGCATGTATCCAAACCTAGGATAGCCTGGCATCAAGGACACAGCACGGCTTTTAAGAGCTGGGGGGACGCAAATAGCCCCAACTCTCTCCTGAACTATTTATTTCAAGACTCAGGTTCATTGGACAAGTCACCGTTGATGCTCCTCTTCTTCTTCCTCTTTCTGAGGCTGCCCAGAGAGTGCCGTCTTTGTCACTGATTTCATCTTGTTATCGGCTGACAGGAAACAGGTCAGGCACCTCAGTCTGGTTTAGGACCAGCACACTCGGCGCATCACTGATCCCAGCACCAAGGGTCCGGCTCCAACCAGCGCAGCCTCCTGGAGCTTCCCCAGGAACCACAGACCGCTTCTGCCCTTCCCCAGCTCTTCCATCACATCTTGTTTACATTTGGTCCCATATATCATGTACAAATGTAGGTCGTTGCAAAGACCGTGTCTCAGCAAACTGTGAAATCTCAGCTTAGCCTCTTGTCTCAAGTGCAAGAGGATTTTCTCACCTCCTATCGCTCCGGGCTTCTGCTGCATTGAGTTTTTCCTTCTCTGTGAGACCGTGCTTCCCAGTAACTGTCAGGAAAACTCATTGCAGCAGTGATGGTCAACACCCTCTGACACTGTAAACATTGCAGGCTGCAGACCTCCTCGGGAAGAAAAGAAAAGGAGGCAGAGCTGTGACGAACCCCGGCATCTCACGTGACCATCCTTCATACAACTGCCTCTCCCCAATGCCATGAAAACGTCTCTTTAGCGTGTCTCCCTTCTGTGCACTGGGGTGAAAAGAAAATCAATTTGTCTTGTATGCATGAGGCATCGATATTCTTGCAAGCAGTGGAATAACTCCACATTCGTGTTGGTGGCAGTGGGAGCAGGATCCATCCTCTGGCTTTTTATTGCTGGGAGGGCAAAGTCAAAAAAGCAAAACGTGTCCATGTACTGAGAAGGAAATAAGGGCTTGTCAGCTGGGAACTGGCAGCACATGAAATCCACCCCTACCTCCCCGTTGTCTCGGCAGCACCGCAGCCGGACTGGCTGTATTTTTGGCAGGAACCCTTCCTCCTTCTTTCACTCACGGTCAGTACGCGCTTCACCGAAGCCTAATGCAGGCTGAATGACACCAAGCTGGGAAACCCCCGGGGCGCTCAAAGGTGCCACACCGCATTTCCAAACACCCCACTGACGAGAGCCAGCCAGCGGGATGTGATGAAGAGATAGATGGATCCATGGAGTGAGCTGATTTAACGTAGTCGCCATGTTCAATGGGTAGCAGCAGGGTCTGAGCTGACCTCCACAACGGCAAAGGCAGCAGGAACAGATTCTTCCCCAGCTCTTCAAGCCATGCTGTGTCCCCTGCATCTTCCTACCGCCATCCCAACAAGCCTTCTAAGCCAACGGGATGTGTTTTGCTCTGTGGTAAATAAAGGGAGCTCCTAACAAGGGCTCTTGGTCTCTGACCTAGCAGCTCATGCATTTTTGGGAGGGTCAAAGATGTGGGGTGCAAAAGCTCAGCACTGCAGCACCGCAACCACTGACTAATGCCCCACCTGCTAAAAACTCGTTATCTGTATTCTGCATGCAGGTTTCCTCTGTTTGCACACAATTCTATTAGGCCTTAACAGGCTTCATTGAAGTATTTTCATGTTCTGCAGAAAAACAAAATGCCAAAGGACGCCTAAAATGCTGGGTACCTAATGTCCTTCCTCAGATTTCAGCTCTTTAGATGGCACATCAAAACAGGGACATAATGAAGCTGCTATTATTACTAATGCTTTCCACATTATTTGAGTTGCAGGGAACAATTAAACGGCATAAATGACGTGCTGCTACACTTGGGTACGCTGCCAAACTGCGGCTCGATTCACCTTCTCTCCTCTACTTCTGTTCTTCCCCACCTGCTCCCTGTCAGAAGGCAAAGCACAGCCGGTTTGCTCCGCTTCCTCTGAAATTCAAATCAAAGAAAACTCCAAACGCTCAGAGTTCCTTTCAGAAAAATAAAATAAAAGGTGTGCACAAAACGTCACCTTCTGGAGGCTTTTGCCCCGTAACAGCGGCAGCCCCTTGATGCCTCCGGTGCAGGGCAAACGGCACAGCAGCTCTCCGTGACGGGAGGAGACCCACCTTGCACCCGGCTGCCTGTTCTGCTGCTGAAGAGCCTGGCAGGTCTCCTCAGTTCTCTGTCCAAGCTTTTATGAGCCAGACTCATTAATCACCTCACCCTTACCAAGAGAGACCTCGCTACACAACCCCTGCTTGCTAGCTCTGGCTCGAAAAGAGACAGATGCGCTTCCTGGGCTTTTGACCTGAGGTTTCTTGGAGCTTTAGGTTTTGCAGTCCTCGGTGCAGGATGGTTGTGTCCTGTCCAACCTGTGAAGCCCTGGTTAAGAGATGGAGCTCTGCGAGGTCTTGCCTGTGGTTCAGGCTGCACAGGTTGGCACGAGCTGCAAGCTCAGCCTCGCAGAAAGCCAGCCGGCCGTGCAGCAGGTAGCGATGCCAAAAAACCAGCCACACAGTTAAACGGCTGAATAACGCTGCCCTGGCACGGGGTGTTAAGCGTCATTCATTTTATGGCTGGAAGCAGCCAGGAGAAAGCATCTTTTAGGGCTAGGAAATGCACACAACACCACTGAAGCTGTTGGAGGGTTTTGCCTTGTATTGTGAAGTTCTGGACACACGGCTTCCAAAAACGGCATGTTCCACAGTGCCCTGGGGAAAGCACAGCCACGGCGCAAGCACTGGGACAGCCCCAGCATCCTTGCACCTAAAGGGCTGTGATTTGGGGAATCTGTGTAACTCAGAAACCTTCAGCTCACAACTATGTCTTTATGCAAGCTGCCAACTCTGTTTCGGATCTGTAGCCTTATGCCTTCTCCATTGGGCTTCCTGCTCCACCTGGGTCTGACAGATGAAGACTGGGGTGGGAGGAGTATCTTTAGCAAGGAAAGCAGCTGGCAAGCGTTGGGTCACTTGATGACATGTGGGGGTGGGGGGCAGCTAAAGACCAGAAAATTATAAAGGGCATAAGTTGAGTAATCACTGCAAGTGGTACAAGGTGGCTGGAAGATGGTTTGTTAGCAAAGGCCTTGTGGTACTCCCAACCAAGGATGGATCTCCAGGGGCTTCTTACAGACAGCTAAGGTAGAAAAAGGAGCTCAGAGGTTTTTTTCTGACTACCTAAAAAGTGTTTTGTTTTTATGTTTAAGTGAAACAGTGGTGGTATCAGAAACCCTGTATGTACATATGCTCGTTTGCTCCTGTCTCCTGTCTCTGAGTGGTTTGGTAATGCTCTGGTGTGGAAAAATCCAGCTTTGACAGTGGCAATGGGTGAGTGGTCTGTGACTTCCATTAGTGGGGTGAGATGTGGGGAGGTCATGGGAGACTTCTATCTGGTCTTTAGGCTTGAATCCACCAAGGAGGGCATCAGCACTTTCTTCAAAGCTCCTGAGGCTTAAAATACCTGGAGATGGAGTGGCTGAGTGCAGTAATGACAACTTGGAGAGTGGGCACAGGGTGTGTTGGACCAGTGCTCTTACATGGCTGTAGGGCTGCACTGTGTTCTTGTGGGTTTATACCAAGCAGAGCAGGGAATTGATACATCTCAAGTGCCATAATCTGTATTTGACATCTAACGTGGTTTTTCTGAGCCATCTTGTGTGTGTGTATTCATTCTCGCAAAAGGCTCTTGCCTGTTTGCTTTAACGCTAATGAGATATTCTCCCTCATTTCTTTGTTACGCCAGCTCTAATTTCCAACTCTTTGACATGAGCAACCATTTTTCACTGAAAGGCTGAGATCACATGACAGGATTATAAATTTACTCCTGAAATGCTCCATTAATAAATAATAAAGTGTTTATAAATATGCAAAATAGATTATTAGTCAATTCTACAAAATCTTGGCTACAGGAGCATAAAAGTGTGCCCTGCAGCTTGTATGTCTATTATAAAAAAGAGGAAGAAACTAAAAAGAAATTCAGATTCCCTTTTTAACTTCCAAGCAGCAAATGCTGAATCACTTACTTCTGATAGTGATTATGTTAAAAGCAAATCATTTGTTTCCTTGAACAGTAGCAAACAATGTGCTGCAAATATGTGATTTTGAAAAATATTACGTATACGCAGAGGGACAAGAGTAAGTTGTTCATTTGAACAGTTCATTAAATAGCAGCTCTTCAGCAAAAACCTCACCCTGTCTGCACGTATCCCGAGTGGCACTATTGTTTTATTTAAGCTTAGCAAGCTTCAGGAATGCTAATACCGCTTAAATAGACCTGAGTCTTAACTACAGGAGCTCAGACTGGAACCTTGAATTAAGTCCCATTGAAGTTTGCTCATTACCAAGCGGTCCTGGCCAAAGGGTGGTCCACGGCCATGCCAGAGAAGCGAGTGGGTGACCTGGGGGACGCTTACAGGTGTGTGCAGACCATGGTGAATGTCACCTCTGAGCATTTTCATTTACGGTGTAGCACAGCCTCTGCATCCCCCACCTGCAAACTCCGTACCCAAGCCTATGGTGGTTTTTAGGGACAGGGTTAGAGCTGGAGCATCAAGCGGCTGACCTGTGCTGGGGGATGGATATTCATTGCTGCTGTACAGGCTGGGCAGGTGGCTTTTATTAGCCGGTAGGTTTGTCGTTGCGTCAGCCTTGGGAAACGGTGGGTCCTGAGGATCCCAGGAGCGCTCTGGCCAACATTTGCTTTTCTAGCAAGACCCATCCTCGTCAGTAGGTTGTTGCAGCAATGTTTTGCCTCATTTCTCCAAACGAAACAGCCTTATTTCTCCTTCGCCATAGCTTTATCTACAAGGGTATTGCTAATCTGTGGTAAACCACAACGGCTGGGGATGGGAATAACTGGGAAGGTGGTGGCAGTAATATCAGAGGAAGCTGGGTGGTGTTCACTTCTGAGCTTTGATAGCATTGCTTCACCATCAGCAAGAGGAATTGGTCCAACCCAACAAAAAAATTTATCAGATCAAGGAAAGGAAAAAGGAGAAATTGCCTAAACAGACTGTTTTTTCTGTTTACCTGACAAACATCTTGATGCCACCAGGATCTGTATGGTAGGAGTCCTTACGCAAGAAGAGGGAGAGAGCTGAGTAATTTCAGACACTGTCCAAAAGGCGCTGCTGAGACAACTCTGCTGACAGGCAGACAGAAATGAAGTGGGGAAATGTCAAATGTTCTTGACCTCAGCTTAAACCTTTATGAATTGAGGGCAGGAGAAGAGAAAAGAGTCTGTAAAGAAGAGCTTCTCTTCAGCTAAATATGTTTGTATGAGGGCAGAGGCAGTCTGGAAACCTGGAGGGGGGAACAGCTGAGGGGGGAGGCAATGCCTCAAGGAACTGATGATGATTTGAAGTATTTTAATTTTTTTTTTTTTTTTTTTTTTGCTCAGCAGCAGTGCAGTGATTGTTCTGGGCTGGCATCAGGGCTGATGAGGACCAGCCACATCAAGCTAGGCCCCCTTATATCTCCTCTAACAGACTCAGGGCAGCAAAAAATACTTGTTACCTGGCAAGAAATGCACCCCTGAAACACCCAGCTGAGGATTTACTGTGAGCAGGGCCAGCAAGTCTGGACAAGAGAGTTTGGCTTCTGTGATCCTATACCCTGGAACGAGTCACTGTCCCACCTTTGTGTAAATGGGAGTGCTGCCACAGTTATTTTACTGGCTTTTAGATTTGGTGGAGGAGTCCCCAAGGATGCTCTGTGCTGCCTAAGCAGGTCAGAGAAGATGGCCAAACTGGCTCAGTTGGGTTTTGGAACTGGTAAAGGGCCTGAACAGGTATCTGTTGCTAGGCCAGAATAACAACATGGACAGTAGATTAAATTATCTAGAAAGAGCCAGTGGAAGAAGCCCAGAGGAGTCAGGAAGAGCTTTAAGTAGATGTTAGGTGTTACCCTTCATATAAAAACCTTAAAATAAATTGAGCTGGCTGAAATGGTGCAGTAGGTCATCAGATCACTATCCCTCCTCATCTTTCAAACCAATAGTCCCCCATCTGCACACTACAAAGCTGAAAACCCGGGCCAGGAAGTCCTAGTCTTTGCTTCATGTGCAGATCAGTGGGTTCCCTCCATCATTGGGAGGGGTACAGTGGGCAGCAACAGGCAACACCTGGGAGTGTATCCTCAAGCCAGGGCTGGCAGCTTTGAAGGCTGGCATTTAAGATTGTAATCTCTTCCAAAAGAGAGATTGAACATCCTGGTTGAAGATACGAAGCAGCTGTTCAAGCTCCTCAGGACCTGCCTCCCCCTGCCTTGTCCGCCTGCAGACTAAGCAGGTTCTCCCCTTGGAGCTGGGAGGAGTCCCCCAAGATGGTGGGAAGCAATTGAACAAGATGGCTTATAAGAAACTAGCAGGAAAGGAGTGAAAAGCCTAGAAACCAGCTTTATGCCTCATAAGCCATCAAGAACTACATCTGGACATTTAAGACCCTTTGCTTCTTAGCTTTAAAAGCAATGGCCACCCCTTCCATACTGCTTTCTTGAACCGACAAGTTGTTTTTCATGAGATAGAAGTGCTGTTTTGAATTATATTCAGCTCATTTAGCATGCCGTAAGCAAGCCAAACGGGAGCTTAGTTGGCTGAGCTCTGAGGAGTAGATGTCTGTTAGAAACCAGAAGAAGCTAGAATAGTTTCTGGTCTTGTACAAATTGGTAATTGCCAGCTGATAGGGAGATGAACTATCTTCAATGACGTTTTTGTGCAGCCTAGTTACAGACTACTTGGTCTTAAGCAATTAGAGGTATTCCTGCTCCATACTCTTAATAGAGCTTGTTGTCAGGCCTAATTCAAATCATCTCAGTGTTAAGCTTGCAACTCTCTGATAGCACTTGCCAAACAATGCTGACAATTTTGCAGTTACCAGTATCAAGGCATCCAAAGACCACTGACACTAAGAGACACAATAAAGGCACTCCCTTCCTTTTCCAGGGTTATAAACGCGTATTAGACAGCTCCATTCAGTTAACCTCACACTTGCACACAGACTTCTTAATAAGAGCAGCAGCTTGTATGAAGGTGGCGACAGCCACGTACAGAAGAGAGGGGAAGTCATGTTACACTCTGGCCCACGCAGATAACTTCTAGATACTGGAGAAATAACCCTTTAATATGATCCATTAAAAAAGATATATATCTGAAGACTTGTCTGAGAAAATCTTTGTTGTGCAACAACTTAGTTGTAGCTTCAGGCTTCCCCTGTCAAAATTCAGAAAGGGCTAAACTGAGTCTTGCCCTTTCTGCCCACAGCCCCAGCTGCAATCATCTTCACTGAGCTCTAGCTTTTCAGCTCTTAATTGCTAATAATTTACATCAGCTTTCTGGTCATCTGCTCATCTTCCACTTGAGATCTCATCACAAATGTAAGCAAACCCTGAGACTGCAGCAGTTACATGGCACCTTCACTGTTAGTGTTAGGTTGGGGCTCACCTTGATGGGTCTTGAACTTCCTACACAAACCAGCTTTGTTGCACAACAGCTGGCTTGTGGCTGAGGCCTTGATAGCATTTTGAGAAGTATTTTGAGCAACAAACAAGCAAGCCTCAGATTGCCCTGTTCCTTATCTCTAGCACTTCAGCATCTCGCCATGCCCTGAAAGCCACAAAGAAAAATTGCTTCAGAGACAGAGAACTCGGTCAAGCAAGACTAAAGTAGAAGGAAGTCTGCTTAATGGCTGTGGTGTGGCCTGGCCGCCCCAGGGAGGTGATGTGGCTTGGTTCACTCAACTGGGCTTGGAGTCTGGGACAACAGGTCTGCAGTTTGTGGGCTCCAAGGTACCAAACGTGGTGGTTGTTGAAGGTACTGAAATAGCTTTCCTATTGCAGAGTGTTTCACCTTTTGAATCCAGGCATAAGCCTAACTTCTTGATGGGGACTCTCTGTGATTAAACATATTTCTCTTCTATGCTGCTGAAACCAGTTTTTTTCCCCCTGTCACGCTCCGGTTCAAAAGCACAGGACAAAAGGATTTGCACTGCAGGGACTCGCAGCCCTCTAAGGAGGGATCACACAATGCTCCCAGATTCACCAAACTTCAACAAGCAGCAGTCCCTTTCCCATTCCCTCCTTAAACATAACACACAGGATAAAGGGGCTTTCAAGAACGTGTTTAATGATGGCAGTTTCTGCTGAAACATCAGAAGTCCATTCAAACTAGTCTTACCAATTTTTTCTTAAAAAGAAGCTTTGGTCACAATGACAAATTCTCTTAAACATTTTTAAACAAAGTTCAAGCAATTGCAGAAAACAAAACGCATGGTCCTGATAACTCCTCACACAAAAACTGCAGCAGCAGCAGAAACTCATCTAATAGAAGAAAAAACCCTTAATGAAAACGACAGCCTGTCACCCTGCAGAGATTATACCACATATAGTGAATTAGAGGGAACAGTTACTAACAAAACGGTCAAATGCTTTAGTGTTTGTGTGCTCAAGCTTCATTAGTGCTTGTAGACTTCTACAAGTCAGCTTGGGCTTAAGATAAGCATTAGGATAGCACAAGTTAGTGTGCTAAACAAGCATTTGCAGTCATCTCCACATCTTCCAGGGGGAAAAGGCAAAAAATAAAAAACTTCCACCCCAAAACCCAAATACAAAGCTATCTGTGTACTTCTGACTTAATTCTGCAGGCAAGCATGGCACACCAACCTCTGGCTTC
The DNA here is from genome assembly GCA_013397275.1 of Burhinus bistriatus. Taxonomy (NCBI): domain Eukaryota; kingdom Metazoa; phylum Chordata; class Aves; order Charadriiformes; family Burhinidae; genus Burhinus; species Burhinus bistriatus. The sequence goes on from VYXH01000346.1 coordinate 414,887, forward strand.
TCAAATGTAACCTCCGGTGACAGGGCTGTGGTTGGAGTAAAGAAGCTGCAATTCTGTGCAGGGTTTTTCTCCACAGCACAGCGTGCACAAATAGGAAAGCCTCTAATTTGCTTGCTCTGTTTGACTCTGCTACTAGTCAGTGGATTTTGTAAGCAGTGAGCGAGCTACAGGCAGACATCTGTAATAATGTTTCTCTTTTCATTTTCTGTAACAAAAAAAATACACGTTTAAAAATGTTCTTGAACAAAGCAAGTTTGACTATGCAACACAAAATAGCAGCAGATACTAAGAGGCATTACAGTCACAATGAGATTAAATCTGCAGTGTAAGATACACAGAACATTAAGGTAAAACATTCATGTAGTGGTTAATGGCTATTTCTTCTCCAATGAACTCCTAGAACTACCTGAACCAAACAGTCCAAATTATTAAAACTATGTTTTAAACTAATTCCTACCATTAAAAAAATATTCATATATATACTATTAGATGAGTCACGTCAAGTGCTCTTAAAATCTTAACTAAATATAGCTATAGAATATTTAACCAGACACTTTAAATCACATACAGCAACTTTTGTAGAGGTAAACATTGCCTCACATTTGCAACAGCAACCGAGTATCAAACAAAGCCCTCAGATTATTTTCATGACCACGAGCAACTGGTGAGGTTGGCCTTTTATTTCCACCAAGCAGCTGCTGCTTCTCCCTAAGCACTTTTTAGCTTATGGCACACGGTTTGGGAGCTTCCCCAAGGAGCCAGAGCATCCCATCAGCAGCTGGGCACCTCCATCTTCAACATCTTAAATACCTGGTCCCTATCTACCATTGACATTTGGCTGCATTATGGAAACAGTGGGAACTTTTAGCCACAAGCAAGGAAAGTGGCTGGCCTTTGCCAGCCTAACTCAGCAAGTGACCTGAAGTTGGTGGAAGAACTCCTGATTTCAAGAACTGACTCACCCTTGGAAAGGAGAAGTGCCCTTCATGCACCTGCACCTCTCATCTCTCTCCTACATAACTTGGTCTCGCCTTTCTTTTGTGCACAGAGGTTTCATTCCCTCTCCACCACTCTTCCAGCACGCCTGATGCTCAGTTTAATGAGTTTGGCAGAAGAGTGGACATGAACATGTTGCCATGGTGTCTGCTCAGACAGGGCAGCCACCCCACTCCATCGCCTCCTTCCGCAAATGCAAACAGAAGCTTTTAACCTCTCTCTCTCTCTCCTCTCAGCATTGCCACTTCTCTGACTTCAAAAGGACTTGGTCTGCCTAAGAAGTTCAATTCCCAGTCTTCAAAGTACTTTAGTCCTGAAGAGACACAATATTTCCTTCAGAATCATCCAGCCTAAGAAGTCTGAAACTTGTTTCACCTAGGGAGGGAAAGAGCCCCAGATCTTATCTTAACCCACAGCACCATTCAGCTTACTGGTCCCTGCAATTCCTACCAGTCAGAACACAACCTGCTCGGCCACTCCTCACCTCACAGCTGACATGTTAAATATTGCTTAGTAACGGTAGTACAGAATGACTGAAATTCATTCCGTGTATGAAAAAAACATAGCATTTTTATATTGCCTTGATGACTAATATTAACCCAACAGTCTGCTGTGGGGATTTTTCCATCCAGGCTGAGTGGGCTGTTTGCAAAGCTTTTGCTGAGTCACAGCTAAGGAAAGCAAGCTAAGTTATGGGAGTTTCTTTGATGAAAGTGCACTGCTGCTGGAAAGGGGGGG
>VYXH01000346.1:416651-431535 GCA_013397275.1 Burhinus bistriatus
GGCGGAAATTCCCCTTCACCTCCTTTTACTGACTGCAGGGCCCAAGGGAATGACACAGAACTGCTGTAGGTTGCGGTATCGTGACAAAGCAGTTCAGTGTTCTCAGCAAGCCTCAAATCCCAGTTGGCCTTCAAAAAAAAACCACCAGAACTGGCAGCTTGCTGCAAGGATGGTGCTTTGCCAGATACAACCCTTCAATGAAACACAGAGTAACTTCAGGAGGCTAGTAGACAGTCAAGCAAACTGTGGGACAATCCTAAAAAACTGGAAAATGTGCATTCCCCAAGAACAGTAAGGTTCCAGCCAGCTTAAAAACCCAAAATATAAGGTGTTAAGGGGTGCAGTAAACAGAAAATCAGCATGTCAAAGAGAAGTCTGAACTGCATCTGTGATTACTTTAAAGGAAAACCACAAAGTAAAGAAACTAAACCAGCTACGTTTGCCCTTTCTAATGATGGCCTGGCAAGTGTACATGCTTGCGGTCTTCTAAACCAAATCCATCCAGATGCAGTAATTTAATTCTCATCGTGTCATCCCACAGCTCTGACCTCTGCAGCACAAAGCACAGCAGGGAGCGATAGTTAAAAATGCATCCTTGAGTTAAACAGCATTTGTTAAGCAGGTGATAGGGAAAAACTTCCAGTTTGATACAGATTAAGATCACTTACATGAAGCTTCCATGAAAAATAAGAGGTGTTCTTTCTGCAATCTCATCATTCCACATGAAGACTTACTTTGCTTAGAAAAAAGGTAATATAGATGAACTGTAGGCAAGTTACAGAAAGCACAGGACAGTACAAAACACTGTTTTTACTCCCTGTGCAAGGGCAGAAAATTAGAAAAATATATCTTCTTTAATCCAAGACTGTTGTAGTTTAGGGCATGCCTGATTCTTCCTGCTTCCCTGTGGTCTCATTTATTCAAGTTGGTCTGATCAGAGCTCCTTGGGACAATGAGAATGTCATCACAAAAGCTTAGTGCAATTGTTGTTTTAAAATTAAAAAAAAAAAAAAATCAGTAGCAAGTCAAGGAAATTTTCTACGTGAGTCAACCTCTCACCCCCTCCCCCCAAAAATCCTACCCTAAACATACAGTGTGGTATTTCGGCATGGCTTACATTTTTACCACCTAAAGTTGTAAGTCGCCTCTGTAAGTCCCAAATAATACACTTTTTTTTTTTTTTTTAAATACATGATCTATTTAACAATGACCAAAGTTTAACAGTGACTGAAGTATTGGATTAGGATTTTAGAAAATAAGTCCTTGGGGCAACTTGGTTCAGTCTTCCTTTTCTTCCTTCTTCAAAACTTATTTAGACCATAATGAGCTGCAAGTCAGTACATAGGGCTGCTTCTCTCCATGCTGTAGTGACACTGCAGCCCTCCTAAAGCAAGAGAGAGCTGAGTTTGCAAAGAGGAACTCTGGTCATTCCAGTACAGCAGTTTGGAAACCAGAAAACCGAATGGTGACATTTTGGTCAGAAGACCCATAGCCTGCTGTACAAACAGCACCTCGAGGAGATGATGCTTGGTTTGGCTGTAACGCTGCAGAGATGAAAGCCTCCCCTTTCACAGTTATGGCTTCAGCAGGTCCCTCGACAGCAGAATGACATCTTGCAGGGCACCAATGGTCCACAGAGCTGCTTTACCTGGAAAGCAGGAAGAATTAGTACAGCTGCAGATTTGCAATTAAATAGCTCACAGGCAGAGATGAAAACCCATGTGCAAAGTGGAAGAAAAACCAAAAAGCCACAAAGCGAAAGGCAGTATTATTCACTGTGATTGCCATCAGCTCCCTTCAGCAGTTGATTTCCATGGTGACACTGGACACTGATGTGATGTTAACACCATGCCAGGAGAAGCTAGACTAAGCAAAGAAAAAAAAAAAGAAAAAAAAAAAAGAGTTACATCAGACAAAACCCAGATGCTGAAAGATCCTGTGACCAGCCACTGTGCAGACCAGAGAAGGGAGCGTACACTGGGGGGCTGCTATTTCACTGCACGTGAAACAGCATCTTGGACCTCACAGCTTTTTTTCACACCAGTGCAGCCCCTTACTAACCAACACACATGGTCTGTCCTCCTTGCTATGGATTCTCCTCCTGACACCCTACTGCTTTAACTGCTTCAGGGTTCAAAAAAAAAAAAAAGTCTTAATAGGAACTTATTATACTCCATGAAGGAGGTGAGAGCCCTCCTGTAGGACTGCACCGCCAGTGTATAATTGACTGAACAAGCCAGCAGAATGTGGTGTGCTCTACAACAACTGTTGCAGCCACATGAGGAAAGAATCTGGCCTTCAAAAATCAAACAAAAATTGCTTTTTGATCATCTCTTTCCTCCCTTGCTGTGGACCCATGGGAAATCCTTAACAGCAGCACCAAAGGTTTGGCAATTTGTTGTAATTATAGTAAGCAGCTGACTGCGTTAGTGATTTGCACCCCCTTCAGATGAGGATAAATGATACCCCTCCATTTATACGCAACTTGTCACTGCTGCCTGCTGGGGGAAAAAAAAAAAAAAAAAAATTAAGCTGCTACAAACCCCAGCGCAATTCACCTAGCATCATCCAGAATAGCCTGCAGCTTTTGCTGGGAAAAAAAAATCCATTAAAGCTGCTCCCTTGAGAGTCAACACCTCGCTGTAACAAGCAGACAATCCCATGCTCCATTCAGAGCTGCACACAGAGTCAGGATCTGGAAAGGACTTATTCAAAGAGAAGACACCAATAGTGTAACTCTCATATTTTACAGAGACTCCCAAAAGACTCGAGCACATCAAAGGCTGAGCCCTGCAACTGTGATGAAGATGTTTCCACACAGTTCAATGCTATCAGCACCTGAAAGAGGGACGAATCCAGAATCCAGCCTTTACATGTGGTGCATCTTTCCTCTAAAACATCCTGCAAGCTCTCAAAAGCCGTTTAGTCCCATGATGGTTGAATAAATGTTCCTCTTCCCTCTGCCTGCCACCACTCCTTACACATAAATCTTTCTGTTTTCAAGAGCGCTTTGGAAGATGCATTCCTAAAATACTTCTGCGTTTTGCTGGTGCTGCTGCTGTTAGAGGGAAAAATGACAATCCATGTGGAAAACAAACTGAGGAATTTCACTTAGGCAACAGGAAGGATGGACGCTTCACTCTGCCCCAAGAAAAACTTGAGGCTTTCTTTCAGTACTTATTTAGAAGCCTGACATTGGGGTTGGGACAATTCCAGCTCTGGCATTTAAATTCCACGTTCTTCCGCGACTCTGGGCTCTCATGTGGCACGTATCACCCTGGACTAGAACTGCTCTGCGGGGACGGTTGTGAAATTCACCCAGCTGGGCTCAGCAAGCATAGCAAGAGCAGAATGCACTGTCTCCAACAGCTGCAAGTCAGCAGGGAGAGGAGACACTGCTGATATCCCAGATTACTGAAGTGCTTTCAAAGCCTTTCATGTGCAAGGCGCCACAGAATTTATTCAGTACTTGTTTTCAGTTTTCTATTGAAGCTGACAAGAAATCCCCCAATGAGCTACGCTAGAGTTAATAAGCTTAATAAGCTAACAATTTTATTTACCTTTTCAGAAACTGGGTTTTTTGCAGCTGTTATAATCTCCTTTCTCTTATTATACAAAACAAGCAGAGTGCTCTGTGATGGGGGATGGAGACTAATACCAGTTTGTCAGGGCCATTTGCCTGTAACTTACTTTACTTCAGTCCTCTCTTCTCGAGTATCACCAACAGTGCCAATTGTCTGATGAATCAATGACGTATCCCATCAAGTAGAAGATCGTGAAAACTGCACAACTTTCCCTTGCCTTCTTGAAAGAAAGCGCTAAGTAGCAAAGAGGAGAGGGAAATCTTAAAATCAAGACCTATTGATGGGATGAGAAAGAGTACACTTGGAGGATGGGATTTAGCTTTCCACTAACTAATTTTCCAAGATGTGCAGCAAGTGTAATCCCATCATAAAACATGAAAAAATATGGCATCTGGAAAATGATGATGAATACAGTTCATATGGTCCAAAAAAAATCAATTGGACAGGGATACCTTTCAGCCTTCAGCAGCACAGATTGAATTGGCGATGAAAAAACAAACATCCTTTGCATGTTCAGTTTGCTTTTTTTGTGTAGCTTTATACTAATTTCAGAACAATTCTTAATACACACAGAAAACCATCCTCCATATTAAAAAAATGGTTTCCATGAAGCTTTTCAAGGAGGTGTTAATGTTTACGTGATTTTGACATCTTTGCTGTGTGACAGTCCTTGACTTACTCTTTCAGCCTCCTGTCACACAGAAATTGTGCTTGTGGGATTAGAGAAGGCATTGACAGAACTGCTTCCCTGCTACTGAAATGAGATCGCAAAGGGGGTATCTAATCTGGCACACACACGCTTCTGCATTTGTCAGAAGCAGGCAGTGGGTAGCTTTTGCATCCACAGAAAGGACTGTGTTTGGTTAAGATTTTGAAGTAGTCTCATTAGCCTGCTTTACGGGAGAAAGGTGGCTACTTTTCATTGCTCCACAGCCCAAGGGAAGTCAGGGGTGGGATCTACCAGGAGCCCAAAACCTTAAAGCCTCCTGAAAAAAAAAAAATGTTTTTTAAAAAAAAAGTAACAACCTTCATCCAACAGCCCAATTTACGAAGTCTGCTGTTCTTTGATGCCTCATGTAAGACTGGAAACAAATACACACAAGGACAAAGCATTAAAGGAAAGAAAATTAACTGCATGAGAACAATTGGAGAGGTATATGTTGCTTCTCCCCTGTTGCTGCTAGACACCAACTGCCTTTTAATTAGAGTGCTGTTTGCATTACGTGGGGGAGACAGCACAGAATCTCAATTACTCCCCCAAACACAGATGCAAGTGCATCTTTCAACAACGGCAGGGGACCTCAAACAAACCATCCCAGAGCCTACCAACATCATTCCCAGCAAAGACTGATGCTACAAACCCAAAACAAGACTCTATTTATGACCTGCATATCAGTAAGAGTAGGTTAATATTGGAGTAATGTACTTCATATTACGTACAGGAGGTACCTAATGTCATGGCACTCCAGGCCAGCTCTTCAGATTTTTCCCTGCTGCCATGCTGGTAGTAACCCTACAGATCTGAAAGCACAGGATTGTCTTATAGCACATATAAGTAACACTTGAGTTGAATAATGCTTATAGTCCATCACAGCCAACACGTCCCTACTGTGTTGCTCTTTGGAAAACTGGTTCCCTTTTCACTCCATTCCCATGTTTTCTCAGAAGTCTGTATTTTAAAAATACTTTTGATGCCTGTCTAGTGGAAAGCACTGAGCAAACACCATTGCAAATCATCACTTTATGGAGAATGGACTGTTTTCCCCCACAGTGTCACAGCCTTTAAATCAAAAATGAACAGGACAAAAGATTTCATGTGATTTCATGTGATATTCATGTGATTTCATGTGATATTTGGAAGCCAAGGAGACTTTGAAAATTCTAGGTTTAAACAGCTACAGAAAGTTGGTTTCTGATGTAGATATGGCAGCATGTATGTTACAACACCGAACGATGGCCAGGCCAGCCCACAGGCATATCTTTCAGTACCAGCGTGTCGCAAAGAAATAAAAAAATCAAGGAAATCAAAATAATGACTCTTGTCAGCCATGGCACTGCACCAGTGGATCGTGCTGCGGCATGAGGCTGCATGAGGTTTAGCCTCACTGAAAGCAATCCCAGTAACGGCACAGTCACCAAACCAGCACCTGGTCAAAATCCCCTTGCCAAGACTTGGTAGCACAGAACAGGCCAGAAGTCTGTCATGCCGTAAGCCAAGCAAGCGCTGCTGCTAGGAGGCTGCTTGAATAAACCCGAACAGCCGCCACAACTGATACTGACTGCTGGCAAGGATGCACTTTCATTTGAATTAAAAAATAAATAAATAAAAGAGAGAGTGCAGAATATTCTAGCCCATGGGTACTTGTCAGGAGACACCTGTCACTCTGCTGTCACCATCACAACTGCTTCCAGGTTCCTGCAACTCATGACACGTTGCTTTGGTTGGCTAACAAGCTGAAAGAGCAGTATCACCCTATTCCTTATGCATCAGCCCTAGCAATACCTCTGCAAGTTCACCTGCTGCATCTGCACAATTTTGGGTTTTTTGAGATAATGGAGAGGGGAAGTAGTTTTCCTGACTTAGCAATTAACTAAGGCTCTTTTAAAACAATAGGCACTTGCCGAATATCCAAAACAAACCTCTCTCTCCAGTTGTGTAGCTACCTGTATGTATTTATAACTGCCATTAACCACAGAGAAGGATAAAGCTACCTCTCCTTACCATGTCTTCCTGGAATCTGCACCTGGCTGCAAAAAACAAAGGAAGCCTTAGATGGCACAAGGCAACTATTTCCTGAATGCCAATTTTGGGGGCAGGGGACAATGGCGAAGGAACCCCAACAGAAGACCTGGTAGGAGGTAGTTCGCTGACTTACTGCAGGCATGTCTGAGGTGCCCTTTCTGCAGCTCTCTTCCCATCCAAACACAAGTACCTATGAAGAACCTCCTGACTGGTTTAATGGGGATGTCAATGGTCAAATGCAGCTATTCACATTTGTAAAGAAGTGTCTTTACTGGTGACCGGAGATAGGAACTCTTCAGGGATGTAGTCTCCAAGCTGCATGAAGAAACCAGAGAGCTTGATACCTTTTACGGCAAACGTACCCGCAAAGAAGCTTTCCCAAAAATCAGTACTGCTAAGGGGTTGTCTGTAAGATGATCTTCCCCTCTAAACTGAGGTAGCTCTGTTTGAGATAAACTCATGTTCAAAACAGCATGGACTTCAGAAAATGTGGAATTTAATAGCTGTTGCACTGTGGCAGAGAGGAACCACAGCTGAGGAGAGGACTAGTTAGCTAAGAACCAAAAACCTATATGGTCTCCGAACAGAGCATCACACAAGGTGAAGAGCCATTTGTACTGGGGAGGAAACCCACAAAGACCAAATACCTTTTGTGAAAGCATGAGCACAGTGAGTGCTCCAGGGAAGCAATGTCAGATAACACAACTACAGCTCTCATGAGTCAGATGGTTTCCAGCAAGCTCTCTTCTTCATTTGTCTAGTATTGTACTATTAGACATCTTATCCTGAAGCACTGCCGTGATTGAGAATCTTCTGTTCTCACTCTTTGGAAAACCACTCTGATCTCACTACCAAAAGTTCACAGAGAAAGTACTCAGTTAAGTGGCAGAGGGGCCGGAGACACAGGCTGTTGAAGTAGGCCATGGCGAGACAGATCCCTGCATTCTGCATTTAACAAAGCTCGGTGCCAAAGTAAAAACTGCATAAGCTGAAATTATTAGAACAAACACAGGGCAGCTACAAATAATGGCAACAGTCAGGCAAGGACTGGCAGGAGTCTTCTAATTCAAGAACTAATTATTTACACATAAAGGCAAGACTCACACCCTTCATTGTTTCATGGCTTCCAACTAGTGCTTGACTTTTATAGGGAAATAACACAGTTATTTTGAAAATGACCAGCAGAGCATGCAGTGGTACGTGTTTTAGATGCTGGCACACATGTGCTTAGAGCAAACGTGTTGTTCCCCCTTTCCAAAGTTAGGACATGGGCAACATGAGTAAAGTCTGTAAAATTTCCCGATGGAGTTGTCAAGATCTGTGTTTTTATAATTAGGAGAGCTTATTTCAGCCAAAGTGAAACAGATTTTAGACTAGGCCTTATTTGGATAAGAATGCAACTCAGATGCTGTGGATGGCTTGATGCAAATAAAAATAAGAGATGCAGATATCCTGATGCCATAAATCAATGCACAGCATCTTCATGTGCTGAGTGGTTGCTATAAATCTCAGGCCCAGAATAGTCACCAAAAGTCTTAGGTTGTCACACTACTTCTTTTTCAAAAAGGGAAACACATTTAAGGAAAGTTTGTTGCTAAGGGATAACCGCTAACAGCATCAGCAAGGGATCACAGTCCTCTCTTTGTCACAGAACAACATGAGAGCGCTCTGGTACAAACCCAGAGATTGGTGGACATTCGCCATCACTTCCCTCCCAGGCTCATGGCAACGGCAGTGCCTGGGAAAGCAGCCCTTGATCCACAGCCCTCCATCCAGTACGTGTGTAGGCACTGAGAGCGCACCGGAACGACTGCCAACAGTTGCCTGAGAGGGAAAGTTCAGTCTGTTAAACCTTGTTAGCTATTTGGGGCACGTGTATCCCGTTGTGCTGCTCTGCAGAGCAAAGAGGAGGGCAGACAGCCTAGGGGTAGCAATGTGGTTATTAGAAGAGCAGGAGAGTACAGAGCAATGTGTGCTGAGCACAGGCAGAGGGGCTGTAAAGGAGAGTGATCATGCTTGGGCAAAGCAAAAGGAAGACTGCAACTGCCTCATCTCTGCCAAGCTGGCCCAGCAGAGGAAAAAAGAGCTGTCTTCACTAATAAGAACTCAGTGAGCAAACCTAACCGAATGGGTTCACAGCAGTACCTGTATTTCACATCAAATACTGTTGAGTCTTCGTCCTCATCGTCTTCTTCATTCAGAGGAGCCATTTCTACCCGCTCGGCTGGAGTGGTGATTATGTCGTACTTCCTGGTCTTCTTAATCCTCTTGCCAGACCTGAAACACAGAGGTAGGAAGGGAAGGATCGTCTTTATACGGTATTCCTTGGAGAGGCTGAAGCTGTTCCCACCCACACTGAACCACTGCCCTGTTTGATTCAGATCTCCCCTGATACGAAGGTTGCGGAGCCAGCCTGCGTCCCCTCCCGCTGCCTCTCCAAGGCCATCATTTGTGCCCGTCAGTGTAGCACACAGTTTCTCGTCAACTGCAATCCAGATCAACGTCAGTCTTTCGGCTGCTGACAAACCAGAGATCCTCTGGCATCCCGGGCAGGCATACAAGCACAGCAGCCCACTGCATCCTCCTGCTGCCACGCTCAATAAGTGAGATGTGGGCTTAATCAACTGAAGCAGCCAATGGTTTAGTGACTATGTTTAGATTAGAAAGCCCAGGTTAAGCCCTGCTGAGACAGGGGAATGTTCTAGGCAGGATTATAAGGAGTAAAGGGGTGGCAATGTTTGGGTAGAAACAGCCTGTGCTCTTTTCTTGCCATCAGGCCAAGTTCAGGACTCCCAGAGCAACAACCTTGAGCCTTGCCTGAGAATTTTCATGGTCTACATTGTGTCAGTGCTATGAAAAATTACCAACTATCATTTGAAGCTACCACCTACTACCTCTCCTGCTATGGAAGCCAGCCTTACTTACCTTTTGAGATGGAGATGCTTAAGCACCCGCACGTCCAACAATTTTGAGAGATCTATTTTCTAACACTTACTTTCAATTAACAAACACTTGGCACCCGGCTTTTCAACTAATTTTCTGCCTCCAGCTTGAATTGCGTGGGTTATTTTTATTTCACCTACTCCTTTCATGCATATTAGGAGGCTCACACTGCTCACGCGTGAATCCAGTTTTGTGATTATACATTAATGAAGGTGCTGATGTGTATGGCTAGCCTTCAGGGAGAAAAGTGGATGGTGCAGAATTTTCCCCTTCACCTTTTAAAAACAAAACTGGCAACTGCCAAGCATAGGAAGGGAGCTGGTGCAGGCACAAGCAAGCAGCCCCTAAATTTTGGTAACCACAGCTACCGCTCCAAGAGGACAGCACGTCATAAGTACGCTTTCACCATCAAGAAGTCTTGCCCTGGCACGTCATGCAAGGTGTGCTGGTTTCAACATTGCCATTTTTGCATCAAGAATGCAACCTTTTAAAGAGTTACACAGCAGCAAGAACCAAGAATCATTACAGAGAGACTGGGACCCAAGCCCTGCGTTTGCTTCTCCACCACAATGGTCCCTTCCAGGCTTAAAGTAAAGGAAATTTAAATCAGTGAACAGCTCTGACGTGGAAGCCTCAGTGCCTCTGCCTAGCATTGCTTTTGGGCAGTTGTCCAAGGCTGAACAAACAGGTCCCAGCCCTTGGGATGGAGCAGTTTGCATTTCCTCCCTGTTCTGAAGGCTAAGGTTGTACCAGAAGCGAGGAGAAAGACATCTCCTGTCGTCTAATCTTTATAGCAATCTGTGCTGCTGTGTCACGTAGAGCACAGGGTGGTTTGTTCTATTACTGCTGTTGTTGAAACAAGCAATTTTATATCCAATACAGTAGGACGCAACCCAAACACTTGAAAATCCTTTCGAAAACACTTCTCTGTATTATTCTGCTTCTCAGCCAAGACCTAGCAGCAAAGTGATGCAGGGAGGTCTCATCTTACAAGTAATGCATTGCTTTTACAAGAAACATTTGCTCATGCTGTGAAGCCTAAACATAGACCAAAACTAACCTGTGTCTACCTGTCAGAACAAACCAAGCACAGCGTTACCACTTCGCCTCACATGTACAGTCCGCAGGGGGTTTCCACAGGTTCACTCATTTAAGACCTTACCTCCGTTATCAGGCCCACTTTATTGAGAGACATCCTTCCTCATTCCCTCCATTAGAAAACATAATTTATTCTATGGAGTTCATCTTACAACAGTTAATTTTGGAGTGTTTGAAGCAATTACTGCAGAATAGGTATTTTTAGAAATGGAAAACTAGAACCCTTTAGCCTCCAGCCATTAATTAGTCTATTTGGGCTAGACTTTAAAGAGGACCTGGAGCAGAACTCGCTGCACAGTGATCTATTAATCCTCCACAACCCTCCCTTAACCACAGTGCTCATTTAGAAAAGGGAGAAAGTTCATTTTGCTGCTGGGTTTTGGCTAAGCCGCTACAATCAGTTGTTTGCCACTGGCAGGGCAAAAGGGTCTTTCCTTGCCTCTTCTTCCTCAATTAATGCTACACCAGATTACCTAGCTAATTTGTCACTAATCTGCACTTTTCGGTGGTCCATTTTCTCACACTTGGTCATTTGAATGACTCCTCTAGGCTTCATATACACCAGAAGAACTACTCGAGCTAAGTTTAAAGGAAAACCTTGGGAGTGTCCCTACACACATGTAAAATCAGCCTGCCTGTCACACATTAAAACTCCCAAATCTCAGTAGGATCCCTGTAACCGTCAGTGATGATGATGCAAAAGGAAAAGCACTTTATCCAGCGGGTGGGACCCTGCAGTATCTTTTGTTTGCAGACAGACAGCAGAGTCAGCAGAGTAGCACAGGGTAGGAACTACAGAATACAAATGTTTCATGAACTTTGGAGACCTCCTGGATAGGATCAGGACAGGTTAGCCCTCATGGGCAAAGAGAGGATCTCCTTTCCAGCCATGTTCATTTTGTGTGAGGCTGGAAGCTGTGGTCAGAGTATGCCCCTTGCATAACGACAAAGTGAAACGCTCTCCGAGTGGTTTAGCCAGGGTAGAAGGGCTACTGGGTATTTCAGCAGAGAAAACTGTCTTCTGCTCTTAAAAAAACAAAAAAAAAAATATCACATTGCTTCTGCTGTCTGACTTGAGCCACCCCCTGTAATTAGAAGGGGATGCTACAGGTCTTGCACTGAATCATCATGAGGAAGAGAGAAAAAATTAACTGCAGCCAGGCGTATTAACCTTTCACTTCAGACCCAGTGCTGCTCCCACCAAAACAAACTCACTGGTGTTAACAGAAGGCAGGCACCGTGAGCGCAGCGCTTAAATGAGAGAAGATGAAGAATAACATATTGGACATGGGGGCCTGTTTCCAGTTTCTCCTGAGCTGTTCAGCCACAGTGGTGTTTGTACACTGGTACTGCCCTTGGGCTCAAACGCCTGTGGCACCATGCACCACACTGGGGTTGGGTCCATTAGAAATCAGATGGACTCCTTCCACCATGCTGTGCAATGCAGGGAGGGACAACATATGGAGATGGGCTGGAGCAGAACGCTGACTTTGTGTCTGTATTTTGACCAGGGGCTATTTTGATCAACCACCAGTCATATGCAGCACTTCATCCTCCTTTCCGAGGCATCATGTGGTAGAGTAAATGCTCAAGTCAACTCACTGTTTCACTATATTATTTACGCCTCCAATCTATTTTAGTCAACAACCCCGATATTCAAAGATAATGCCTTTCTTGACCCAGAGACAGAGGTCTCTGCATTTCTAATCTAGCATTAACACTTCCTGCCAAGAGATGCAGAGGGAAGGGACCTGGAAAAAGAAGGAAAAAAAAAAAAAAAAACCACCAACCCTTCTTAGCAGAGTGCTTATTGGAAGCCTAATTAAGCCAGCAATGAACTTCCTCCTAGAACTGCAGCGATGTTATATCAAGAATGGAATTGGGACCAGTTTATTTGCTGTTAATGGGGTCCCTCAGCCTTTTAAAAAAAATTATGGAAATATAAACCTGGGGAAACTCCAGGCTTATTACCAGCTGATGAATTAGATGAGCGATATTTCACTACTGTTCATCTGCCTGGGTATCTCTGCTCTCCGGATGGTGCTGCATCCAACAAAGCTAAATGACAAGGCTAAGCCCTCACATGCTTCCTGGTATGCATCTTGCTGTAGCAAACTGAAGGCGCTGTGTTTTCTAACAACCAAGTCCTTGAGATGGAACATATGCAGCCACAAAGAGCAGAAGCATCCTCTTGTTTAACTGCGCTGCTCATAGGAGGGATGGATCAGAGACTGCTACTGGGAATAACTTCAGGACCACCTAAATGGGATGTTGTTGTGGTTCAATGAAGCAGTGATGTCTGTAAGTAATTAAAATACAGCCACTCACATCTGGTGGTCAGTACCAGTGCCAGCATTTACTTCCAAACATTATAGCACAGTCAGACCGGTATCGTCTGAGGTATGCTCAAGAAGTATCCTTGTTTTATAGGGCAGAGCTATAGAAACTTTTATGATCTACCCAAACTCTTCAAGGCAGTGAATGCTACAACAAAAAACAACACTCCTCCTCTGTTATGACTGTTCACATCAGAGCTGTAAAGAGCCCAAGACAGTATGAGACAGCAATCCCCTCTCCCTTCCTTCCGACAATTTGCAGTCATGCTCACATCAAGACAACCAGTCTTCCCAAAGACAGGACCTCTGAGATCCAAGACTAGTGTCCCATCTGTCATTCTCTGTGGCCCTAACTAAACTACTTGCAGCTTAAATGAAGCTTTCAACATGGGTCACAAATATATGTTTTGGGGTTGGTTGTTTTGTTGGGGCTTTTTCTTCTCCATTTAAGGTCATTTTAATGGTGAGTTTTTCTTTCCTGTTCCTGGCAGAGGTCTTGTCTTTGCTGAAGTACTCTAACTGGTTATAATACAATTAATTTTAAATCAGTCAAACTCTCCGGGGTTAAGCCTTGGATGGCCCGCAGCAATTGCCCAGCTCATAGAACAATGGGTCTTGTATCCTATGATCATATGCTTGAACCTCTCTCCTCAATCTCAGTAATTTATACCAGTATTGCAGTTACTGGAAAACTAAGCTTGAAATGCTGTTTAAGGGAAGAACTCAAAATTGAACAACAAGCAATGTAACAAAGCAACGAGTTACAAAATAAGCAGGTAGCTTCTCTCTAAAAATCTACATGAATAGCAGCCTTTTCCAGCCTGGGTTCTGTTCATCCAAGGACAGGTCAGGACACGTAGCAAACACTTATTGCACGCAGTTTTTTGCAACTAAAGCTTTAGGTTGCTTCTAGCTGGCCCATTTGAGCAGAAATAACTTCGCCAGTTTCCCTAGAAGGCATACGGTCTTCCAGCACAGATAGGCACATCTGAAAAATTATGTTTCCTAGGAGGCGATTCCAAGAATTGTATTGCAATGAAATGAACTGAGCTGCACCAGAAGAGAGAAATGAGGCAGAATACAGGGGTAGAAAGGCAAAATCAAAAACACGGATCAAAAAGTGAATTCAGCTGCACGAACTGTTCACAAGCTGTTGCAAGACACTATTTCTTGGTAATGCAACTTACCCAACTATCTGACTGAAAATAACATGAAATTCGGTCTGCTGTGGAAATGGTTTTGGTTTGGGAACATGCAGTGCCCAGGGGTATAGGAAAGAAAGCAAGCCCAGAACTGAGCTTGCCAAAAAAAACACCAAAACACCCACACTATAGCAAATTAGGCCTTGACACATGTAGACAAGTAGCAGAGTCTTGGCTGGCCTTCATAGTCCCTAGTAGCCACAGAGAGAAATGCAATTCAGACCACTTTGGGTGATACCACATTCTGAATCACAGGACCATCAGATCAATTCAGAGCATAACATTTCCAAAAGGAATGACGAGAAATCTCTGAGCGTTGCCTTAAAAACAGAGCTGGAAAGCTGGAGAAATATATCCATCCCTGCTCGAACCAAAAAAGGAAACTAAGATATACCTAAAAATATATAAAAATGAGATTTATAAAAAAATAAAATGTATAAAAAAATAAATCCAATGCCTGGGACAAGACTATCTGGCCACTGACTAGTTCATTTCATCTCTACAACCCATACCTAAAAGGATAATTTACTCCCAGCAACCCAGAGCAATTTCACAGTGAAGGTTTAATCAAAGATTGGATTCCAGCAAAATCTCTTTAATAGGAATCCATAACACTTCAGAAAAAAACCCCACAATGTTTTTGACTAAGTATGAACAAAGCTCTTATTCTGATGGAGAAAAGCTTTACATTTATTGAGGGTAAATCCCTTATCTCTTCTGCAACAGAATCTCCTCCAATCTATGTTGTCAGCTACAAGTGTGACGCTGTACAAACATACCTGTTGATATTCTTGTCTCATTTGCAGCTGGGATAACTGTTTACAAACAAGTGCTCTGTCAGATAAAGAAATGTACTCAGAAGCCAAAAGCTTGATTTTCCTTGCAGGTTCTCTTAAAGATGTATGAGAGATGTCAGAGGGATTTTTTTTTTTTTTTTTTTTTTTAAACGTCCTTTTAATTTTCATTTAACTTTAACCA
>VYXH01000346.1:431574-458834 GCA_013397275.1 Burhinus bistriatus
GTTCCTTAAAAAAGTATGGAAGATCGTGAAGGGGTTTTTTTTTTTTTTTTTTTTTTTAAACGTACCTTTAATGCTGCATTAACTCTGACCAGCTGCATAACGATGACTTTGGCATGGGAGAATTAATCCGTCATTCCCAAGGTGACTTTAACCTGGACCTGGTTTTGCTGATTATAGTATAGGGAAAGGTCTTTAAAGACTATCAGTTTGCTTTCTTTGGCTAGAAACGTTCAGCCTTAAGCCAGGTCTCCTTGACACAAGGTCTTGCTTTATACCCAGAAGAAACTGAGGCAGAGGAAATAAACTCTCCAAGATCAGAGAGAACTAGGATTAGAAACTTAAGCTTTTTATTCTGCATTTAGTTATAAACTTCCTAATTCTAGCTCATATACCTACTACCAATTTTGCTGTGTTTGTCCAAGGCAACTTTATACAGCTGCAAAGTGGTTATACAGATTTATTTTTTAAAAAAAAAAAAAACAAAACACACAACTCTTCAATATTTTACTGGGTTCTCCAGAACCACCTCACATTAATGAGCAAATTTATTTGCATTATCTTTTGCCAGCTGCTGCGACACCTCAGAAGAATTTAGTTAAATGTCAGTTTCTTTAGAAAATATCAGTTCTTATTATTTCGGTCCTTAAGACCACACTTTATAATACCACTGTTGTGAACACTGCCCTTTCTACACGGAATTAATTCAGACGCAGGAGAAGCAGAGCATTCAGCTGCAGCCATCATGCAAATACAAAGGGGCTGCTTGAAGACAGAACAAGGAAGAATTCACCAACTCCACTTGTTCAACTCCTTCTGTCACCTGAGACGTGGCGCACACCTCCTCCCTGCCACCGAGAGCCAGCTGCTCTGCTCCCCGGGCTCTTTCCTGCTGCCCCTACCCAGAAGTCTGGTGACTGTTAACTACTGAAAGTTTGCAGTCTTCCCTCGCAAAGCTGGGCACAAACAGACAACAACTTTTTACTTATAGACTGCGTGAGACAGGGACAGCCTCTAGTGCACCATGGGGACTCTCGCCACTACCCCAACATAAATAATAATTAACACTAACAGTGCCAAATGGAGCTTTAATATTTGCTTTTCTTCTGCTCCAGCAACAAGCTGAGAGGAAGACTAGCTCTCTAAAGGGACCGAGTTTAATTTGCTCATGCCCCGTACAACTTGAGACATTACTTGCCTGGATAACTCAAGCATGCACCAGCACCAACCCGCTCCAGCAGCGTGAAGGGCAGTGAACGAACTGGCCTGTGCCGATAACGCCACGCTAAATGGATGAGATAGGAGCACCAAGCAGACGCAAACCCCTGTCCAGCTTCCTGCACTTCTCCTGGCTCCGCGATCCACCGGGAGCGCCTTCCCTTCTGTGCTGGGAGCAGGAGCTTGCATCCATCAGCAATCTACCCGACTGAAACATCGGGGAGTCTGGTGACACGCCACAGTCCCAATCAAATCCGTGCTGTGGTCTAAACCAACATCTACTTTTGGTTATGCTGGACCTCCTCAAGCCTATCTGCTTAAGCTTCATTAAAAAGAAAAATAAAGATCTGTCTTTTTTACCCAGCATGAGTTACTACCACGGTGGCATCTGCATTATCCCATGGTGCACCCAACGCAGGTAGCTGAGGCTGGCCAGGACCTCTCAAGGTCAAGCAGGGCCACCCGGAGCTGGCTGTCCCATTGGGCTTTGAGTGTCTCCACAGGTGGAGGCCCCACAACCTCCCTGGCCCACCTACCTCAGTGACCCACCACCCTCACAGCAAAGAAACCCCCCCCTTCCACATATTTTCGTACGTTCAGGTGGCGTTCCACATGTTGCGGTTTGTGCCCACCCCAGTCACCAGCCATCGCCGCGGCCCCACACACCGAGCTGGGACCCGGGTACCCCACGCCTGAAAAAAAACCCACTTGAAACCCAACTCCTGCCCTATTTTTCTGGCAGAAGCAGAGGCAGACGCAGATTTGTGAGGCACCCCTGCCACTCCCCAGGAGTTCCACGAGGCGTTTACACGTGCTGTGCTTGAAGTCGGGCTTTAAAAACATTATTAATAGGCGAGGAGCTCCGTACCGCCCGGGCTTCCCGCCTCTCCGGGGAGGCGCTGGGCGGTCGCCCCGCTGCCCGGGCTCGGCGCCTCCAGCCTGTCTCGGCCGGAGCCCGCCCGACCCCCGGCCTCCCCGCTCCTCCTCGGCCGGCGGCAAGGGGATCCCCGGGGCCGCGGGCGGAGGCCTTGGCCCGGCACCTGTCCGGGGAAGGGCGCGGCGCGGCCCGGCCGGGCCCTACCTGAAGACGCGGAGCAGGAGGCAGGCGATGAGGGCGGCCGTGAGGGCGCAGGCCCCGATGACGGCGGCCTTCAGCGCGGAGAGGTCGCGGAGCAGCGCGGGCACGGGGCTGAGCTGGGCCCCGCTGTGGTTACCGGGGGCGCCGACCGGCTCGGCGGGCAGGCGGCTGCCGTTCACCGCCACCGGGCCCGCCGCCGCCGGCTCCTGGCTACCGCGGGCGCCGGGCGCAGCCGGCAACAACAGCGGCAGCAGCAGGCAGGCCGAGAGCAGCNGCCTCCCGGCCCGCTGCCGCCGGCGGAGGGGGAGGCCGGTACCGCGGCCTTCAGCGCCTCCTCCCCGTCGCTGTCCCCCCCCCTCTCCCGGGCTCCTCAGGGCTCCGCCGGCGGCGGCGGTGCCAACGGCGTTTCCTCGCCGATAAACGACTGCTTTTAATTACAACAGGCAACATCTGCCCAGATGCACGGTGGCGGCAGGGTTCAAACTGCGCTCACGCACGGCGGGGACCTGCCGGTGCCGCTGGTTCAGCGCGGTGCAGCTGCTGGAGGCAGGAATTTCTCCCTCAGATTTGCTGGTTTTTGCCTTTCCACCGGTCACCTAGGCTCTGCTTCCGGGTTAATGGATTTACCGATATTTCACATGTCCAAAATCTTAAAAATCTTAAGATTTGTGGAAATCATGACCGCAGTTCTGCAAACCATCCCACGGGAACGGTGCCAGCAACTAAGCCAGGCAGGGAGAATAAATAGGGATACTGGGAATAGTGCGAAGACACAACTTAGTTTTGCTCTCCATGTTTTGTATTAGCAGGAGCTTCACCACGGCAGAATAACTGCGTCTGGGGTGAGGGGTGTGTTGCCACCGAAATGAAGTGAATCGGAGAAAGGAGGGAAAGAAGAGTGAGCCGATTTCCTTCCTATTACACCCCGTACTGCAGGGTCGGCATGGCGGGGGATAATCTATACGAACGTGTGACTCAACTGTGAAAAAGCTTGCAGAGATGTATTCCTTCTGGCAATGCCCCGTTGGAAAGGTGGCGGTGAAATAACGCGTGGTTCATCGACCTTCCCCAGCCAGTTGGGATGCTGTATCGAATGCCACCCACTCGGTAATAAAAGCATCCTGTGTTTTTTGCAGGAAGTTCTTTGGGATGAGGAAATTTTGACGTGGACGATGTGCAGAAGGCCCCCTGTCTGAATTGGTCATTGTTCCGGCTTTATTTCATTGCTTACTTTTGTGTAGTGTCCCAGGTTCCAACATAGGGCCCCAGTTTATTTCTGTTCAGGAAAAAAAAAAAATTAAAAAAAAAAAAATCCAGCTGGGCAGGAGGTCAAATTGGTGATGCAGACTCTTTCCCAAACATCGGTGTGAGCGCTGCTCACATGATTTATTATTTGTAAACACTGACCCTGATGCTGGCCCTGCCTGTTCTGAGATGTTTGCCAGCTGCTGCTCGGCCTCTATCAGATTTCACTTGGTCGCACCCTGCCATTCCTCTTGCAGTGCAGTACTTTTCCAGAGGATGAAGGAAGAGGTGTAAGGAGCCTCCAAAGCGAGAACCGCCTCCAGCTGGTCACAGACCTTAGGGTCCAAATCCACATCAACCATTCGCCATTACTTATATATTGAAATCAGAGCTCCACAGTGCCGTGTAGTGGGCACGTACCTAGTCAAAAACACTCTTCACCCTCAAAAACTAATATTCACATATTGCTGTATGGGAATCCTGAGTGTGAATCCACTCGGGATTCTGCCTTCAGTGCTCAGCTGTTAGACAGGAGCGATGGGTAAACACTCGATGATGTCCCACGCCGATCCTTATGTCCGTTCCTTTGGCGTTCCTTGGGCCCGAGATGAACGGCAAAGACTCCTACTAAGCTTGCTCAGAGCTGAGTACTGCCAACTTTGCCGTGGGGTGGTGCAGGATGGACGGGCAGCACAAGATCCTTCTTGAGCATGAAAAACGGACATTGCTGGACCTCTAATTTCCCTGCGATCATCTTTGATCTTATCTCGGCATTGCTGCTGTGGTGCTGGACTGGCAAAGGGGCACTGCAGGCTTTGTAAGCCAAGTCATTCTGTTTCACATCCATTTTTTAATAGAGCCAGACTTATTCCTGAAATAAATATTCTGCAAATTTGCAACAGGATTTGCTGTATTATATGAGCGTATCAGTGTAATTTCCTCTGAAATCCACAACCTGAAACATCTGTTACTTGACTAGCATAAACTGGGCAGCAGTAGATGCTGGATCTGGCACTTTTGTTTGACTTCTGTTACTACTTTGGCTTTTTTTGATGTTCCCGTTGCAGATATTTCAGTCTACTAAGATTTAGGCTGAAAGCCAGCAGAGGGAATTAATATTTATTGTCACTACAGAGTTCTTCTGTTTGACAAGGTGCAATTGTACCAGTATGTGCGGTGTCAAACATATTCCAAACAGTCTAGAAGTGATAAAGCTCAGGATTCTTCTGGCTTGTTTCTCATCCCACTAAGAAGTAGGCTTATGCTGTTGGGATTTTTGGTGCTCAGGTGACAAGCTGCGCAGCACAAGGAAGAAAAGGAAGGTGTTACCCATGTGCAAAGTCCACTTAATTCCATTTGTAGCCTTGCTCTGTCCCCTGCTTTCTAGGGATCTTATTTATGACCTTTTCTGCCTGGGTCTGAACACAATTAGGTTTAACCAGCCTCTCTGTGATGGCGGTTAACGATTTGGATGCTTTTTATTGCATTCCTTGCATTCGATTAGGTTCTGATCAGCAATGTCTAGACACATGTAGAGGTAGAGGCGTAACTCTGGAAATTAAACCTGCAGAGTAGGGGGGTCCCATAATTCATACCTCTGTGTAACCTCTTTGCGTGAACCCTGCATCACTAGAAGATGTCAGAGAAATGCAGATGTGACCAGCTGCAGGGCGTTTCAGGAAGCTGGTGCTGAAATTATACTTTATCGGAGCTTGGAGCCACATCTGAAGCTCTCTGAAAGAAAGAGAAATCTTCCTCTTGGCTTAGAGGAGACTTCCATCAAACTCTGCCTTGCTTTGAGTTGAGCATGTGTCTGGAGGTGTCTGTGACCTGTGAGGAGATGGAGCAGAGCTGCTGGGCTGGCACCCTGCAGCATTAGTCCTGTGGCTCACCAAGTGAACTGTGGAGAATGTCCCCTTCACATGGACAACGTGGGGTGGGTGGATGTGTAGCACCCAGCAATTCTGCTGCTCCGTTTGGCAAAGCATTGCCTCCTTCTGTGGTCGCCCTTAAACGTTGTACTCACAGCCTGGAGGACCTAGATTTCTTCCATGGTGTCTCCATTCTGCAGTGCAATGGGACATCATATTCCACCACGTTGTGTGGGATGCTAAGGAACTGCTCAATTACAGTTTAATTTGGTTTTGTTCTTTAATTAGGCCAGACCGGGCTTTGTTCCCATCTGTTCAATAGAAATCTCAAGTGGCTGATTCTTAAGAAAATAATATCTAAGCTCTGATCTTTTTTTTTTCTGAGTTATACAAGGTATTTAGCATAGTCTCTTCCCCTTCATATGTTAAAAAGGCTGAACCAGTAGAAAATGGCTGAACTTGCTTGAGAATAAGGCATAAAGCCCCCTGTCCTGAGGACTTCCCAGCATCTCAGCTAACTTTAGACAACATAAACTGATCCAGCTGTCCTTGCTGTCTTAACTTCCTTTGGAGCCAGAAGAGGGAAATTTTACCCCAGAAGTGAAAATACTAAGCCAGCCTCAAGAAATGCTATACTGGAAAGGAATCCTGAAACAGTAATGGAGGGGGAAAAGGGCCTTCATCTCAATGATGGTCATGGAGTAGGATCTTCCAGGTTTTCAACCCTGCAGGAAACTCCAGCCATTCAAAGACTCAGCTTTCAGAATAACATTATACTTGCTCTTCATGTTAACATTCAAACAAGTAAATAGGCTGTTGGAGAGGAGGAAGCTTGGAAGCTTTTTTACAGTCCCACCCCTAATAATGCCATTAAAGTGGGGAGCAAGACATCTAAAATATCTGTCAAATGGCAGTATCCTAAGGAAATATTTGCAGATTGTTGCTGTATAAATAATATGTAAATATTGCTCCTGAATTTTAAATTAACTTTGCAATCCTAGCTCCATATTCTCAAGATACTGAGGACTTCTTGAGTAAATGTATTTGAGGCGAAGAGTCATTAACATGACAGTTTTGGAGAACATAATTTTTTCATGTGGCTTCCGGGTTTTTGTTGGGGTTTGGGTTTTTTTTTGTGGGTTTATTTTTTTTCCTCGTAGATGCTTTACTGGTATTTCACATGTCATTTGCCTAATTTGGGAATCATTCCTGGTTCCCGGTCTGGAATGTGGGATTTCACAACTCTGTTCTTCAATGACATCATGTGGTTTGTTCTGAACAGAGCAGTAACAAATAAGAGCAAGGGGAGTTTACCAGACTTTCTATAATAAACATTTTATCTGAATAATCATCTTTTGGGGATCTGAACTAATTTGGGGAGTTTAGATTTTACCTAGTAAGTCACGTTTTCCATGTATCTAGGACAAAGGGTCCCCACTTGGATAACAAGGAAACGACATCTTGGTTTCGTCTCCCCCTGAGCAGCGGTTGATGTGAAAGCCTGCGCTCCCGAGAGCTTTGGTGGAGGAACAGGACTCCGAGAAGTCGAGAGGAAATTCACAGTCAGCGAAAAATGCAGAAAGTATTTGGTTTCCTTTCTGATGAGAGCTTGCTTTTCTCTCCTGATACAAACATGAACCTTGAGGAGAAGGCTTTGCTGATTGCAGGGGTGGGAGTTGGTGTGGCTTTTCTCCCTGCTGAGCTGTTCTTCCAGTTTACACCTGTTCAGTATCATTATGAGTTTGAGCTCTCACTAGCAATTGCACTTTCTGTAGAAGAGTCTGGTGCTGGCGAAATAGAACGAGCGAGAGTGTTTCTATATGCAATTGCTTCTGGGAATGGCAGATTTCTGTATTTATGGATGCCTGTTGCAAGAGCATCCCCATTTGTGGGGAAGGCTCTTCATGCATTGCTTAGCAATGCATACGAAGCTCAGGTTGCCCTTTCCTTTGTGCTCTCTGATGGCCTCCAGGCAGCACCCAGATGTATTTTTAGCTCTCAGAATAGGGGAGAATTTGCAAGAAATTGTGCAGAGAAGAAATAAGCAAAGGAGTTGAAGCTGGCTCAGTCATTGGATTTAGGCAAGCTGGATTTACGGGAATGAATACGTGTTTCTGTGTGAGAAATGAAATGTATACAAAATGAGGCAAACTACCTTCCCAAGGATTTTCTGCAGAAGTAATACACTCTCTGGACAAAGACCGGAGTTCCAGTAAGGAAGGAAATAAAGCTTAAC
Organism: Burhinus bistriatus; assembly: GCA_013397275.1. NCBI lineage: Eukaryota > Metazoa > Chordata > Aves > Charadriiformes > Burhinidae > Burhinus > Burhinus bistriatus. The sequence continues at coordinate 439,220 of VYXH01000346.1, forward strand.
CTGTAAGGGATCAGTGCTACATGAGCACACCTCTGACGTCTCAAAACTAAAAACCTAGGCTGCTAGCAGAGATATAAATTCAAGGAGCAACCAGGTCTCGATCAGAGAGTCTTTGAGCTTGGATGTCAGACAAGACAGCACATGGTAATTGCAAGGATTAATCATTCTTCCAGCGACTATCGATAGATAACCTCAACCAGCAGTGCACTAAAACTGCAATGCCTCATCTATCCCAAGTGGTCTGAGGGCTGCTCTGAAGTCCTATCGCTAATCAAAGACTAGTGATCTAGAGCAAGCAGTAGCTTCAGATATACTTGGACAAGTCTGACTCCTTTGCACATTCCTACTTAGCACATGATATTAGCCTGTTATTCCTATAACCCTGTAAAGCATTTATGGCTCTTTACAGACACTTAGAAGCTGGTGTTACTGCTGCAAAAGGCTTGCAATTTAAGTCTATGATAAGCGGCAGATTTCTTTTGAACAAGGGTTGGTGCAATCATTAAGCTGGGGTGCAGAGATTATCTCTTGAACAGGTTCCTACGATATCACTAATATACACAATGTCACAGTGTAGCATTTAATCTGAAAAAAAAACAGGGAAAGGAAGGACACCAGTAAACCACAAATCTTTGTTTAGTTTGGATAACAATAATCAAAGAACACAAAAGCTGATTGTGACTTTGCCTCCCACTGCTTCACTGCCTATTCCTGCAGTACGTCCTGGCTGGCCCACTGAAGTGCAACCTGAAGGAAGCCAACAAATAATTCAACTAAATTTTTTTTTTTAAGATAATTTGCAGATTGTGTCCTTAGACTTTTTCTTCACTCAGCTGCATCAAATAAACTCATCAGGGCGGTAGCTGCTAATCTTGCAGCCTCAGTTGGCTTTGGAGGTTTACTGATGATGTTAAAGTGACTGCCAAGCAGCAGGACTCCATCCAGAATTACAAGTGGCCTGGATGTGAAAAAAGCAGAATTGGATTTTAACCCCTACTTATACTATCTACTGGTCCAGCTGAACTGTTGGCACACCCAGACACGGCACTTATTTTGTCATCACAGGAGACATAAGTCAGATCAGGTCAAAGGAGATATATGTGTGCTGTAATACTATTTCTCATCCACCAGTACCTGCTTACCTAGATCTTAAAAGTTCTGCACAGGTATAAGAAGCAGCGAAGCCACCTGAGCCCTTCTGGGATGCCGCACTAACACATCTTGGTCATTGCCATTATGAAAGCAACTCTGGGATGTCTGCACACCGTTTGTCATGCAGACATCCCTTTGGAGATTATAGCTGGTCTCCAGAAAGCCTGAAGCTCACAGAGTTGCTGTGTGACTTCCCTGCCCATCCCGTGGTGGAACCTCTCACCCTGACGGGTGCCTTTGGAGAGGTTATGCACTCTCCCCATGGCGCACCGCGCCTGTGGATTGGAGTGACCCCGCTGATCCTGGGTGCTCTTTCGTAAACCATGTACCATGTCGAAGTGCTACGGAAGAGCTAGTTATTGCGAGCAACGTGCCTTGCCAAACATCTGCTTGCAGTTCACAGGAATCCTAACACCCGATGGAGCAGGGATGAGGCAAACTGCCTCCTGGCTCCACTGAAACATTCCCCCTTAAGCAGCAGCAGACTTTATTTCTGGTTTAACGGAGCAATGCCTGTAACTGTTATCCCAGCACCATCCTTTCTCCTGGAATGACAGTGACCTTGAGTTGCCTCGAATGACTCTCCAGGTGGAGCGGCTCCCTTGGAAGCTGGGAGATTAAACCCTTGTGGCATCTTGTTACAGGAATCAGCAGATAGAGGATTATAGATGTGCAAGGGGCACCCACTCTCTGGGGAAGACAGAGAAACATCTGTTAACATCTGCAGCCGGGCTTCCAAATCCCCAGTGTGAACCAGACCTAAGACTGTTTCATGGCTAGATGGATAGCAGGAGGAGGACATCCCGAAAGGTGTACTGACAGGGAAAAGTCCACAAGCTCTTGCTATGGTTTGTTGCTTTCAAAAAGGGCCGAATGCTGTGGCTCATTAGTGGGGTTTTTGTTTGTTTGGTTTTGCTGTGATTTCCAGAGAGGGATTTCTCTGTTTTTACTTTAGAAATATGAAACCTTATCTTTGTTTGGCTGGAGGGTCTCTAAGGATGAGTGGAGAAATAGTAGGATTATGACCTTACTAGATCAAAAGATAAACGATAAGCAATCAGGAAAGGAAGGATTATTTCTTAAATTGCAGGAAACTCACTGTTGCTTGTTATCATCTATTTAATTCAAACATCAGAAAGACACCTGGGGTAAGAATCTAGACGTCCAGAACATTCAGGCGTCTCATCACTTTAAAAAAAAATCGCAGCTACTTTCCACTCTGTTTAAAAAGCAAAGCAGAAAGGGAAAATGTCTTGATAGTTCTCAAATAACAAACACGTTTTTTCAACTAAATTTTTAAGCCTCTGTTACACATGAAGAGTAGGTGTAAAATACATGTTTCCTTTACAGAGCACCTTTAAATCAACTAAATAAATGTCGCTTCCCACTACACAAATTGTCACTTAAGCCAGCCTTTGTGAGCTGCTGTTTCTACCCATCTCTTGTTTTTGCTGCCTGAAACGCCATCTAAAATATTTGCAGCATCACCCCAAATACAGATGACTATTTTTGGAAGCAAGCACTTCAAATAAGGTTGCATATAAAGAATTTGCCTGGCACTAAACGTGTGCTGTCAGTGCTGTTATCAGCACAGTGCCACAAACCCTTCCTCACCTGTGGGACGCTAATAGGTTTATTGCAGTTGAGATGAAAGATGTCTGGTCCATAAGCCTACCCTGTTTCTCCCCATTTTCTTTCGCCAATCCAAGCACCTGTGAAAGAATGTAGTGTTTATGAAGGTAGGAGTTTGGAGCCAAGCATAGCATACAGTCCTCCCTAAGGAGGCTAATTCACCGTGGTCCTAGCTATGAGGATTTGCTAACCGAGCCTCTATTCCAGCTCCTGTCCCCTGCCAAATCTGCTGCACGTCTAAATCCTGAGCACCAAGACTCCTACAAGCACTTCTCCTGAGCCGGATGTACTTACTACCTTTCAGTGTACCGTAAACTTCATCTCAAATCAAGCCACTTAAAATTTGAGTCCTAAACGTTGAGCACAGCTCTGCCTAGTGAATCCTTACTGGTAGGGTGAACCTTGTTAGAGCATTAAACCTCACACAGTCCAGGGAACAGCATACCCATTCTCTAGAAGAACGGCTGGTAGAAAAATCAACTCATTTGAATTCAGCTTGGAAAAATTTCCACTTTATGTCATGCTTCCTGCCAGCAGAATGCAAAGCCTTTTTATCAGACTAAACCTTCTCCAAATCCCTGGGCAGTGGGTAATAATGTCTACTTCTATAGTGTACTTCAAAGCATTTCATCAAAGCCTTCACTACCTGCACAACACCATAATGACCTTTATTTTACAGAGAGATAAAGCCACGCTCGGGAGCAGTGTAGGCCAATGGAGTAAGGTGCAATGGCACAATACGCTCTGTATGCGGATCTGCTTTGGCTGAACGATGTGAGTGGTAAATTGGAAAGTGCTTCTAGGTCACAGAAAGGTGATATCATGCAGACAGTTGCTCCACAGGCTACTGGGCATCAGCTAATGCCAGACAGGGTGGGGTGGACCTAGAGGCAAAGATCATTCTTCTGCTGCCACCTAATACAAATCCTTTAGCACTGGGTGCTCTGGGGCCACCTAAAGCAATCTGGCATTGGGTTCTCTTGCCCAGTTCCCTGGCTGCACTGCTCTGTCCTACCATTCCTCCAGAACATCCTTTCCTGGCTGCTGGCATAGACCCTCGAAGGGAGGGATGCTACAGCATGGCAGGGAAACCTGCACGGAAGAGTTGCTCTGCACTGGCTAAATTTGTGCAGTTTCCCTAGGGCTTACAGATCAATGATCCATTTGCAGTTGACAGTGTCCCTAGGACTCCTCCGCCTGCTCCTAGTCCCACTCTCCTCCAGCCAAGAGGTGCTGGGCAGTGGGTTAAGGGAACTGAAGACTCCCTGCACGCCACAGCAGATTCTGAGTCCTAAGCCCCGTTTGGGTTCTCTAGAATCTTTCCTTAAATAGAGGTTGTAAGTTCAGATCCAGCCCCGAACACCTAAACCAAAGGAAAGACAGTAGACATTTTCACTTACAAATTTTCATCTGCCAGCAGAGGAGTGAGTGTAGATTTGAGAGAAATAAGAGAGTTAGTTACGCTTCCTTGAATAATCCACTCTTGTCAACAGAGGTTGCTAATAGAGGCTCTGCCTGGGCATTTGGATGGAAATTAATGCATCGAGGAGACAAAGCCTTGTGCAGTTTGCAGACATGACACTAGCTCAGTCAACGGAAATGATACATCGAGTTTTATTATAGAAGATTCTTGGTAGACCTGTTTATTAAATGGCTTGCCTGCCAAACGTGCTAAAGGATTCTCTGCTGTTTTCCTTCTGGCTTGCTGTATCACATATCTCTAGGGCTTCAGATGGAGCATCTCCCCATACACTGCACTTTTTAGGCTTTTCCCCCCATGGCACGATCTTAATGAGCATCGCCTTTAAAACCCATAGGCATCAGCAGATAAGAGACTTCCAATCTGCCCGGCTCTGAGATTCATTGCACTGAGATATTTTCACTCTGAGTTTCTAGTCTATCCAGATTCCTTTGCATTATCTTTCTGGTTTCCCTGGTGTTTGCGATCCCTTTCAACTTCATGTCACTTTTGTGAATGCCTGTCATCCTTTTGTTCAATCCTTCTTCAGAGTCATCAATAAAAATGTCAAAAAAGACCAAAGACCTGATCTCTGTGATGCTCTAATAAACATAATTCTATAACACAGTAACTCCCTGCTTAGTATTCCTCTTTGTTTGCAGCCGCTCAGCTGTGATTCGGTCCATAGACTATTGCATTCAGATCATCCAAAGAGCTAAATTTTATGGTATGATATCAAATGCTTTACCAAATCCAAACAGGCTCACAGATTTTTAAGATCAGAAAGAAGCATGAGAGCATCAAATCTGCTCCTTTCAATCCTCAGCTAAGCACGCTAACGGGTATCACTAAAGCCTCTCTTCCGGAATGTCTGGAGTTGGAGGCCCCAGGAGATGGGGAATCAAATACTTTGCTTCATTAATCACACATATTGCTTTTTTTTGTTTTAAATAACTTATTGTTACATTTAATCAGGCTTTACCTTCTAGACATTGTTGTTGTGTCTTTTTTCTCTAGATTAAAGATTGTCTAGTACCCAGTTGTTTCTCGCTATGCTTATTGACGTTTCATGCAGTGATCTTTTGGGTTTTTGTTTTTTTTTTTTTCTTTTTCTTACTAACGCTGCTCTTGATTCTGCAAACTCTTCTTTTCATACATACCTGCGTGTAGAAGTCAGTCAGTCTCTGTGATGAGGAGGATCTGCTTTCACGGGGCAATTTGCAGACTTTGAACTGGAGTTTCTAATTCTACCCATAAGCAGATACTTGCTGCAGGAAGGCCCCCTTTCCTGCACATCTTGCTATCGCTTGTAGGTTCCCTGATGTACTTTAGTTTTCATCTCTCCATACATAACTCATTTTCAATCATCTAAAAGCTTAGGTAAGGTTCGAGACTAGCTTTAAACAATGGTCCCGATTCCCTGCTCACTCAAATGTGGGCAAATGCAGAGTAACTGCTTTGAAGTCAGTGGTGGAACACAGGTATAAACGTCAGGGGAGACAGACACAATCTCTTTTGATATCTCTGGAGCAGGTCATGCAGAAGTAGCATCCCAAACAATATCTATGACCAGCTGTTCATCCTGTGCCTCCAGTCGTTCTCCACATACCTCAGATCCCATCTCCCAGCTGACAAGAAAACCAACTAATCCAAAAATGGAATTACCTAATTTTCTTCCCCATTATCTGAGGCTCATAATAGAAATGTGAAACGACCGGCTGTATTTCAGCAGTGGAACCGAAGATGCTAGTTGATTCTCAGGTCTCAATTCTCACTACATCATATTTCCATTTGCAAAGGTCAGGGTCAAGCCTGGTGGGGTTTTTTTTGTTCAGGAAAAGCTCCCTACAGATTAAGTGGGATTCTTTCAGAGTTCAAGAGGAAAGGGGGAAAAAAGGAAAGAAAGAGCTGCAGGATGTATTTAATGGAAAAAGCCTACTTCTCAGGTGGTGTAATTGAGGGTAGTTCTGCTGACTTACACCAGTTGAAGACTGGGAGCACCCTGTGCCTGTGCTCCACCGTCTCACCCTATAACTTGTGGCCAGGATAATCCAGGCTTCACTCTGTCCTCTCCTTTTGGCCAACAAGGGCTGTGTCATGCCTTTCTTGGTGGGAAGGACAGTGACTCACCTGCCATGATGTGGATTCGGGGATTCCCCAGAGCCACTGGTGGAGGAGACACAGGCAGTTGTCTCCTCACACTTGTACCTTGTCATCCCACAGGCAGGGAATCGAGGGGAGGGAGAGATATTTAAACATTTTATTTATGGGCTCTACCTCTGAGTGCAAATATATGGGTGTCTAGGTCTGGGCTTCAGCTTAAGAGCTGTAAACAAGGACCTGTAAGCTATCTTAACCTTGTAAATCTCCCCAGCATCCTGAGAAGAAATCAACTGACGTCATCAGTCAGACCCACCAGAGCACACGTCATTACACTCATTACTCAGGGTCAAAAGCAAACTCCAGAGCAGCCCGCAGAGCTCGGACCTTGCAGAGCAAAGAGAAAGCAGGACGAGCACGGCACCCGTAAGGAGCCCGTGGACCTGGTGTCACCACCATGGCAGTCAGCAGAGCTGAGGTGCTTCCTCTGCTGGGCTGTGGCATTAGATGAGCGTGGCCGGCAGATGGTTGCGACGCCGTGCAGAGCCGGCGGTGTGTTCGGTTCCCTGGCATCGAGGTTGCCAAGGAAGCAAAGTCGCAGGATCTCCTCCACGACCATCTGCGTTGTCTCATAAGGTACCAAACACGTCAAAGAGATTTCTCCCTTGGGCCATCATCTAGACACTTGTCGGTGTGTCTGACTTGCACGGTAGTGAAATGCCTCAAAGTGAAATGAATTATTCCAAAAGCATAGAAAGTGAAAAAGCTCTGCTGTGAGCCCAGTGCCACGGCAGCGGGAAATTATTTTGCTCTTGGTTTGGGACTTCACAGTGTCAGAAAGGCCCACATTTTATATCTGAGCCCCAGAGCCAGACCTCTACATCCTTATTCATGTGCCTAAATGAGCGCCAGCCCCAGGCTATGAATCCAGGCTACAGCGTGCGTGCCAGGGCCCCTGCAACCGCTTTTCATAACGTGCTGCTCTCCCGACGTGGCTTCCCACGCACGGCCCCGCTTCACAGGCATGCAGGCGATGGAGGACACAGGACCTGCCTGCACTTCAGTGAGGGGAGCGGGAAGGACATCCTTTCTGCCCTGGCCATCCTTTCGTGGCAGAGGCTGCAGCGGGATTGTGGAAGCGCAGGTTTCTCTGGAGACACTGAAGCCAGAGAGATGAAAGGAAGCAGCTTCTGTGAAGTGAGGAAGGGGGAGAGTGGGTCAGGCAGGAGCACTGATCCACGTCCCGCACTGTGAAGCTGCTGTACAGCACGTCAGGGGCTTTTTGGAGAGAGAGGCCAAGCCCTGGCTGGCAAAGTTACATCCAGACAGTTGCGGTGATGAATGGGATGCGATTCATGTAGCAAATGTGATCCCGTGATGGGAATCGCTTTGCTGGAGAATTGATGATGCTTGGCATAGGTCAGTTCATCTCTCCCAGCTCCCTGCGGCTCTGCCCTAGATCCTGCAGGACACAGAGACCAGAGCTCACCCTCCACCAGCCCCAACATCGCCCAGGTTGTAAGAGTGACCGAAGGCATCCCAGGGGGTTGGCTCTATTGGAAGGATGAGTGGTTGTCCAGATCCGCTTGTGGGCAGCTGAGAGTTGTTCGGGAGCTTCGGCAGCCTGGCTGAAAACAGCTTTGCGGCCCCCACTGAAAAGCTGCCCACGGCTGTAGGGAGCTGCAGTGACCCTGCGCCGCAGGCTATGCAGGCTGGGCTAGACAAGCAGATTGCGAGGGAGCAAAAGGGTCTAGAAGAGGGTGTTTCTCGGTTCGGACTGCAAATAAGGGTGGAAGTTGCAACAGGGCAAATCCTTGGTGGAAAACAGCAGGAGGAATGAAAGCTGGGGACTTCTGTGCTACCGTGTAAAAAGGTGTTTGGGACTTCAGGGATAAGATAGTCCTTTCAAGCTCCTCTTTCATTTGGCATCAGGGTGCAGTCAAGAAACAACGTGGGAACAGCGATATGACCTGGGGACAGGTCTCCAGTTCTCAATGAATAAGAGGTTAAATCCAAGTAATTTTGTATCTTTATTTCCCCAAGTTCAGGACTATCTTGCGGGACCTTTGGGGATAACAGAAAGAAATTTTCCTCCTCATTGGAAGCATCATTGCCGTGAGATGCAGGCAGGCTGGGAAGAACCGCAGAGCTGCATGTGGTGGAAGAACAATGCCAGCCTGCCTCAGAGATTGGTGTTGCTGCAGCTTTCTCTCCTGCTATATTTCAAGAGGATTTTAGTAACTCTTGGGTCCTCTTAAAACAAATTGTCTGATTCTTGGCAGTATATTTTGAGCGCCCAATTTGTTTCACAAGCACAGAAGCATTTCTGGACCATGATGTTTCTATGTCAACACGTGCTTGAGGAGGTAATTTTTTCAGCAGAAGTGGCAGGTGTTAGAATCCAGATCAGAGCTCTCTCCACATATTTTTAGTAAAGGACTTTTTTTAATAAGACATGTTGATATGTTTTCTCTATGTGGGATTAAAAGCCCTTTAGGCTCATGCACGGAATCTTGCTTTATAAATCTGTGGGAGTGCAGATTTTCTCCACTCTTGTCCACTCTTGTTATATTGCCTTTGTGAAATGGGAATAATAAACCTTGTCTGCCTCCTGAAGGGGCAGAGAATTAACTCTTTGAAGTTTGTAAGACCATATAAATGCCTTGCTATTATTAAAGTTACTGCTACCCGGGGCTTTTAAACAGCTGCCACATTTCACTTCAGAGGAGGTTGCCTTGAACTGGTAGGTGAAGCAAACACAGTATATCAGGGTGTTATGCTGAAAAAAACCTTTGGGATCTGTTAGGTTGAAAGGCACTATATAAATATGAGTTATTTGTAGAAATGGATTTTATAACCCTATCATTCTCCTTTGGTGTACCTCTTAATCTAAGGGTTTCAGTATCCTTTATGAACACTTAACAAGACCTATATTAAGCTTCAAGCCTCTTCAGTGCACATATTTTACATTTACATTGAGTCAATGCAGCGGGGACAGATCCATTTTTTGCCCAGCTCACACAGCAGGTCAGCAATGGACCTGACTGGCCTGCTTTGGTAATTAGTAATTCGTAATGACCCACTGCACAGAAAATGGCAAGAGAAATGCAGTGGCTTTAGGAAGAGGTGGCCTCTCATGGTTTTGGAAGGTTCCCAGCCTCTTCCTGTCCTTGCAGCTTTTCTAGGAATAGCTGAAGACCGATGGTCTCATTTAACAAACACAGGCTCCCACTAAGTGGTTTTGGATGACAGGCACAAGGGCCAGGCTCCGAGCCTGGTGTCTGTGTTTGATCCGCATACTCCCGTTCCCATACTTTTCATAAATACCAGGACAAGAATAACAAATGAAAGCCTGTGAGTGTCCCAATAATGCAGTTATGGAGGCACAATGAGTAACTTATACAGACTGGGAAACTGAGGCAATAAGCTGGTATTTCAGACAATTCTGTATTCAGAGTGCCAGACTTTTGATTGCTAAAAGACGTAGGATTTAGGCCCAGATAAGCATTTCTTGAAGGAAGATGCTGAGGACTTCACTAATCCTAGTCCCTACATCTCTACACTGGGAACCGTTTGAATCTGCCTTGAATCTTTGTCAATGGAGCAAAACCATTTTTTTCTAACCTTTGATTTACTATGTCTGCTTGAGGAAGGAAGAATCACATTTTGATCCGCAATACTTCAGCAGTGCAGAACGACACTGATGGACAGTCGCTGTTTCAGCCTGTGGCTGGTAACTCTCTCTGAGCTTTCGAAGCCACAGAGCAACAACAGGGCAGTGTGGATCTCTGGCAAAGGCTCTTCTCGTGATGTCCTCAAGCCGGTGTGTATGGGAAGGTAGCAGTGTATTAGTGTGGAGTGGAGGAAAGCCAAGAAATTAGTTGCTTGATTTTCCTAGCGTCGAGCTTAGACCAAGTTCTGTAAGCCAATAAAGGCCCCAGGGATGCAGGGACAAGCCCATGGCGCTTCTCTGGGCACAAGGCTGCAGGGAGGTTCTCCATCACTGGGTGACCCATCCCGTCTCCCTGGGAAGATTCCAGCTCCTAGTGCTGGAACAAGATCTGTGCGCACTGTTGGGGGACAGAAAGCAACAGGGTCAGTCTGTCCAGTCATCTCTGTGACCAACTTCCCTCTTTAAAAAAGAGCAAATATTAGGTTTCCCCTGTGCTTGTTAATGAAGTCCATGTCCTTGGCCATAGCAGATGGTAAACTTGTCCAGTCTTAGCTCAAGAGGTACATGCAAGCCACAAATCGGTACGTGCGAAGGAGACTGTTATTGCAGGGAACGGACTCTAAACCTCCTTGCCGGGAAGGTGCAAAGCAGGTAGTCAGAAGAGCAGGAGGTTGCCTGTGCAAGATGAGCTGCCGGTGGGGTTGCAGGCCCTCTTCTTGTGCTTGTCCCTGCCTTGCCTCTGCAAGCTGACACTGACGTGCCGTGGAAGGTGCCACCCTGCCCACCTCTTCTTTCTCCTGAGTGGGAACAGCACAGGGAGCAGGATGCTGCTGACCGACAGGGTTGTGTTTGGATCCCTCAGCCTTGGCCTGAAGGGACCTTATCCACGGCCAAGGGGAGAGTTCAGTTAACAAGTCAGTTTAATCGTGGACAGCTTTTTATTTTGCCTGTGAAGTCTCCACTGGCTGCTAAGTTACACATCAGGCAGCTGCAGACTGGCTCACTCTTGAATTGCAGCCGTAGCCACCGGTTCGTACATGATGCCTGGGTCTGGGACAGTGTTTTAGCACTGAATAGCTCTTGATCCTCCAGCTACTTCCCGGGAGCGCACGACATTCACTCCTTCTCTCTCCTTCTGTTGTGCTTACTAAAACTTTTCCCATGGCGCTGGCTCACAACTGCTACATGCTGCATCCGCTGCCTGGAAAGAAGAAACTGCTTGAGGCAGGAAAAATCGTGAGCCAGCTTGGGCTCCTGGAGTGATCCACCCACCCCTCGCAAGCCCAGACAGCTTCAGGGCATGAACGGTCTGGTGAGCCTCTTCCCTCGTCTGGGAGAACTGCTGTTGCTTTTGAATTTACTACCCGCGTAGCGGAAGGCTGTACCAACACATCCTTTATCCTGCTGCACGCAGCAGTGGGCACGTTTGCCGGGGGGCACAGGGGTACGAGCGTGGACGTGTGTGTGCTCCCCTGTGGGTCAGGACCAGGACGTGGGTATCCAAGTCCCTGTGTGCTTCCACGCCATCCAGGACCCATCACTAGTGTCTTTGCCAAGTATCTATTGATTTCAGGCACGCTAAATGCAGCCCTTTAAATCCATTTGTTGCTTTATGTCTTCAAAGTACTCAACAAGCATTAGCTAATTAATCTTTATAGTGTGGCCTGTAAAACAGGTAAATATTCTTCTTGCTCTGGAGCCAGAAAAGCAAAACCAAGAAGATATAGTGGCTCCACCAAGCTATCCCAGAAAATTGTGTGAAGGCCAGTAGTGAAGGCTCCTGACTGTTGATGGCAGCCATCATCTGTGCTGCCATGGGCATACGTATGTGTGGCATCTTTTCTAGAGGAATTAACAGTACAGACCTCATATGTCATCACAGTGATATGCCGAGATGCAGCACGCATTCTGATTTCTCGCCCTGTAACCCACATTGGGCTTCACCAAGTATGGAGTTACCAGAAGGGACAAAGTGGAGCGTGGTCCCCGTTCTCAACATCACTGTGTATTAGATGCTCAGCTGCATTTACAGGTCAGTTAGAAAATGAAATACTGTGAGACAGCCTCTTCTTTTACAGCCACTTCATTTACAGCTGCCGAGTAATGCGGATTTGGAAGAGGCATCTGAATTTAGGATGTTTCTTTCCACCAAACCACTGACATTCCCAGACAAGTGAACTGTGTAGGCATGAGGGTACCCTGGATGTGAAAAATAAAGCAGCTTCCTATTGCTGTTGTTCTCAGTCTGAGCTAAAATTTCCCTATGAAAAATACGTGGCTGCCAGCACTGTGGGTGGAAATTATTTGCCATACTTTTGCATGCTCGCCTTTTGAATAACATAAGTCTCAGTAAGAAAAAAATACAGTCTAAGAGCTTGACACCGTTTTGCCCAGTTTGATGATCAAAAGTGCTTTTGTTCTTTCTGCTGCTCCTGTTGTTTTACATGGAGAAGACTTCAGTAAACAGAGAGCGAGGCTGCCCAGGCAGCGGCAGAGAGGAGGATTAAACTCCAGGAGTGAGGCACAGATGATACCTGGAGGTGACGCGTTTTGCACTGAACATTTCATTAGCTCCCACAAAGCTGTCTCGCTGACGCCTGTTCATTAGCCACATACATCCCAACTCAATTGCCCATGTAGCTCTGCAAGGGATCCCATCGCTTTATCCCAACGGTGCCGCATACAAAGCAGGAAAGCTCCAGATTTCAAGCTAGCCCCTCGGTAGGAGATATAATTAGGCAGTCTGGTCCATCAATATTTCACGGCATCTCTGCTCCATAAGGGAACGGGCTGTGGGATGTTTCTCTGTAGCTCATGTGCTTCTCAAACTTACCTCCTTGACAACTCTTTAGTTTAAACAAAGATTATTTTGGAACTGGAGCTGTCAAAAACCCCAGCAGCTCCAGGAAGTTTTCTTGTTAAAATATGTTGGCTCGGCAGCACCATCTTCTGTTCTGCCCTTTAAACAGCCTTAGATGTCACACTTCAAAAATGAGCGCGAGTGCCTCGGTTAGCTCGGGGCAAAAGAACAGTTTGAATAAGATTGAGTTAATGTTTTCCATGCTGGAAGTCAAAGCCATAAAACAGATATAGCACAACAGACTGGAAGCGTGAGGGGGTGGCAGGCAGCAGGACCGGTAAACCCGTGGTTTGCCCAGGCAAAACCTTGCAACCATGGGCAAACCTCTCCAAGTCAAGTGGTTTCCCAGGTGAGATGCCTTCCCTCTGGTGGTTGTACTCCTGCTTATAGGATTTTTCAAGGGCTGTGACCCCCTCATTACTGCGGTGGCTTCAGGGGAGCGGGAAGTCAGATCCTGCTCTGCACAATCCATGGTGCACGCTCGCCGAGCCCCGCTTTCCCCGGGTGCGTAGTGGGGACATTTGCTGTCAGGTTTGCTAGGCTTTGAGGTAAAGACATTCTTCCTTGCCAGAAAAGTTGCTTGATGGTTGCCCTTCGGTGGTGCTGCATAAACGCTGGGTCCCACCCGGCGGAGCCCAGGGAGATCCAGGGACAGGAGAGGAGGCAAGGCGAGGGCAGAGGGAGGAAGGACTCGGAGGAGCCAAGGCAGGCCAGGGAGTTCTCATACAATGGCGAAAAATCAGGAATTACAGGAGGAGCTGCTCCTTGTCCCATTGCTCCAGAGCACATCGGGATTTAGGCAGAGATCTGTGGCACGAAGGTTAAATTAGGAGGGCAGCGACAGTAATTTTTCATATCTCCTTCTGGCTGGCTGCTGCCTCCTCTCAACGTCCCGCATACATCCTCTGGCTGGCAGCTCACCTCCTTCACCTCCAAATACAGCTCTGCTTCTTCAGCCCACCACATAGGCAACTGCCCATATGTATCACTATAGTCTGTGTGTGTGAGAAAGAGAGAGAATATCCATATTTACCTTTTACTTTAGAGTATTGTTGCAGGCCCAAAGTAATTAATATCTGAGCAGCTCAGACCCTTGCGTGGCAATCATCACACAAGAGAAAAGTGTTCTTATGAAAAATACAACAAAGCCCTTAAATCTAAAACACAGCAGCTCTCTTGTAAGAGACACTCTGTGGCAGGATTCTGCAACGCAGCAATCAGTCTCGCTTTAATATACAGACCAGGGGAATGTAAGAAACACTTGGAGAGCAGCCACAGCTTTCACAGCAGCTGCTGCTACATTTTTGTCAGGATTGAGCTCATTTCAATTATAGAACGGCTTGCGATCACCTGCTAGGAGGTTTTCAGCTATTCAGGAGGCCTAGGGTGTGTGTACGGCTATATTTAAATTCCAACTGCCTGGCATACTCCAGCACCATCCCATTTTCAGAGCGCTCTACAGACATCCCTTAATTAAGTGTTTAAGTATAGATTCCGTCAAACTTTATGGCTTGATACGAGCGGATTTTGTTGAAAGATCCACATAAATCCTAATTTAATTTGGAGACAATTTAAAGGAACTGTGGAGAGTGAATAAAGTGGACATCATGCCGTGCATCCCTTTGTTACTGCTGCATTGCTCGGGCTATGCCAGAAGAGGGCTAAACATTGTACCTTTTGGTGCTGCTTCAAACCTTCGTTTCATACAATGAAACCATGAAATGCTCTGTCCCAGTGGAAGTGGGAGAATTTCAGGAAGAAATTTGTCACTCTGAGGGTGGTGAGGCACTGGAACAGCTTGCCCAGGGAAGCTGTGGAGGCCCCATCCCTGGAAGTGTTCAAGGCCAGGTTGGATGGGGCTTTGAGGAAGCTGGTCTAGTAGGAGGTGCCCTTGCCCATGGCAAGGGGGTTGGAACTAGATGGTCTTTAAAGTCCCTTCCAACCTAAACCATTCTATGATTCTGTGATTCTAAGTGCCCAGATGCCAAGGCAAACCTCAAAAAGGAGAATTTTAGTTTGCACAGAGGTTGATGGACAATGCAGGCAGCAAAAAGGCCGAGAAACCCACGTGGGAGCCTGGAGCTCTCCCATGCAAGCTCAGAAGGAGAAGAGGAATGGGAGCTGGGACAGAAAATGAATGTCCAAGAAGTGGTATATGGCAAGAGGATACACAGTTTCACATGGCCCTTCTGCCAGCCACTGACACCAAAGGTCTCTTCCATGATGTAGCTGGGCCCAAGCAACCGGAGCCTAGTTGGCTGCAGTGTGAAAGGGAAGAGGCTTACGGGGATTGTTCAGGGGTTTACGTGGGCGTTCTGCACAGCACGTGCAGCCTGTGCCATTTCCCTCCCTGCTCCCACCCAGGTACGACCACAAACACAGATCTCTGGGACTCCTGAAGTTAAATCGTATTGATAATATTGAGGGCCCTTCTCTGCCCTCATCTGTGGGAGGTTTGCAGAATTAGCAGCAGATGGTCCCACAAGAAATACCAGTATCCCTCTCTGACAGCAGGAGAAGGCAGGAGTGAAGAGGGGAAGCCATTCACCTCCTGCTTCACCTCCCACTCCCCATCAGGCATCTCTAAGGGATGTCACATTGCAGGGCTGGCCAGCAAGGTCACCACTGATGCTCCCCCCTCCTACCATGCCTGTCTTGTCATCATCAGACCCCACAATTGCTGTGAAGATGGCAAAACAGGGACAGAAAACAAAGAGGCCAGAGGACTCCGGCAGCTCAGGCAGAAGGAAAAACTTTCAGGGCAACAACAGCAAGGGCTTGGCAGCTGTGGGAAGTGACTTCTGGTGAGAAGGTCTGGCACCTCATCTTCTGATAGCGGTGCTGGCAGGCAAGTCATAGCTATCATTTGACCTGGGGAATGATGTGGTTTGATTGCCCTTATAAAAATAAATTCGGAAATGGCTAATGCCAGTTTTTTAGAAGTGTCAGAACAACAGAAGCTTCCTAGCACTATCCAAAGTGCTGCCAGAAGGTTGTTCTCAAAGGAATTAATTTTGTCTAATTAAATATCTCCACAGAGCTCTCCAAGTATCAAACCAAAACATCAACAAGCAGCACTTTGCAGACTAATCGGAATCACACGGGAGATTGGCATCGTGTGCTGAAGTGTTGACAGATGGAGCGGATGGTCACAATGGAGGAGTGGGAAGACAAACCACCCTTTCCACCTCTGCCCCAAATGACGCGCTTCATCCCCCATCTCAGCTTACCGATCTGTTAAATGCATGGAAAATAACTTCCTATAGCATGGATTTACCCAGAGGGCAAGCTAGCTGTGGTCATGGAGCGGTGCGGCAGAGGCTTCAAGGGAGCTGAGAACTTTGTTTTTTTGGAGGAGGTTCAGATGAGTGGTGGTAGAAGCCCTGGTGGGATCTGGAGGAATACATCTCGCTCTGCACTACAGCAACGGGACTCTCATTGCTTGCAAACCCAGAGTATTCAGGCCTGCCAGAGGCCAGTTCCCAAATCTCTCCATTTTGTTGTACGTTGCAGCAGAGACAGACCAGAGGGTTGAGCTGCATCCTGGAGGCAGAGGACTGCCGCCAAGTCCTGCTCTGGAGCATCCTCTTCTTGGATTGCTAATTCACACAAAAAGTAAAGCATTTTTGCTTTTGGTCTGGCTCATCTACTGTCACTGGCTTCTCTTTAAGTCCCTAGGAAGTGGAAGTTACAGCCAGCTCTGTTGGTGCCCCAAAGTTGTTGTTCTCAACTCCTTCCCTTTATCGAAGAACAGTGCGTTTACATCCACAGCCGTGTTTTGGCAAGCTGGAGAGATTTTTGACACTTGGAAAATAGACCTTTTTAAAATATTTCTTACCTCAATACCTTCCATTTTATAAAACCTGGACTATTCATTACAAATCAGGTTAAATGAAAAGAAGTGGGAAGCAGAAAAGTCCTCAAAAAAGTATACATAGACAGTCGAAATTGCCAGCGCAGGTTGGTACATGGTATAATACAGCCATTCAGTGCAGGCTCAATTATTTCTCAAACTGTTCTGAAAAGCCCACTGGCTTTGCTACCTATTGTGAGCATTTACCCTATTTGTAGGAGACATTTCTACACAGTGCAAACTCCGGATGAGATTCGGTGTGGATGCTCCTGGAGAGTCCTCCCTGAGTCAGCTGCTGCAGTTTGCGATGCAAACGTGGTGCCTTAGCACAGCACGGGATCATCTGCCTGCCAGACAGGAGCATCTCACCCTCTTAAAAACTGTCAGATTACCGATCCCTTGCAGCAGACAATAACGTTATTCCAGGTTGGGGTTTTTTGGCTTTTTTTAGTGGAGTGACAGACACTCAGATGAACTGTTTTCATGTCAGATGACTTCCATTGACAGGGATAATCTTCCTGCAGTCGGAAGAAAAATCAAAAAATGACCTTTTGTTTTGTAAAGCCACTGCAAATAATAAAGGACATAAATTATCAGTGCTGGGCATCTATAACCATTTAAAATTTTCGATTTATGGCATCTCACGTTCCGATTGGCCTGAACCCCAGAAACGCTGGGTAACAGCATCAAGTCTCCCAAGGGTGGCCAGGGGCTAAAGATGATTTTGAACAGGAGGGGGAGCTCTCTCTGCACCAACTGCTGGGTAACCCCGGCTTGCTTCGGGCAGAAAAAATGTCGGGAAAAGCTCTGCTCACCGTTTTGTTCCTTATGTGTTTTCTCATATGTTTGGAAGAATTTCACAGGCTATTTAACTTCAGTGATTTGGTTTTATATATATAGTAATGCTCTATAAATCTAATAGTAAAACAAGCTTCCACGCAAAGTGAGTTTTCATTCCCGCTTGAATGCAACAACTTGGTTTTTTTGGAGATGTTTGGCACAGGAAGGGGAGAGTACACTTGTCACATCCCTTAGAGATCTGTAGGTGAGAACCTTTCTCTTATTAATTTCAAGACGTTTACAGAATGCTAAAAGCTGTGCAAGACACGGCCACACTTGATATCTGAATTTCCTATTAAAAAAAACAAAACAAACAAAAAAAAAAAAAAAACAAACTTCAGCTCAGATAAAAGTATTGTTGCCCTTTTGACCTAAATAAACTTACAAATAAAATCAAGGACTTACAATTTATTTGGAGGNCGGCAGCGCCCGGCACCGCGCTGGTCCCTCCGCCCGGCAGAACGATGCTTTTCTATTACAGCCCGACCCCGACACCCCCCCAACCCCAAATATCCTCTCCAAGGGTGCTCCGCTGCGCGTTACAGCGGGGTGGNCCCAGCTACATGAGGAAGGGAAAGGAGGGAAAGGGAAGGAAAGGGAAGGGAAGGGAAGGGAAGGGAAGGGGCTGAACGATTCGTTTCTTTGACTCAGTTTTGTGCATTTACAAATATACAAAATCCTCATTTTCTGAATAGAAGGACTCAAATAACTGGGGCAGTTTCCTTGTTCAGAGCTCCTGGCCCAGATCTTGCTCAGTTTTTTCAGCATCACACATCATTTCTTGTTCAGGGTGTTCCGGAACCTCCTTATTTCNAGCCCGACCCCGACACCCCCCCAACCCCAAATATCCTCTCCAAGGGTGCTCCGCTGCGCGTTACAGCGGGGTGGGAAGGGGCACGGGGGGCGGGATTTCGCCCCAGCGTCACTGATGAGGGCAAGGTTAACCACAACGGGAGGGGGCGTTGGGGTGCTTCAGGGTGTGATTTAGCGAGCCCTGGGTTTAAGGGCTCCTCGCCGCTCCTGCTGGGGGGGGTAAAATAGGTGTCTCCTACCTCTGTCCTCTGGGACCCCTACATGGATCTGTGGGAGTTTAGTTGTATTTTCTGTCGTACTTCGCACTTCATTTCCTCCTGTCCATTTGAACATCAAATGCAGTTTAATTCTGCTGGCTCTGAACACACTGAGCAAGTATGGCACATTAGCGGCCCGTTCATTTGACTTCCTAATTGCTACCTTTTTCTTCCTTTTTTTTTTTTTGTTCCTTTGCAATAGGAATGTCCTAACTCACAAGTGAGAATTACTTTCCGATTTACTGCTATGGCCAAAGCAGCGCGTGGCAAAGCCGTGTTTCCTTTTTGCACGCTGGGTTGATTTCGGCTGGATTTCAAGCCTGACCGCTCCCTATATGTATGTTGGTATATACTAGATGTTTATGCACTATTGTGGGTGGGGCTNAAGGGAAGGGAAGGGAAGGGGCTGAACGATTCGTTTCTTTGACTCAGTTTTGTGCATTTACAAATATACAAAATCCTCATTTTCTGAATAGAAGGACTCAAATAACTGGGGCAGTTTCCTTGTTCAGAGCTCCTGGCCCAGATCTTGCTCAGTTTTTTCAGCATCACACATCATTTCTTGTTCAGGGTGTTCCGGAACCTCCTTATTTCTCACTTTCAGTAATATTACTTCTAACTTTTCAGTTTGTCTTGCTCTCTTGTATGCCAGAGGCAAAACACCGACCATCCACACACCCGCATGCACGTTCCCAAAAGTCTGCCCTGTGGAAATCCACTGCCCAGGTGGTTTGAATCCCTGCGCTGTCTGGCGTTACCATTTTGGGGACGGGGTGATGGCTTTATGCCCTTTAGCTGCCTGAAACCAAAGCTAGAGCTTACGGATGTGGGTTTCAACCCGCTTCAACCCCACCGGCAGTGCGACAGTGGGCTCAATTCTGCATGCTCCAGGGAAGCAAAATGCCTTTTTTTTCTTTTTTTTTTTTCTTTTTTTTTTCCTCTCTGGGAGTTTTTCCTGAATTCCTAGGTTGGGTGT
>VYXH01000346.1:458993-471370 GCA_013397275.1 Burhinus bistriatus
TTTTTTTTTTTTGTTCCTTTGCAATAGGAATGTCCTAACTCACAAGTGAGAATTACTTTCCGATTTACTGCTATGGCCAAAGCAGCGCGTGGCAAAGACGTGTTTCCTTTTTGCACGCTGGGTTGATTTCGGCTGGATTTCAAGCCTGACCGCTCCCTATATGTATGTTGGTATATACTAGATGTTTATGCACTATTGTGGGTGGGGCTAGATAGAAAGCATGGACAGACAAGCAGACGTTCTTCTTAATCTTTTGCAAGGGCTTTATCTTCAACTCAGAATAGGAGGGATTTAAGTCTGCCGGTAGCAATTTGATGAAGAACATAGAACATTTTTCATTATTTCTTTTTTTGTTTCTTCTCTGTTGGGATATTCTTAAGCACTAGGAAATTACACAATCGAAACGACTGAGTAACTCATAATTGCAACAACTCGTAATTGCAACAGCCTTTGGAGTCAGCTTATGCCTGACTGCTGAAATAGTTTTATTCACTGATAGAATATTTCTGTGTTTAAAGAAGAAAGCCTGTGTTACATACCCTTAAAGCCGTGACTTAGGCTTCAGTCGTATAAACAGATGGGGAAAACCAAAGGGTTTGTTTTGTTTCTTAGCCTAGGAGAGCCATATACACCTCTCAGCTTTGGTCACAAAATTCCTGGCAGAATAATGTCATTTCAGGACCGATTTAATCTCTCTGTATTTCATAGCTACTTCCATGAGGCACACAGGGGACCTCAGCATTTCACAGTGACAACAGGACTGAGATGCAGACCCGCCTGTGCAAATCTCCCTCAGCCAGCAGCAGATACGGGTCTTGGGGCCAGAGCAGTCCCAGACCCACCTAGAAGAAGGAAACGGGGCCAGTGTGCTGCGTATTAACCAGGTCCTGGCAAACCCCTCTCAAGAGGTCCACCAGTTTCCAAAGGTGCATGTGTAAGACCTGCATTTACGCACCCAGGTGAGACGGTGAGGAGACACCACACATCTCCTCGTAGGCCAGGCTCCAAACGTGTGTCGGGCAGCACCCTGCCTTTCTCTTTAATGGTACCTTTAACAGAAGCTGGAACAGCAGGGATGAAAATTGATGCAACTCTCGCAGCAGGTCAGTGGTCTCATTAAGTACATATTTAACAGGAATAAATTCCAGCGCTGAGCCAAACCACAGCATTAGAGGTGAAGTCAGAGTCCTCGCGAAACCCAGTGTCCTCTGAGCACTGCTTTAATCTCTCACCTACCTTTGGTATTTACATTTCTTTCTTCATTAAAGGACTTTTGTTTACCCAGGGGAATGTGTCATTCTCCCCAGCAGAGCTCAAATTTTAGCCAGGTGCAAGTCACGGCAGTGCTTTGCCAAATGACCCGCTGCACTGCACTTGATGGCACAGGGGAAACTGCAGTTTTGTGGTGGAAGAGGAGAAGCTCTGGTGCCACCACTGCTGGTATTTACCAGCACAGCCACTCTAACAGCAGGACACAGCGATAAGACTGGGATGCCGATGTTTGACCCAGCCTGCTGAGGGACCTCCCCATCTTCTAATGCCCTTGCGGAGGGCATCAGCCAAAATACCAGTTACCCTCTTCCCAGTGCTCTCAGGGGTGCTAGACTGGCATTATGTGTGTCCTGCAAAGGAATATGCATCATCTAGCATATTCCTCCAGATTTACACCATAAAGCAGACAACTGGGACATGATCCTCCGTGAGCAGGAAGTAAAGCCTCATTTCCTGCAAATGTGTGTCCTGTATTACTGCAAAAATCCCGACTCCCTCCCCATGACTCCCGTCACACCCACACCAAGCAGAGAGTATGTGCTGTGATGATATGCACGCTAATTAGCAGGCTAAAATGCACGTGCAGCCTGGCCGGGCAGCTGCCGCCTGCGGGATGGCAGATGGCCACGCTCGCAGCCTTCCTACCCCGAGCTCGAGCGTCTGGAGGTCAGGTGGGGGAAGGGGTTTTTGGGAGACACACAGAAACTTCTCTGGTTCTTCTATGCATCTTCTTTCAAGTGTGGTTGGATTCGCCAACAGAGCTCAAAGCATCGTAGGAGACAGCGCCAGATCATGCAGCACAGCATTCCCATAGGAAAGCGGGATAAAAGGGCTGGGTTGAGCTGAGCTGGCTGCTGTCTCACGTCACTCCACAAAATCTCTACCTTCTGCATCTCTTAAACATCCTCAGCAAGTCTGGAGTTGCAGATGTTGTCACACTAGAACAAACTCCCGTTGGCTGGAGCTTGTAGCAGTTTCCAGACTTTGCCTTTTCTGGGGTAACACAGAAATACATGCTGGAGTTAGAAAATGTATAAATATTGAAACCAGAGTGGGGTAACTTCTTGGTAAGAGTGAAAGAGTTGGTAGGATCCCTCCTATAGTTCCTATAGTCCCCCTATGTCTACCTGCCCTTTAGATGCTCGTTTACTGGGGCATTAAGGCAATGCAGAGTAAGCTACAGGCTCTTCCTCCTCCCCTGCTGATTTCGCAGTGCGCTTGGTGTGTGCTGGTTTAGGAGAGAGGAACTGGCCGAGCGGAGAGCTGTGGCACTATGGGGCTGTTTCGGGGTCAACGTGCACCAGCTCAAGTCCTTGGTGCTGCTGGCAGGAGACCTCTTGAACTCCTCTACTCCGGTGCCCTGTTCCCACCTCCTCCGTGTGCTGGCCCATTTGTTCAGGGAACTGACCCAGGTGAAAAGTCGAGAAAAAAGGAAAAAGATCGAGTTTGAGTCTAGCAAGCATCTTCTCAAGAGGAAGGGCCACTTTCTCTTTGAGCAGCAGCTGATAGAGAAGCCAGTTATTAAAATCCAGCCTGAAGTTGTAGCTAGATGAACATCTTCCATAGACGCAGGCACCGGTGCCAAGAACAGTCCTGCTTTCCTCCAGCCCTGGCCATGGTTTCCCAACACGGCAGTGCCCTCGCCTCATGCTGACGGGTGGTTTCAGCCAGATCTGAGCTGGCTGGAAGCTCCTGCTTAATTGTCAGCTAAATTATTTCTCTGACCCAGCACCCTGGGTGGCCCTGTGTGGCTGAGGGTGGTGAGAAGGACATCCGTCTCTCCCATTCAATGCTACCATGGATTTGTGCCCAATTAAAATGACTATTAACTGTAGCCTTCGTTAGTAGAATTGACAATGGCAACTTTTAATCAAGTGTTTGGCCTGCAGAAGAGGTGGAGGAGGGAAAGGATCCCTTCTCCATTTACCACGGATACGTTTAAAAAAAAAAAACCAAACAAACTAAAAAGAATTCCCTATGCGTAATTTGAGTGTGATACAGCTGGATTTTAAAATTCAGGATTTAGGTGTGGGAGGGAAAAAAATATATTTTAAATCCCCACTTTCTCCCCCCAGCCAGATGAATTTTAGCAAGGATCAGGTTAAGGTGGTGACTGTTTTCCATGTTGGCTCTTGAATGCCTCTGCCAGAACTGGATTTTCACGTCCCATTTATAACAGGGCTGGAGCAGGGGAAAGGTGCTGTAATGGAAGTGCTGACACCACTTCATCACACAGCAGCCTTGCTAACGATGCCCGTGGAGCTGGAGGAGCCGACTTGGCAGCTTATACCAGGCCAAGCCTGACAGAAAGGCTCTTTGAAAATAACTTACTGCTCTAAAAATAAACACAGAAAGGCTAAACTTCTTTGCACTGAATGGGTGGCAAAATCGCTCTCGGCTTTGTAGGAGTCCCAGGACATTGTCCAGGGCTTCCCCAGCCAGTGCTGCCACAGGACAGGGTTAATTGCTCAAGGTGTGGTGGGAATTGTTTGGTGTGATTTATTAACGCTCTTTATCTGATACAGGAGGTACCTGAAGGACAGAGGAAAAACTAGCTAAGCCGGAATAGCCCTGGCCTTGCTGAGGGTGGAGGCAGAGTAGCGCACAAGACTAAAGGTGTCTTATCTACGCCATGTCCTTCTGTCCCTGGGGGACTGCAGGAGAAGAGCCGCTGGCCACCAAGTGTCCTCCCAGCCTCGCACTCCAGCCCTCCGGGGCTGCGCTGGGCTCTGTGGTCCCGCTCTGGGCTTCCTCACACGTTTTTCATGACTGTGATCCCTTTCGCTTAGTATGGAGTGGAAAGCCCTTCCCGGGGAGGAGGAACAAAGGCTGGGTGCTTCAAGCCACCATGCTGTGGTCTTCAGGGAGTTTTTGGTTATGTTCTTGGAGGAGCTGCCTTTCTCTTTTCTCCTGCTGAAACGCACGTTGTCCCACAAACCGCAGGGCGAAGTCGACGGAGCAAACCGACTGCAGGTGTAGGCAGCAACCGCTCTGCTCAGCTTAGGGCACACAGACCCAGGAGAGGTGATACTGCAGGAAAGAAGTTGCTATTTAACACCACGTGAAAGCGCTTCAGCTGGGGACACCACCATTTATGTTGATTTTTCGAGAACCCAAGTCTGAAGCTGAGTTTTGAGCAGAGCTGAACTCAGTTGTTGTTTGCGGAGGGGAGAACTGTGCAAAAAATCAGGAAGTTCTGAGGCTCGCTGAAGCAGAAACGCTTGTTCAAACCGCAAAATCTAAAGGGAAATTTAAGGGAGCCTGGGGCTTTTAACAAGAAACAATGGGAGTTTCTCTTAGCAATGCACCAGCGTTTCAGCAGGGAGATGACACCTAGCCAGCAGGACCCAGACCACGGGAAACACATGGGATGCTCAAGAGATGGGAGAGCAATGGGGGCACCACAAGAGCTGGGAAAAGTAATTCAAAATATGTATTTCAAGTGGACTTCTACAGTTTGGAAAAGTGTAGGCGTTACTTGAAAAGCAGGCTATGAACAGATGTTTTAAACTCAAAACACATTAAGGTGAAAAGCCCCCACGCAGCCGTGCTCAGCGAGTCCCCTGGCATGGTGCCACACATCCCTTACTGCAAGGCACTGCCTCGCTTCGGAAAATGTATTAATTTAGTGGCGACCAGTGGCCGTGTTTACCCATTCCCCTGTGAAAACAGTGTCCACTGTGTGGAAACCCAGGTTGCATTAGTAAAGCTAAAAAAACAATAAAGCTTTGCCTTCTACTTCTTTGTGCGTGTTTACTGAGCTCGAACCCTTTTGCTTTCTCTGTTTCAGACCACAGCCTTGGAAATGCAGTAGAAAATTCCAGCAATTCCCTCCAGCTGAGCAGAGGCTGCCATGTGGGCAGGTCCATGCATGGCCACTGGTCCTCTCCACCATCAGAGATCTGCATGTAACTCCAGACTCAGACCGAGATTAGCTTTCACCCGGAATGCACATTTGCAGTTCTTCCAGGGAGTCTCTGTAGAAAGCCTTGTGTGCTGTTGAAGGGTTTTCGTTGCTCTGTACAGCTTGTAAAAGGCTTCTTGGAAACCAGATCTTTGCACTTTACTTGAGTTTGCTTATCTGCCAAAAGCTGTTTTAAGTTACTCTTTCCAATCCACGTTAAATGAATTCTTAGGAAAGAAGGAGGTAGCAACAACAGGTACTGTATATCTTTGTTGAGAAGTCACCGCTTCTAATTACGTTCCCTCCTTATAAGCCTTAATATCGAGGACTACAAAATGAGGTCAACCTCTATTAAATGTAATGACTTTCCCTGTGGAGCTTGCAATGAAAGCAGCTTCACAACAAAGGTTTCTATTTAAGGGGGGGGGAGTTTCTGTTACAAAGAAGTCCCCTAACTCAGTGCAGGGGCTTCATTTTCATTTGCTGGCTGCAACAAAATGGAAAGATTTGGGGTTGAGACTTTAACCAGTGCTTATCTGAGAAAAACAGATAGGAGAAGATGAATTAACACGTGAAGATGGGGAAGAGCAAAAGCCATGTTGCTGCAGGAGCTGACCTAGAACCGGTCTGGCAAGCAACACCTTAAATTGCAGGCAGCTCTAGAGAGGGCAGAAAGCCCAGCTGCATCCTTGAGCCAAACCAGGGCTATCATGAGCCACAGCTGCATGCAGTGAGCAAAACGATTATAGAAGAGAAGCAGGTTTGCTTCTTGTTTCCCTGGGGGTTAAACCCAGTTGGTCCCCGATAGGTGCCCTGAGGAACAGGCGGTGTTGCCTGCTCCTTGAGGAGATGGAATGAAACTTGTAATGGATACGGGAGGTAAATGGGAACCCTGCAACGAGCACCGTTTGTGCAGCACTGCTGTGACGCTCTTGCTGGGCAGCTCGTGTGGCCGTGTGCCTGGCGGGCAGATGTCGCCCTGCCCAACTGGTAAGTCTGCAAATCTCTGGTTTTCATGTGGCAAAACTGCAGTAGCTTGAATGGGCTGTTTAGTGCTTCTGTAGCTGTTTGTGTGGCTCTTCAGCTTGGTGTTTTAAGATAGGTAGGCACAATGCTGTCTTAAGTTCTCTTTTACACTAGAAACTGGAGGTAAACATGGCCGTAATTTTTAAAAACTGCTGTTGCCCTGATAATAATCTAACAACTGGCAATGTAGGTTTGCCCTTTCTTTAAAGGCATTTTTTCTTCCTGCAGCCTTGCAGGCAGAAATTTGCCAGGCAGTTGTTAAAACATTGTACCTGCCAAGTGCAAGAGGATTATTTTGGCATCGGCTCTCCGCTAATACTAACTGCGCCGCGTTCAGGTCGCCATGTTTGAGGCTGTGTCGAAAGCAGTTTCGGAAAGGCAGTTACCGGCTTGTTCACCTCCCGCCTCTGGCTGCTCAGCTCTTCCCCCCCCTCACTGCTGCTTACCTNTTTAATCACTGCAGTCAGTTGAAATATCATGCAAATGATATCTGCCTTTATTAATGCCCCAGCGTGCTAGTGACGCACTGCAGCCTTTCTTTCAGGAAACAAAAAAAATTACCCTGGGGTGCGCTGGGAAGCGGGCTACGGACCAACCTTCTCCGCCAACGGAGACTCTCGCCCTTTAAGAAAAAAGCCTGCAGTAATTTTCCATTACCCTGCACGGTCTTGTCTACGTGGCAAGAATTGTTTGCGGAGGCTGGAGCATCACGGGTGAGGCGCAAGCCCTGATCTGGCTGCCGTTGCTTGGCTACACGCTCGGCATGCCGGCAGCGCGCCAGGCTCCTGGGAAGCACCTTTGTTCCCGAGAAGGGATTTGAGTTGTGTTTTCATGCCGAAGGCAGGGGACAAATGCTGCCTTTCTCAAGCAGCCTGGCAGAACTGAGGTTTCCAAATAGCACGAGCCAGCCAAATACTTGGTAATAATAATAAGCTTGAGGTCCATCTCCCATGATGGGTTTCTCTGTCTTTGCACAAGGAAATGTCTTAGAAGGAGCTCGTGTTGGTTGTTTGCTGTTGTACTGATCATAATAGTCACTTAATCAAGGCAGCGTGATGAATTGGGGAGAAATAATGCCAGCAAAATCTCGCCCTGCTTTTGCTGTTTCTATCTAATAAACTAGATGGATAGTTGTTCTGCAACTTGATAAACAGATTTTATTTTTTTTTTTAACTTAAGATCTGGAGTCCCGATGGGTGAGTCCCTGCTCCAGTCAGCAGAGGGTTGTCTGAAGTGCCTGAAATATTTCAAATGCCACCCGCAAAATCTGCAGTGGCAGGGAGGATCGGGTTTGCATGCTTCCCCTGCTCAATGGGGCTAGGCTTCAAGTACGGCAGCAGTGTTTTCATGATGTCTCAGGCATGGCTTCAGCTCCGGAATAGCTTATTTTATTTGTGTGAGGCTTGATACTTCCATTAACGCAGCTTTGTGTTCCTCTGCTAGCAGCCTGCGTTGTCAAGGGCTCTCCCTCCGCCAGCAGCCAAACCTACTGATAACTGCTAAGCAAACAAGTCCTCCCTGGTAGGTAACGCTGCCAGTGGCTTTCTGCAGCAGCTCCAGGTGCCCTTGGGAGCTGGCCCCCAGGAGGAATGAACGAACACGTTGTTTTGGGGTGTCTGGCTACCACTGGAAGCCTGAGAATTGAAAAACTTGGTATAGGGTGGAACACACTGAGCGTCAGCCTTAATTTTGCTTCATGAAGTATGAAGCCAGAGGGAAATTTTATGCTCATAATCTGGCATCCTTCATCGCACAGATGAACGAACCTCACCCAGCAGAGCCTTGGCACGGCTACAGAGGGGACCACCTACGCAGCCCCACTCCTTGGGGGCGGCCCAGATGAATCGTGGCTTTGAGGCATTTCTCTCTGGGCACTGGCACAGCCCTACCTGCAGCCTGCCCTGTAGCCCTGTCACCCCGCGATGTTTGTCTCCTAACCACAACCTCTCTGAGGCTTATAAAGATATTGGCTTTCCTGCAGTTTCTCCTAAAAATTAGCAATGTTCTCTGCTTTCTGTGCTCCTTTTCTTTTTGGTCCTGTTTCCTCACATCCAGCCTTTCTATCACCTCTTCCGCCTCATCCCTGCTGTTGATGGCTCCGCTGCTGCCACCCAGCTCAGCTGATGGCCCTGCCATCTGGGGACCTGCACAGCACCCCTCCACATCCCGGGGAGCCACGCAGGAAGGGTGAAGCTGGGCATGTTTAGCAGCTTGGTTGTGTGCTGTCTCTCACCTGGAACATGCTTGTCCTTCATCAGTGAAGTCTGCTTTGTATGTTGGGAATGACTGAGCAGATGTTTAGGATGGTGAGCTTCCGTATCCCTAGGTGAAATTTTCCCATATGGATAACTCGATGGTTAGAAACAGCACCTTATCCACCTTACGCATTGCTGGGCTCTCTGTTCAGTTAACTTTTTGACTTATCTGTCCTTGGATTGTTTAAAAAAAGGAAAAAAAAAAAAAAAAATCAACTACTGCCTCTTAGCAATTTTAGAAAACCTTGGTATCTAAGAAAAGATAAGTTTGGCTCATGAGAAGCAATTGTTAGTAGTAGCCGTTTTTCTTTTCATTGTGTTTTCAGATGAACTTCTGAACTCTTGAATCTTGTCAAGAAGGCAAGCTACTACAGCAGCTTGCGAAGGAGGATCCCTTTCTGAAATACATTTGGCCCTGTGCTGTGTCTGCTAAAATGTGCCACCACCAAGGCTTGCCTTTGCTTGGCATTTGCTCCGCACAGAAAAACGCGGAGGATCCGGTCTGCCGGGAGGAGGGTTTGCCTCCTTTATTTGAGCAGTTAGGAATGTGGGTGAGTCACTGCCTTGTTTGAGGAATGAAACCTTCCGTCCCGGTTTCTTCTGCCTTTGTTTGCTTTTAGAACTGCAGTGTTGCTGAAGGTAACTCGCACTCCTGTGGCTTCTCTGTGGCTCAATCTTAACATCTGGTTTCACATTTTGTATTTTCTTCTTAAAAGCACACAGATGAGACTACATCTTTCTATGTGTGCTCAGAAATCCATAGGATCTGGCAGACCTTAGGAGATCAGAGCAGGCAGAACCACTTCTGTCCCCAGCGAACAAGGCGCGTTTTCAGTACGAGCGGTGCAGCAGGGTGTAGTTCTTCTACAGCAATGTCGCTAATTAAAATAGTGGCAACTTCTAAGTACAAAATTAGAACAGTCTTTGAGGACAACTTGTTTCAAGAAGGCAAGAAAAGTAGAGGAGGAAAGAATGTGTAAGAAAGATGCAAAAAAACCCAGCACAATTTTCTAACTTTTCTAGCTTTCAACTATTTGATTAAGCTTAGGGGGACCTGTGGCCATTTTGTGAATGAATTATCTGATTTCAAAGGTTTTAAATACCTCAAATGATACTACCTTTGAAAACAAGGCCCTTACTTTATGTGGATGCTTAACTATGAGTTTAGGTTCGTTCTTTTATGTTTTGCAGATTGAAAAAAGGAGCTATTAAAAGACTCTTTTTACATACATTGTGCCACTTTTCCTTTACTGCAATTTGACATCTAAACCTGATCTTTTTTCCTTATATAATAGATAGCTTTCATTCTTGGGTGTTTTTTTTTTTTTTACATTTCAATTTAAGTCTGCCAGTTATTCCCAAAAGCTCAGTATTTATATTTATTCTACAGCAAGCATGTGACTCGTGTGACTGCATAATTATATCAAAATGAATTTGAGTTCCTTTTGTTGCAAAAATGTTCTAGGGCTACAGATACGATTTGAATGCACGATAAGCTCTGAGTATTGAGATTACAAGAAAAACTATCTACAAAATCCTACGGATTAAGGTCATGCATGAGATATTTAATTCTCCCTCCTGTGAGGTTCGATTGCAAGATACAGTCTGCTCCCACTGACTTCTTAAAATGAGAAAGCTTGAAAAATTGACCAGCTTCTGTTAAATTTGCTTTGCTGCTAGAGGAGCTGGAGGTGTTAAAGAAATAGGGAACTGTGAGGAAAGAAAGAAGCGGGGACCAGGAGGGTCAAAATCCCTGCTGGCTCACAGCTTGAAAGCGAGGAAAGCCACCAAGATGACTCCCTTTCTGCCAGAATTTGATCCACTATAGAATTAACTATATCAGAAGGGGCAGCTCTTCCTCTTCTTTGTTGCTGTGATTGCAGCAGTGTTTCAAGACTGCGGTTGGGACCAAGGCTCCGTTGTGCCGGGCCAAAGAATCTGGGTCCTTGCAAGTAAAAGGTGCAAAGTGAGGACAGGAGAAATGTGGAGAGCAGAATGGAGGTCATGGGGGAAGCACCTTGGCCCTATGGAAATTCAGTCGTAGGTGGGGGGTTTTTCCCCCCTGGAGGCAGATACATGATCAGACAATATGCCACAGAGCCTTGACTTGATGGAAGGTAAAACTGGGATTGCTCTCTGCGGGCCAGCCAGTCCCTGAGGCACTGAAGACCCCTGCTCACCTCTAAACCAGGAGCTGAGGGTTTTGGGTTTTTTTAGAGAGATGACCATTCTTCTGTTTGAATTTGCTCTGAGATCACCAGTTCTTTTTTCCACAAGCTATTGAAAAATCATCCGATGGGAATAACTTCCAGTAACCGATTATGACGTACAAATGGGGTGTATCCTTATGGAGGACAAACCACCCTGCTCTTAACAGTTAAATATCGATCAGCCGCCTGCGCTCCCTCTCAAAATAACCTGTGGATGTAACAATTTCACCCTGTTGCAGACATTATTAATGTCTTCTGTCCTTCATGATGCCCGTAACTAGGGCATCGCTGCTGCCTGACTGCGTGTCCCAAGGGAGCCTGGTGGTGTTTGTGCAAACCTGATTGGGCTGAGAAAGGGGTGGAGAAACACAGTTCTCTGCCCAGGATATATTTAGTGAATGCAGCTGTGGGAGGCAACAGGAACAAGAGAGTTCTTGTATTGCCAGAGCTCTGACAGCTCACATGCCTAAGTAATCTGCTATTTTCTTAGCAATACTCTACAGTGGTTTTAATTTGAATGTAAAGTTATACTTCAGTGTAGCCAGAATTCTTCCTAGAGCTCAAAAGTGAGATGCATTATGGTGCCAGCCTTGCTATAGCCCTTCAAGAGGAGCAGCAGGCACCTTCCACGCGCACTGGACCTTCTCTGTGGCAAGGAGGGAGATTTGACTTAATTTTCATCCATTAGAGAGGCTAGTGGTGACGGAATATGCCTTTCCCATACACTGCAGCATTTGCTTGGACTGGAAGTAGCCCTGCAGGACTAGTATGGCCCCTCCAAAGCAAATAAACTCTGCTTCTTGCTAGGGCTGATGAGCTGGGGTGGAGAGGCTGTTTTTGATATGCCAGGGCATTTCATCATGCTGTGTGAACTCTGCTGGTCCTCCTGGCATCTCTGAAAGTCTGAGATTCTCTGCTAAGTCATGGACAAAATGAAAGAGCACAAAAACAGGTTTACTGACCCGCTGGGTCAAGTGGGAGCATATGTTACTGTTCCTCTGCATTAGGACTAATTTGTCTGTACTCCCTGGCCATATTCAGACTTGCCCCTGGAGAAAAAAGACCAAGGCTGGGAATTCCCCATGCATCATCTTCCCTGGCTTGTTCAGCAGCGTGCAACAAGCCATGAGCTAGTCTGCCTCAGGCATTAAAAGTTTATGACAAATTAAACTGCGGAATAGCAAAAACTTTTTTTTTGTCTTGTTCTAATGCAGTTAAGTGTTTAGAAAAACAAGGCTGGTGTAGGGAGGTCCAAAGTATGTCTTTGTGTCTGGGCACAGCCCAGGGATGATGGAGACGCACATATTTAGAGGGAGACAGACTATGCCATCGTTTTCTTAGAGCTTGCCTCACCTTAGAGTGTTTTTCCATCCGCAGCAGCATTGCTGGGAGATGCTGTGGTGACACAGCCGGGTTTCCTCTGCCAGGACAGCACCCTGACCCTTCCCACCCCACGCTGGGCTGCCGGGGTTTGCCCTTCCTGCGGCAGGGACTTGTACCCACCCAAAATCCCTATCAGAAATGCAGCTCCTGCGGGTGGCTTTCACGGCTCCACCGCAGGCTGGCACAGATCCTGAAACAAATCCAGCTTTTCTCAAAATTGTGCCATGTAGAACTTGTGGATATAGCTGTTCCACCTTTGCACGTTGTGACCTGAGAGAGGAGAGAGTTTTGGTGGTCTGCTTGTTTATTGAAAATATATACTAAAGG
>VYXH01000346.1:471427-482199 GCA_013397275.1 Burhinus bistriatus
AAAAAATATAAAAAGGGGGGGGGGGGGGGGAAGCATCTGTGAACAACTCTGCACAGAGCTCGATGCCCTGGGTAACCCCCACCGTCTTTTCTGTCTCTAATCTCACCGAGTCTGTGCCTGAGACTTGAGGTTTTTCAGCAGTTAAATGGTTAACTTCAGGACTAATTGGCTCTGAGCGCTCCAGTCCTTTGCAACAGATTATTGGCATGCTGGTGAGAGCAGCTCCCTTCCTCCCCTTCCCCCATCATTATAAAAACATGTACTGTAGCGAGAAACCAAATACCACATGGCGCCCTACACGGAGCCCATCAGTGCTCCAGCTCGGTATTTAGCACAAAAGTCCCTTTATATTTGGGAAGCGGAGGGAGAAAATTCTGGAAATGCAAGATCGCGGTGATACTGGCTGAATCGGCAGATTTTTTTTTTTTTGCACTCTCCAGGGCGCTGGAGCCCAGAGCCCCGAGTGCCAGCCCAGCCTGCACCCACTCGCCCCACGCCCGTGGGGAAGAGTCCCGGGTGTTTGCCCGAAGATGGGAATGGCTGGTCCCTGCACAAGGAGAGCTCTGTGTGCTCCCCGTCCTTCTCGGTCACGGCTTTGCGGAGGGCTCTGAGGAGTCCCTGAGGGACTGAATGTAAAGAGAGAAAAATGAAAGCTGTTTTTTTTTTTTTTTTAAAAAAAAAAAAAAAGTTGCATTTCTGGTTTCCTGTGGGGACGTGTGCGGTTGTAGGCAGCTGCCTACGGAGGCAGTCGCCATTTTGTGAAGCGGCATTAATGCAGCGGGAGCAGACATGTTGTGTTCGTGGGAGTTTGTATTTTAAGGTTTTTCTCCTTGGTTTTAATCAAGAGGCTTATTCATTCCACCTTCACCCTTTTTCAGTCCAAAGGCTTTCATTTTTAAACTTAAGGTAAAAAAGTACTAACAATGAGTATGAAAAACAAGGAAAAAAGGGGAAAAGTTCTCCTGAGGGGATCTCAGCGTGCAACCAGAATCGGGTCTCTCTCCAGGAGATTTAAAAATTTTCGAGGTGGTAACATGGTTCCAAAAATGCCACCAAGCCTCTAGCGAGGATGGCCAGGATGATAATGCTCCTGCGCAGCCGGTGTTGCGGAGGCATGGCCGAGGTGTTCAGGGAAAATGTAGTAGATAGGTACATTTTAAATAGAGTGTTGCAGAACCACTCATTTGATCAAAAGAGAAAAAACTGATGGTGGCAGGAGTGAGGTCAGGCTGAATCCCCTTCGGTGCGAACTCCTGGAGCAAGCAACAGCATTCTTTTAAGGGTCTTAGGTGTTGGAGTTTATTTTCTCCACTCTGGGATCTTTCACTTGCAAAATACGTTATAAGGCTCATTTGTTTAACAAGTCTTTGGGAGGTGGGAGAGGGAGCATTAATGCTGGCATTTGGGAATAGAAGCGATATTGTCGCATTTGATTTTGGTTTCATGTCATTATTTTCTGGTTTTAGAGTCGGGAAAAGCTGCTCATTTATTTTTCATGTAGCTGTATTTTTATCCTGGCTTCTTAAGGAGGCAGGGCTTATGAAATCGTGCTGTTAGAGGCCTTGAGCTTTTGATCTGATGTTCGATTTCAGCAAATTTCAGTTCTAGAGTTTCTGCGCTTTGGGGGAGGCTGTGGGTTATAAAGAAAAATCAGTGCTACTGCTAAAGAAAGAACTACAAAATGAGTGCAAAGGCGCTCTTTTCTGCTTTCCTTATTGAGCAAGCAATCAGCATCTATGTGCCAGTTGATGGGTCAGTAACGTATAGCTTGGAAAGATCGCAGCCTCTGCGCCGGAGCGGGGATGCTGCAGCAATGCAGTGCTCGCTGGGTATGCGACCTTCCTTCTTTCAGCTGCTCGTGAAAGACTTGGTAACTTCTAACCATGATATTCAAATCCAAACTAGGATTGCAAAAAGGATTAGTCACATTTAAAACCAAAAGTAAGTCAATGCTGCCATGTTAACAGCAGTTGAATTTTGCAAGGTCTTTGATCTCCTCGCTCTGGGTCTAAAAGAGCATTTTCTTTTAGAGTGTATCACCTGCAATGATTTCTCTGAGACAGTGATTCCTTAATGGCAGAAAAGCAATGTAAAGAAACCTTTTTGCCACCTCAAGATCATTATTTGCTTGATTGCCCTGTTATACTCTGCTAGGGTTACATTAAATCCACAGGTCAAATGTTACTTGAATGCAGTGTGCGCTGATGACCAGCCATACATGGAATACAGAGCTCTAGTGTGAAGTTCGTGCACATCTCTGATTTGTTTGTGTAAGCCTGTGCATTGTAATCATAATATAAAGCATAAAATAATTTTCATATATAAAAATTACTTTTCCAGCATATACTAATATGCCTTTCTGAACTTCTTAATTAGGTTACAGTTTCTCCTTAATTCCGTTTTATTAAAACCACTTGAGTAGACTTTCTGCATTTAAATAATTGTTCTTCAACTTCATTTTTGGTTCCAATTT
Organism: Burhinus bistriatus; assembly: GCA_013397275.1. NCBI lineage: Eukaryota > Metazoa > Chordata > Aves > Charadriiformes > Burhinidae > Burhinus > Burhinus bistriatus. Next base: position 473,901 of record VYXH01000346.1, read on the forward strand.
TCATTATCTTTAGCGTGTGTGTCTGTCTATATATAAAGATAATCCTTTATTAATCTTTCGAAGAGAACAGGTTTCATGCAGCAAAGGTACTGTCCCTGAATATTCATTATCAGCACCTGATATCCTAGCCAGGAGCACAGTATCTTAATAATTGGACTTTAAGGGAAAAAAAAAAAGCGAGTTATTGAAGTCCCAGTGTTTCATTTTTGTTCATACATTTTTTTCTTTCAAAGCCTTCTATGGTCGTCTTTATCTTACACACTAGGTCAGAGTGTTCAAGTGTACTGTTTGATACCAATAATGGGTGTGGCTTGTTACTAGAAAATTTTAGATAGTTTCCCAACTAAATGCATTTTATTTTGACCTATTTGCTTCTACTGAAGTCTAGCATTTGGTCTTCTGATACTCTGTTTTATGGAAAGGTTTTAAAGGTGTACTGAAGGAGATGAATAAGAGGCGAAGTACCTAGCACAATTTAATTTATATTATTTCTTATACCATTATTAATAAAAATAGGCAAGAAAAAGAAATGATGGGGAAAATACAAAGAATAATGATGCAATTATACCTGCATATACATGCTTGCTCTTATTCTTGGAATTCAGACGTCTGCTTTATATTCTCTTTCCTTTCTATGGGCAGAGTTAGTCCATGGCAGTTACGCTTTCCAAGTACTGACATACATGTTCATTCGTAAATTCACTTCATATGCTTCCAAATCCTTAGGATAACATTCTGTTTAGATACACCAAGAAAAACCTGGAGTGATTCCACTGACCTAAATGTAATTAGTCAGTGCTGAATTAAAGGCCTAGCCACCTAACTTAAGACCCGTATGTTTGGAGTAACAAGAAGAGATCAAAATCCCAGCTTTTGTTATTGATCTAAATGTTTCTAGACCTTAAAACAAGATACATTTGTAGAGAGAGGTAATAACTTCTTGTTAAACCCATTATTAAATTTTGAAGCAAATAAGATATCTTTTTGGGCACATAAAATCTTGTTCGGGTCTTCCACTGGGTGAAATTGCAATGAAAGTTGCAGTCAGATTTTTCAGCCAGTGATCAAGTGCTGTGGATGTCTCATCCAAGACGTCTTGCGTTCCCTTTGCTGCTTTAATTGTGCAAAAAGCCATTGACCTCATTTTGCGACAGGACTGTACCAACCGTGTTTTCTTGGGCTGCTTATGTTTTCTCACCAGCTCACCTTCTAACACTAATCTTTGACTAAATAAAAAAAAAAAAAACCAACTACACTGTGAATGATATCAACCTGAGACAAGACTATCACTGTTAATGGCTTGGACAGAGAAAGAGCATTTGTTTCAGCATGCAAATCTGTTGCCTGCAACAGTTAAAGCTGCTAATTCTCAAGTTTAGATGGAGGACATGCCTGACATGCATAAAACTGCTCTAGTCCCTAGGCTGATGAGTGCTCCTAGCTGGATAAAACTCTGGCAGGAACCAGTTTGTAGCGAATTGACTGCAGGAAGAAAATACAAAAGCTCGTGGGAAACATTAGTCTGACACAGAAGCTATTTCAGTTCAGGTGACATTTTAGTCCAAGTGTGTCCCTGATATAGTATCACTACATCAAAAATTGATTGGACTCCACATCTAACAAATGTTGACAAATATAAGTAGTTTGTTTTGAGCTACAAATATAAGGGGTCTTCTTGTTTATGTATATGGTAGCTTACAACAGGGTGATTCAGTGCTTCATCAGACTGTCTATAAAATAAAAAAAGCATATGCTTGTTAAGATTTCAGAAAAAAAAGAACGGTTTCTTTTCACTGCATGTGGCAATTTGCTGAATAATGCATCATTTTGTCAACTATTACATAGCAATCAATAAAATGCCCTATGGCGCTACCTGCACGCGAGAGACAAGAATAAAGATTGTTATGGAAACAGGCTCGAAACTTGCTTGAAATAGAAATCCCAGTTCTATACTTGCATTTTTGGAGGCCTGAGTTGTTTTTCTTTTCATTCTAGAGTAGCTGTAATTCATCTTGTTCTATTTGAGTGAAATTCATCATGTTTGCAAGGCTAGTATGAAGCCCCTGTGCCTCCAAACCTCCAAGGAGATTTGCCAAGAAAGTATATTTGTTGTTATGCTCGTCATCTAAACTTTCCAAAGTCTCCACTAGAACTCAAATGGAGAGCTAGTAGAAAATAAAAATTAGAGCTTGTAGTTGGGGAGGGTGGGGAGTGCTTGTCCTTGATTTTGATGTGTAAACACTTATTTGTGCTAAGTCTGTTTTCCTTTTTCTGATTATATTCCTCAAATACTTCAGCAATCAAGCTTTACTGGCTCATGTTTGCAGCAAATCCATTTCAAGGATAGACAGATGAATGCATTTGGAAAATGAACTTTAAATCTGCACAAGGAAGTAATCAGGCTAGAATTTCAAATTATCTAAGTTTAAAAAAAAAACCACAACAAATCATTATTAATTTCATTGTCTAGATCTTCTAAAAATGTATTTTTCCTCAGCTACATTTAAAATCCAGATGTTCTGAAGATTTTGCTTAAAAGTTATAAGGTGTTCTCTTCTGACTCTGTGTACCAATTGTGTGATATATTGGAAAATGAGAGAACAGTATCTTTATTTTGAAACGTAAGATTGGGTATGGCTCTCTTAATCTTGCCAATACTTTTTTTACAGACTCTTGATAAAATGATGAGTATCTCCCAGTTCAGCAGAACACTCCTATGACTCTGCAGACCATTTTTACAGCCTGAATGGTAAGATAAAGAACACTGTTTGCAGCTTCTACCTTTCAAACAGATTTAAAACCCTACCAATAAGTCTAATCCTTGCATGTTTCCAGTCCTACAAGTTTCCAAGCAGCAAACTTCATAAGTACAGAGCAGTTAGTGTGTAAGTCAAGTCACAGAACCTGCCGTTGTATGCTATAGCTATAGGTATTAAAGTTCCTGGGAAGGTGCACATTACTTTCTTATTTGCTTTCAAAGGTGACGTCGGTAATAAGCAAAGTTGCATCATTCTTTTTCATGTAAGGAGACATGTAATATGTTGCTAGCACTTACAGAAATTCCAGTGTCTAGGTAGGTACAGGCAAAATGTTGAATCAGTATTTTTTCTACCATGTCCCAGTCCTCTTATAAGTTTGTCAAGCCAAGCAGAATAGTTTGTTACCTAAAAGCTGACCTTAAAAAAACAGATCACTTCATACAAGTAGCAGGGGTTAAAAAAAGAGATAAAGAAACAGATTTGTTGTTCCAAGATCCAGTGGCTTACTTTAAGAAAAAATTAAATGTATTATTAAACAATCACCCAAATTCTTTAAGTTTGAAACAGTCTAGAGTTTTAAACTGTCATAAGTTTTCATCAAAATAAGGGCTACTGTACCTTTCCCACTTTTCTTATACCTCTAAGACTGCTCTTTAAGGCAATCACTGTGTGTTAAATATTGACCAAATACAGTGTAAGTACCTTGACTGAGGTGGTTACAGTTTCTTACAGTTAAGATGGCAACAAGGGATAACTTGATGATCAGTAACAATAACAAAGAACTTCAAGTTTCAAACCTCCTGAAGAAATGTGGACATGACTTCTCAAGAAAATATATGTATTTTCCTTAGTCAAGCTAATATAAAGCACAATAATTAATCCTTTCACTAGACAACAGTTACTGGTCTTTTATTTGCCTTATTGTATACAGGAACTTGTGCAAAACTGAAATAGTGAGGTGGGTAGGTTGTTCAGGAGCTCTTAGATCTAAAATTTATGCTCAGGCCACAAGATCACGTGTACAGGAAGAATACTGATTCTTTGATGCATTGTGACCAACAAGTTAAAACTTTGCTTAAGAAAGACAGTTAAATCGCATAAAAGATATTGGTTCCATTTCTCACTTCTGTTATGTCCTTATACTTTTTGTTGAGAACTTATTTTTTCTTTGAGAACAGCAATAAAACCAGCTGAATCTTGGTTAAAATTGCTTCATTTTGAATAAGCTGAAAAAGCACTAGAGTTTGGCTTAGCAGACTGAAAGATTTTTTTTTCTTTACCATATGTTTATGACACTGATAAGAACTTGTTTCTAATTATTCTTGGTAATAAATCTTTCTCTTGCTGCTCACAAGGTTCATCATTCTAAACATGAGCCCCATAAAATTGCTAGCAAACCCACCATATTAACATAATCTTAGTTTTCAGCATTAAATCCTAGAAACAAAAAGGACGTATGTAAAAGTTCTATGTGTGTGGATGTGTTTGCAATTATTCATTACAGGCTGGAACAAAAGTCTGGATTGGAATTCCAGTTCCAGACCCAGAGCAGAACGAATAGCACGAGCTGATTGATAGAATTGGTTTTTATCCCTGCTGCTGTTACTGCTTGTTTTGTGACAGTAGTAAAAAGCTTTAGCTGGGATCAATATACCATAATCGTCTTCACCAGTCACACAGGGAAGTTGGTTCCACGCTTAGGAGAACTTTGTCTTTATTTGCATTTCTGTCTGTTGCTGTTACCCTGTGTCACTGCTGTGAAAAGCCCACGGATGACAGCAGCACAGGCATAGCCGTACTCTTAGAGCAGCTGGCCACACTGCTTCAAAATCCCAGGTTTTCAGAAGAAGGTAATTTGTATCTGCCTGTACAATTACTGTGATTTTAATAGTGAATTACTGATGAAGGAAACAGAAGGTGGAGGGGGGGGAAGATTGCTTTAGTAACATGTTACAGGTTACATACAAAAATAGAAAATAGGACTATACTTTATTCAGGACAAAGCGACAATTTCTATGAAATTTGGAGGAAGTTAAATGCCTACCACAAAACAGCTTACTGTGTTCAAAGGGCATTTGATAGCCTGTTTGCGTATTCTCTATCAGAATAATCCAAACTATTCTGTTTGGCTTAGGGCCTAGAAAATTGTTACTGATTTCTCCTGAAAAGCGATAGGGTTTTGGTTGAAGGAAAGTTTGGTGACATTGCACATCTCTCAGTCTTGTTTAGACTCCTGTTTTTCACTTCAAGAAGCAAATACAATACTTCACCATTTTGTCAAATACTGGTGTCAGATCTCTGGCCTTTCCATTATATTTGTGTCTCCAGAGAGCTGTATGCTACACTTGCATCTCATGTATCGCAAAGGACAAGCTTCTTCACCAATCTTCTGGTATCCACTGGTACGGAGGGCATGTTGGGGCAGGCAGGGAAGGGACGCTGCCCTGTGAAATTACAGGGTGCTTTTGCATGCTGCCCCTAAGGGATAATAACAATCTTCATGGGAGCTGGGGGGAAGGAAAAAAGGTTGTAGAAGAAAATAGTTTGGGTAAGTACCAGAAAGTGAGGTTGTGTGCCTCTATCTGGAATGCTAGCCGCAGATGCAGTCTCAGAAAATAGTTCCCAAATTAGTAATGGAAACATTAAGTTGTCTCATTATCATCAGACATGTGGTTCATAAAACATGGCTGAAGTATTTGGTCTAATGATACACAAAGCAAGAAAACGTGTTCTTTAAAACAGAAGAAATAAACTGTATGGAGGAATTTGCAGTTATGTAGAAATGCTGAATTTAGGAGAAAACAGGGGTAACCACAGGGACAGTAGAAATGAGAATTTTGTCTTTAAACAGAACTGACCATGGGAGATAAAAAAGTGAAAAAGACTAGAACTGTTCTACCATTTAATTAGGAAAGAAGAATGCAAACAGAGTGTTACTGGTACATGAACAGCAAAGTTGTCTGACGAGTGCTGGGGCTCTGGAGGGAGTGACTACTTATGTTCATGTACATGTAACTCATCTGAAGCCAAGAAACAGAAGAGGTAATGGATACTTGTGTAAGCTTTTTTGGAGCTTCTTTAGACCTTGGTGGTCAGGAAGCAAAAGAGCAGTGCTGAATACATTTAATGAGGGTATTAGACTTCCAGTAGGTTTTTTAATTACATGTAACAGCACTACAGAAAGTGATTTCCAAAAACACTTCTGTCTATTAATGTACATGAATACTTTTTTTTTTTTACAAGAGGAATAGTCTATTATTAGAGAGCCTGGTATAGTGAGAGAAAATCAGATAACAGTTTGAGCATACAGGTTAGGTCTTGTTCAGTTCAATCTTAAACTCTTTTAGCTGGAATCATGTTATTCTTACAAAGTGCAGTTATGTCTTGAATGCTTGATCTCTTTTCTCCCTTTCATGGTGTTATTGCAAGTGATCATTATATGTTTTTCTAGAAATGTATTCTGGGAAGAAACAATAGAAAGGGTGGAAATTGTACACTGAATTTCTCATCTTGGTCCTTGCTGTGAAGTCATAGCTTGCAATGTCGGCTGAAAATGCTAGCATGAGTAGAAGTGCTTTTGCTGCGCCCTACTTTTATCTAGTTCCTGCTTTATCCTTGGCTGCCTTTCCCCTTTCTTCACTGTTGGTAGTTTTCCAAGGAGAACGATATCTGGGTTCTGTCCATGCAAACACCTTTACATACAATTACGTGAGTAGCTCCAATGAGAGCAGAAGGATTAGTCTTTGCAAGAATCCGAATGGGAATGAAGTTGCAGAACAGGCTTCCTGCTCTCCATAGACTCCGTAGACCAGAATTTCAATTCTTTTTCTTAAGGGGAGGGGGAAGGCCTTTTGCCCTCTTCCAGTGGGAAGCAGTGTTTGCTGTTTTGCTCCACCATTGATTCCTTGGCTGGAGGGTCCCATGCTGCAGTACCTTTATGCAGGCTACCACCATCCCGTCTTTGAAGATGGTAACGACCTTATCACCACTGTCTACAAGCCAGTAGATTTGTGCATTCCTCCCCTGCTAACCTATACAGGGAGGTCAGCTTTTCTCTGTATTTTTAAAGGAAATACATCTCAACTCAAAATCATTTCTCCTCAGGGACATCAGTGAGCGATTCTTTTCAGCTGACCAGCTACTTCTGGTTTTTCCAAGACCCAGTTCAGGAGATCACTGCTAAAGTCCAACTGCATGATTTCAAGTGCCAGACTAGGTCCTGGGACCTTCCATAATCATTTTAAGCATTGTTGGTTTAATTGCTGCCATAACTACCCACATTATTAGTATAAAAAGGAAGAATAGGACACCTTTCTCTCTGCTTTTAATGGAGTAAGCTGTGCAAATAAAAGGAGGAGAAAGGCATGTGTATCATTCAAAGTGACTGCTGAAGTATGTAAATATTAATTATGCTGTTCTGTCAGGTTTGCTAGGTGTGCCTCTTGCAGAAGAACATCATAACCGACTGGCTGGGGACAGGCATTTATGACAGTAACCAAGAATGTGGGGGATGCCCCTCTATTGTGCTGATATCTGAAGTGGTTTCCATGGCAGTAGTCAAAACAGGAGACAGTGTCCTGGTGAGGTTGGCATACAAGACAGTTTCTATGGTGTTGGCTAAAAAAAGAACTATACCTAGTTTTATTTGGGTGTCTGGTGTTTTTGAGAGCTAGTAATGAGGACTGGGATTGCTGCTGCAGACAGGCAGGTGATGTGGTTGCTCTGGCTCTTTCCACCGGCAGGGCTTAGGAGCAGGTTGAGGGTGTACAGTGCAGAGGAGGGCCAGGGCAATTGGCTGTACTTGGGTCAAGAGAGCAAAGGTTTTTGTGGCACCACTTTCTGTGGTGAGGTAGAGCTGGTACCCGGGCCTGGCTGGCGGTGGGCTGTGCCAGGGCCCAGGCCAGGCTGCCGCATATAGAATCATAGAACAGTCTGGGTTGGAAGGGACCTTTTAAAGGCCATCTCATCCAACCCCCCTGCAATGAGCAGGGACATCTTCAACTAGACCAGGTTGCTCAGAGCCCCATCCAACCTGACCTGGAATGTTTCCAGTCATGGGGCATCTCCCACCTCTCTGGGCAACCTGGGCCAGTGTGTCACCACCCTCAGCGTAAAAAATGTCTTCTGTATATCTAGTCTAAATCTTCCCTCTTTTAGTTTAAAATCATTACCCTTTGTCCTAGCACAACAGGCCCTGCTAAAGGGCTAATGAATCATATAATGGTTTAGGTTGGAAAGGACCTTAAAGATAATCCAGTTCCACCCCCCCTGCCGTGGGCAGGGACACCTCCCACTAGACCAGGTTGCTCAAAGCCCCATCCAGCCTGGCCTTGAGAACTGAAGTGCTTTCTGCGGGAATGGCAGCTTAGGGTGTGATAGCGAACTGGGCCGTTAGGCGAGGGGTGTTTACAGCCCAAGTTTAGGGCGCTGAGCCCCAGCGTAGATGGGTGCAGGTTGGCGAGGGGCGCCTTGGGCAGGCTGAGATACGAAGAGATTTCTGAAGCGTGGGCTAGAAGAGAAGGCGGCGCTCAGACCAAGCG
>VYXH01000346.1:484897-529651 GCA_013397275.1 Burhinus bistriatus
CTGGTACCTCCAATGGAGGCGTAAGGGGGGGGGGGAGAGGTGAAGGCTGGACTACATCATCAGTTAAATGTTTAGCCCCAAGCCCGTGTCTGTTTAAAGAGCATTTGTTGCCCATTTTTGCTTAGATGGGGATATGTTTTCGTAGTCTGTAAGAACAAAGACGCCATGTCCTTTTCTCTTAAAAATAAAACTTGGTGGTTTTTTGGTGGGGTGTTGGCTTTTAACTCTTTCTAAACCAGTAAGGAAAAATAGGCTGCGGATGAGACAGCTTAGTACTTTACTGAAACAATAGATAGAAATTTACTTCACTAGAAAAACAGCAGTTCAGGAGCAGAACTTTAAAGAAAACTCTTTAAGAATTAGGTGCAATATGATTTTGCAATTAAAACGGCAATACAAAAACTTACAAGCTTAAAAAAAACAAAGCTCGGTCACGTCAAGTCTACAGTTTAAAGTTGGCAAAATACTACAGTTGTGATTTAGAGGACACTACGAGAAGAAAAGGTAGTAGTTACTTAAGCATGAATTACATGATAAGGAAGCGAATGGGTTTGTGTGTGACATTGAGCTTTTAATAAGCATTTATTAGATGTTAGTTTTGGTTTTAGTATTCAGTTTATGCATTTTTTTAGGGACCTTGCAGTCATTTCTGTTTACGTAGCGTTTTTAGCGTTGTTTTGATGGTTAATAATTTAGAAGTTGTACAACACCTATTGCAAGACTTTCTAAAAATGCAAGTTTAAATGGAATGCTTGATGTTTGTTTTGCGTTGGCTCGCATTCAGCAATTACCAATTTAAGAGTAAAATTGTAATTCCAAATGCATAAAAAGTCACTGTAGTAGAGCGAGACGTATATATAAAGAACTTTAGTTTTAATTGGAGACTGTGTATAGCCGTATTTGTTGGATTTATCTGGTGTACACTTGTACAGGATTATAAAACTCCGTGCAGGTTTTAAATATTGCAATTGGAGGTAGATCTACATTTTTCTGGTACTTCCTCTGCAAATACAAATCGTCATTACAACAATGAAAGTTGGCTTTTTTTTAAAATATAAATACAAGTTTCGGCAACCGTTGGACTTCTGTCACCTTTATGGAAAGTGTTCGGTATCTTTATTTTAGATTTGGATTATGGTGGTTTTATAACCCCAGCAACAGTTCTGCAGTGTAGAACAGGTTCTGACATACACACTTTGCTGAAAAGAAAGTTCTAGCTTTAGGTGGGTGTCTGCTGTATTTTTCTTTTTTTTTTTGTATATTAGGGGATAATTTTTTTAAATAGCTTTGGCTTGTTTCTTTCAGCTATTGAAAATAGAATAACATCTAAATGTCTCTGAAAGTAAATTGCTCTTAATTCTTAACGTATTTTATCTAATGGTTCTGCATTTTTTTATATATAAGGTATAGGAATTTTACTTTATATCTATGTATCTTTTAATGTAACATTAAAATGTTATTTAATTTACATACATACTTACAGAATAATTCCAAACTTCTAGAGTATGCAGTAGTGTTGATCAATGTAAGTGCTGCAAAATAAAACATGAAGCCTTTTCACAAAAGGTGAAAAAAGTTGGTTAAAGGTAGTGCAAATATGTTTCTTGTGTTAAAGAGCATAGTTTGGGATCTGATTAAAGGTTAAAGAAGCTGAAGGGCAAAAAAGATATCTTTTTTGGGGAGACCAAGTAACTTACGACTGAAAATTCAGAGAAGCTGATGACAGAAGCCATTTTAAAATTACTTTGCTATCACTAGAGGTTTTATTTAATTTTGCATAGCTTACTTCTAAAGACTTTAATGTGGGGAAAAAAAGTAGAAGGACCAAGAGGTATTGCGTGATAAATAACTCAAGAAAAAAATAATCTTAAATTGGCTAGACATTTGATCTTTAAGTCATTCAAAATAAAAGTAATGGAAGAGAGAAGAGCAGATTGCAGTTATTCATGCAAAAATATAGACCATGCTTGTTGTATGTCAGTCACTCTTCATCTCCAGTGTTTTTCTTCAGCCAAGTATGTACAACCACCCGTACTTTTATTTTTAGAGTTGAGTTCTAAAGATACAGTTGCTGCTCTAATGTTTTTCCTAACCTAATAATTACCTAAAGATCAATAAATTTCAAGCATCTGACTTGTTCTGCTTTTCTAAAGCGAAATGCTGAAAATCTCCATACTTTCTTTTTTTTTAGGTAGAATTCCGTGAACAATACCTTATTTCCTGACTGGCTTCCAGAAGAATCGTTCGTACCTTATTTTCTTAGGTAAGGGTGGTTATAACTTGTGGTAGTATGTTCATTTCACTGTTATTTTTTTTTATATTGGGATTTGCCTTTTTGCTGCTGTGCAGACAGGGAAAAAGAAAAATCTCATTTTTAAATTGCAGGGGACACTTTGTAAATTATCTGGACTCTTTAAAAGCCTTCTTTTGCAGATGGGGTAGACTGTCTTAAAATAATGTGATGTTTATGATGCCGCTTCTGTATAAGTTTTAGTTTACTTAGGCTATTTAGTAAGTGGATTGTTTTTTATATATATATATATATATACACACACACATACACATGCATTGTAGTTGGTGGGGAATGACAGTATTTTCATATAAACCCAGAAGTTCCGTATGTCGCATTTCACCAGGGAAATCGGGCATTGAACTTTAAAAATTGTTTGATTTTTATACTTAATGAGTTTGTAGCATTAACACTTGGGCATATTGTAGAATTTGTATATGACAGTAATAGCCCTAGATTTCAGGTATTCGTACAGAAGGAGATTTTTGGGGCCTGTTTCTCGTTTTTTGGAGACCTGAATGCTAATGCTTGGCAAGGATAGACTATTATGTTTTTGTACTGTAGGTAAATTTTTTATTAATCATAAGACACTGTACGTGTTTTGAGAAAGTTTCTATCAGTCGAGAACATTAGAACTGTAGATAAAATCTGTATGTACTTTTGTTTTCAGACAAACCTGGTTTTGTTTTGTTTTTTTTCTTTAAAGGCTATTACTGGATATTGTCCTTACTTCCAAAGATTCAGATGGCTGGTTGGGTAAAAGACCTTGAGCAAATTTCTGTACTGTGCACACCAGGTATGTTATACTGTGTTTGTTTTTTTGTTGTTGCTTTTTTTAATTATCCTGGAAGTAATTTTTTTTTTTTTAGCAAAATAAACATTGAACATTTAAGCTACAGTGTATTACCTTGTTGAATTTCCTTTGAAGTTTTAGTGCATTTGAAAACTTTTAGTATGTACTAAATACAGTAATGTTAATGTCTCCTTACACATCTTCTAAGATTTTTATGGTCACTCATAAATAAGACTCTCTTAAAAAATCTGAAATCACCATGTCAGCACGTTGTAAAATAAAGCTGTGCTTATGAGGATTGCCATCTCTATCAAGGACATTCAGTCTAATCAAACTTAAATGCTTTTCCTTCAGTTGAAGGTATTGGTTCATTAGCGAGTGGCATTCATAAGCTTTTCTTTTTCAATAAATTGTTTTTATACAATAAACTTAAAAATTCTCTTTTCAGAGTAAATATACTCTAAAAGCCTAAACCTGCACCCAGTCGTTTTGAAGTATCTTGCTGTCCTTCTTGCGGTATAAACAAATCAGCTTTCTAATGTTTGGATTTTTTTTAAACTGTAAGGTTCCGCATTTGGAGACAGTGATGTTATATTTGAATCATGCTTTCACCACTGTGTCATTAAAAGTTGGGAATCTTGTTTGCCTGTCTTAACTGGTTCCTTTTCACAGCTTACCATGCTAATGTACATCAATACATATTCAGGGCCTCAAAGTGTAAGGCGTCTTCATGAAGACGTGTATCAAGATTCTCAAAAATACTCTTGATAATTTGCTTTTAAAATCATGTTAACTTTAGAGTACGGATTTTACGAACCCCTACCTGAGTGCAGCTGTTCTCTTTGTCTTGGATGAAGGCTTCAGCCTGTTCATATAAGAGGGAGTCGTATACCAATTTTGCACAAGCTTTTTAAAATGTCTCTTTAGGTTGTAATAAACCTGTAGCTGCAGTAAGTCACTGCTAATATACAAGACAATTCAAATAATATTTGTAGATAATAGGCATGTACCGTACACCATGGATGTCCTGCAACAAAACACGGCTAACGAACAAGGTTGTTAGGTATGTTCTAGAACTTCATTGTGTAACTGTCTAATGTGAAGCTTCAGAATTAGAAGCTTGTGTTAGAAATGATCTGGTACCTTGAGAAGAACAGCAGAACATACTTGAAATCTCATGTGAATTTTCAATTTAGAGGGTCAAAATCACCAGGTATTGCAGTCTATTATGATAAAGGCAAGACTAGCCTGATTCAGATAAAAGTCTGATAGTAGTGATGGGACTGAACTTGTCAAACTCAAGACTTGCATTCCTAATGTTATATTCTTAAATGTCTAAAGCAGCAACTTTTAATAGACCTGATCTTTAAAAAAAAAAAAATTAAAAAATACGGTGCTTGAGCAGAGTCATCTTGACTGACCCAAGTGTTTTATGATGAGTATGAAATTGAGCGCTGTGATGTCAGTGGTCTTAGATATTTCCTGTATAATGATGCTGTTTGTGCTGAATAGATACCATAATAAAAACAGTTCTATAAATGTCCCTTGTTATTTCTGTGAGCTCTCCGGAGGTGCCTTTTCTTGTAAGAACAACATGTTTTCATCTAGTAAATGGCAGCTTGATCTTTGGGTTAGGTAAACCTCAGTAGGCACGCTACTGGGGACCTGAGGAAAGTTCATGACCACCCTACAGCCTTCTAATGAGGATTGACAATGTCAGAAGAATGCTCTCTGGTTGAGTCTTAACTTTTTTGGCAGAGGAAGCTGTTCCTCTGTGGTGATGTAAAGCCATATTAAGTATTTTGATAGAATTAATGTGTAGCATTGACAGTTTATACGGAGAGACATTGGTGTGTTGATATATATCATCTTTGCCGAAATACTTCATTAATTTATCCTGAGAAAGAATCTGATGTCAGGTAAATAGCTTTAAAGCATCTGGCCTCACCTCATGCTGTAAAAGGAGATAGCTTTCCTGATTCTTGGAGCTAGCAGTGCCAGTCTTCTGGTGAAGGAGTCATGGACCTATGATGCAAAGCATGTTTTATGTGGTGTAGGCTGTAATGTACTTACGAGACCTTCTGCAATTTAAAAATAAATATAAGCCACAACTATAAGACTAACAAAACCAAAAAGTAAATCCATGTTTATTTTTAAATTGAGGATGGATTTTTTTAATCACACAGGGTGCAACAATTCCTGTGAGCAGTTTGATTAAGAGATTTTTAGTTTGACGTTTTTTTAAATAAATTGAATGTTAAATAGGAGATACAGGTATTAATCTGAAAGGCTAGGTTTGTTCCAGCTGAAACTTGTATTTACTAGCTTTATAGTTTGTGGCTCTCGGCATAAGCCTTCGGCTTTTGTGATGCATTCTATATTTCAGGAGTGAATGTGTTTCGGATATTAAAATTTGAAAACTCAAAGTACAGTGGTATATTTTATAAAGGTGGAAAAATGATCACTCGTGTGATCATATGAATGAAATATAATATGTTATTAACATTTTGGTGCTGTTTTTACAAAACCCATTGTTTGGTTCGTCTGTTCACTTCAGAGTAGAGAAGTCTTACTACTACAAAGTGATACCACCCTGATAAGTACTAGATTCCTTTTGCAAAATTTTGCTGCAGTAAGAAGACCACACTGGTCAAGTCTTAATAACTTTTTCAGTAGAGGAAGCTGTTCCTCTGTGGTAATATAAAGCCATATTAAGTATCCTCATTAAAGTTTCTATGAAATTACCATAACTGGATGCTAACTGTAGAATTGGAGAAAATATGAGCCAACTTAAATGCAGAAGATGTATGTTTAGCTGAGCTGTAAATTATTAAAAATGGCTGAGAGCTGTAAGTTGAAGATCTTTCAATTGTTAGCTTTACCTAGTCTTTATATATAAAATCGTAGTTTCTAAGGGTTTTTTTTTTATTTGAGTGAAATGGTACATAAAGCACAGAAGAAGTTTTAAAGGGCATAAGTAAACCTCTTTGCCTAGTTCATGGCTTGCGTTTTGTATGACTGATAGATGCCTCTTGGACGGTCAAAGTCCAGCAACCATGTTATGTTTCTTCTACAAAGTGCCCATCCACCATTTTAGAAGTACTTCAGTTTTGTGCTTCCATTTAATACCAGCTGTTGGATCACATGTTAAATGCATGTTTTCAACTCTAGATTTCATGTTCATTTGGATATTCTAAATGTTTGTGCCAGTTTACTATAATTTTTTATCATTTCCTCTTCCTAAAGGGATCTTTTTCCATATTAATAATTTCAAATAAATTACATCAACAAAGAAATTACAATTCTGTTCATCACAGCTTCTTTCTACACATCTCAGTAGCTATCAATTTGAAGAGAACTGAGAAGATTGTAGAAAATTATGCACAGTATATCACTGAATAGATTCGTAAATTTTCACGTATTTGAGGCTATATTCCAATGTAAGTAGATTCTGAGAGATCATGAGAGAAGCACTTTGCTTGTACATGTTAGGTGGATAACTTGTGTGCCTCATGCCAGTGGATGACTTTATGCAGTTGAAATTTACAGTAAAAAAGGGGGGGGGGATCCATGAGCTGTTTCAGGGTTTTAGGTCTTACCTTAATCTTACTACCTCTGCTTAAGGTGATTTTGATTTATTGATGCCGATTGCCAATAAGTATTTTTAAAGTTGAGTTTTCAAATTTGGGCCATGTCCATATACAGATAACTTGTTCCATATCAGTGTGTTAAGTAATTCCACTGCATCTAGCTGATACCACTTCTTAGTGAAATGAGTATTTTAATTATTTTTATGTGAAGGGCAGATCAGTTAGTTTCAGCATACTTCTACTTGATGCCCAATTGATCTTTCTCAGAAATTTCAAGAATGATTTTTTTGTTGTTGTTGCTTTGTTTCTCAAGGGATTTGTGTACAGGACTGGGTCTAAATTTCTTGGGTGGTTTGCACAGGTTCTTTGATCACAGAATACTTCAAATTTTTTATAAAAATGTTTTTGTACTGTATGGTGTGAACTGCTGGGAATGCTTGGGGGTTTTTATTTTATTTGGGATAAGCCTTTTGTAATAGTCTTAGGCTAGTGCTCTGGTCTTCTAGACCCTTAAGGTTGTTTTATTTTTAAATTTTCTTTTAATTCAAGTGTTTAATATATCATTTTCCCTACAGATGTGTTGAGGAATTGATTTACTCACTGTAAGCAAAATAACCGCTCTTGGTTGAAGCACTGGTAAGTTGTTATTCTGAATAACATTTACTTTTTAGCTTAAACAAAAAAAAAAAACCAAAACAACACACACACATGGCTATAATGTTTAACTTGCTGAAGTTTTTGGCTGAATACATCCTGAAGTTCCTTAAAGTGTGTCTGTGTGTGCATGTGTGTTTCTAGAAGGCTCAGTTGGAAGGACCACAGGAGCATTCTTGCTGGGCTCTTGGGAAATGAAGCTATACTTGGATAGTACTCTCAACCTGTCTCACTGGAGAATCTAATTGTAGTTCTTTGGTCTTCTGCTTCTGTGATTTAACTCCGTATTTCATTGAGAACTATTTACTTGTTCAGAAGGGTTTGGTACAGAAGTGTCTGTGTCTTAAGTACTACACACAATTTGGATAACATGGTGTGGAAAGTATCACAGCAGGAAAAACTTGTCATACGAGCATCTTGTGTTGTCCTTTTATGCTTCTGTCAGGATCAGTGAGGGTCTTTGAGCAGACAGTTACTGTCTTCTGTTCTATGATTATTCTGTTTCTGTTCTTCATTCATAAAGTTTCAACTTTGCAGAAAATGGTGTGTAATGCTGATACAGTTTCGCGTATTAAGCTGCTAACTGATAGACTTCATTTAGGAACCATTCCCCATACAGTCAAAACGCAAAATTGGCAGGCTTGATGAGAAGCCAGTTCTATACTGGATGAATACAGGGATAGGATTTTTTCCAGTTTCCTTTACTGAAAGGAATTTGGTCTTGATGACCTTTCGCTGTCTCTGCACATTCTGTGACTCTCTTGGGAGTTGTCACTGGAAAGACCCAAGTCCTTTTGTCTTCCTGTCTGCTTAAAATTCAGACTCCTTGATTCTACGTTTTTAGTTAGGGCATCCGTTGCATTTTGTGTACATGAATTAACTTTTTCTTTTAGTGGGAAGCTGCGCTTCTGTAGAACTATGCTTCGGAATATATGCTTTTCTTTAAAAGAGACAGTTTCTTGGAGACACTTCTTCCAGTATGACATGCTACCTGATTGAGTAATGCCTTTCTTAGACTGCAGACAGCTTGAGAAAACATTGTTCCAAGAAGCAAATATTCTCTTGTCTCAGTGGATAGATGATAGCTATTTTTCACTCTCCAACGGCTATGTATGTTAGCAGAGACCTTCAGCAACCATGCTTACCTTGTGCAAACTGCCATCTATGCTGCCTCAGGTGCTAGGAAAGAGTTACTCCATGTTTGTGCTCCGAAGTCCTATGCTTTCTTCTCGTCTAATCACATGATGTGAAGACTTAGTACAGTGCTTTGGAAAGGAAAAAGGAGTATGTGGGCATAAGGTGCAAACCTCGCTAGGCTATGTTATCATGGCCTTGTGCTGCTTTTCATTTTGAACCAATTTTATCACTGAGTTTTCAGTCCTGAAGCAAAACAGTAGAATTCATGAACTTGGAGGAATTTTGTTCTTGTTAGGCGTACATGTGCTCAGTTTTGATGATCTTTGTTTAGTGTTTCATCTCTTCTACTACTGTGTTCTGTATGTTTTATTACTTTGTTCTTTCAGAAGTCTAAGCTATTTTTCACGCTGCAGGTATGTATAGGACAGCATATTTCTTGCTATGTTAGAAGTAAATGTTACTCCTTCCAGCTATTCCTCAAAGCTCTTCCTATATCCACTGTTGCCTTTTTTTCCCCAGTCACCTGCTACAGTCTCTAAACGTGTGACTCATGTTCCATTTTTGTATTAATCTTCATCTGTTTCCTACATCTTCTATGTGCATTTTCTCTGTTTTCTCTCATTGGATTGTAAATTAGCTGATGTCAGATCTGGTTTCTTGAGCAGGAATTTGACTTATCAGTTACACATTGAGTAATTATTCCATCTTCCTCTGTTTTATAATCCTTACCTCAAGGAAGGGGTGAATGTGAAACTCTTAATTGACTTAGAAACAGTTGTCTTCAAAAGAAGTCACTTCAAAATGCATTTGTAAAAATATCCAAATACATTGATCTTGCAAGATCGGTATTATGCTCTCTGGCTAACAAAGATAATGTTTAGTTGAGGCACTGATTCTTTATTTTTTTTTTTAATAGAAGGGGGGGAAATACTTGGAAGCACCAGGAGCTTTATTGAAGTTGGCATACTTTGCTTAATGTAGTAAAATTTATTATTTAAAAATAATATCCACAAAAAAGTGCATCTGTCAATAAAGTCATGTCTTACCTGAAATTAATCTCTAAATCTGAGAAACCTGGCAAACAGCCTTTCTTAGCTAAAAATACCTGATCCTACGTGAGTTGTGCTTTTACTGCTGTGCTTACTGAACATCTAATAGTGGTAAAAGCAGACTTAGGACTGTCTGGAGTACTTAGTTACTTTTAATGATTGGACAGAACATCATTATGGACTTTAGATGTCAATAAAGGGCACGTCTGCTCTTTCCTCTAGTGTAAAAGTTACCAGAGATGTGTCTTTGAGAATAAATCTTGCTGTAATTAACTTTGAAGTGAAGAACTTCAGGTTCCGTTTGCTTAGAACCTTGTTCTGTCCATTCAGCTCCCTCTGTCGGAGTGAATTCTGCTTACTAGCAGTGTGTCACCTTGGTTTTTAAAGTCAAACCTCAGTGTGAGAGATTTTGCTCTGGAAAACTTTCTGTGTTGGTGTCCTACGCACTTGCAGTGATGTGTGAGTGTTCTACATGTTACTGGCCTTCAGCCTCATACTTAAGAAACACAAGGTTTCAATAGACATGAAATTGCTGATGCCACGGTTTTGGCCATAAGAGATGTCTTTTATTGCTGTGCTTTCAATAGAGCAGTAAGTAAGGAATTACAAAAAACTGAAGAGAAAAACTTTGTAAATTCATATGTTTCAAAACTGTTGTCTTAAATGTTTAGGCATGGCTAGGAATTGCTTCTGTCAGTTGATACAGAGTGTCAATATGTTACCAGTGATTTGAAGGAAACTTTGAAAGCATTATGTGACTATCCAGGTCCCTTATTTATCATGACCAAAGTACTGTGTTTGGAAACAAATAAAATAAATAGTACATAATAATGCTTGAAAAATGGGATGATGCCTGACTGATGTTACAGAAGGAATGAAATATTCATGTCATCCAGCAAAAAAAGTGGGCTATTCAATGGCTACCTTAAGTGTAGGATCACTGCATGTGTCTTAGAGGAGAGTGTATTTTTGCAACATTATTGAAACTTCTTAGTAAAATGTGCCTTAATTCATAAGTAAACAAATTCTGTGAAATCTTTTAAAGCAAATGTAGATTTCACATGAAAAAGTGTACAGATTGCTATTAATATTTTGGCCATTACTGTGGCATCTTTTTGATGTATGAATAACTTCTAGAATAAGGGCTGTTGTACTGTGTTCTTAATTATAATATATCATCAGTTCCATTTACTGCTAATTATTTTACAAGGTCAAGAGAAGAATTTAAAATTAATGTGGCGAGGTTACTTGCAAAGTTTTTGGTACAACCAAATGCAAGTGAACCTAGTAGGGAAACGCCCTTAAATTTGCTTTTGGCAGATCTCATTAGTGTCTAAGGCAGAAGGCTACCCCAACTGAAAAGGGCTTTTCAAGGTTGACTAATATGTAACTAAATTACATTTTTGAGAGGTGGGGAAAGCTGATGCCAGTAATTAAATTTCCTTATGTTAAGCTTCTTACAGTAACTATAAAAATTATTTTAACAGTCTTATTTACTGGGTTTTCACTGTGCTCATCTTAGTACTTCTGAATATTTGATTGTGACAATAATGGACAACTTTGTGGTGGTTTATTTTTCATGTTGTGGTACCTCAGTCAAGGCATTAGCATTAAAAATTATTTGAACTTTTAATTTATCTTCAAATGCCTAAATGGATTTTAAATAGGCTAGTATACCAATAAGAACGAAAAAAAAAACCCAACACCAAAGCAACCCCCAAAAACCTGTTTATTCAGTTTAGTGTGGGGGGAAAAAATATTTCAAAATATTTAGTTCCTGTCTTAACTGAGGATGAGTTGAATGCTTGAAACAAAGTATTTCTGCAGACTTCAAATGTTCAATTTCTGGTTCTGAAAATGTGAAGATGCTGTGGTTGGGTACTATTACAGCTATGCACATTGCACAATGCAAAGCAGAGTGAGTTACCAGGTCCTGTATTCCACTTCCATGTGCTGTAATTCTTTTCCATTATATTTAAAACAAGGAAGTCTATAGAGGAATATAAAACGGGACATATGGGCAGTTGTGAAAGTCAGACTGAGGCTTGTTGCACTGGTTCCATTGCTGTTTACTTTGCTATAATTGATTATTTTGAAATGAGAATGGGGAAACTGGAATGATGAGGCAGGGACCACTAGATGGCTCCACTGATTTTTGCTGTACTGTGGGTAATTTCTCCATCACTTTTTGTAAGAATCTGCCCAGGATTACCAGGGGAACAACATAGTGGCGAAGTTGGCTTTCAGACTAAAATGGCATTAAAGCTATGCACATTCAAAAGAATAAATTGATGTTGGAGTGCAGATACTCAAAATCATGAAGACATTTTAAACCCTTTTTTTGTATGTCAATCTCTTCTGCAGTTAACATTGGTTTTAAAATAATGTTCTTAACAGTTAATAACTGCTTGTACTTGATTTTTGCATGTTAGGAAGAGTAGTGTGGGGGTTTTGTTGTGTTTGTTTGGGTTTTTTTTTGTTTTGGTTGTTTTGGTTTTTTTTTAAGTACATGAGGTTATTTTTTTGGAAGAAAATGTTAACATGGAGACATTTTGTTTGTATTTATCCATGTGGAAGTCATTTGGTCAGTTTGGTTTGTCACTCACCTGTGGTCTTGGTTGCTGTTATATGAAGAATAAAGTTGGAATGTGGATCAGGAGTAGTATGGTGGCCTTGCTAAACACAACTAGTGTAACTTGTTACCATTTTCATCTGACTTCTGACATGTCTTTTCCCACCAGTAACAAAACCAGTCATCCTGTTTGTTTGTAAGTGTGTTTGCTGTTGCACTGTGTGTCTTTCATGAGCTGGAAGACTGGGTTAAGATGGTGGAATGTCTTGTCTCTAGTCACCATCTGTATACAGGAAACCAGTTGTCATGCCTATTATATTGGTTTTGATGGATCTGTGTCTTTGAAGAATGGAGCATGGACAGTAGTTAAAAAAAATTGGCTTAGTATGATAAACTTGGTTTTCCACTAAGCAGTGTCAGCTTTAGTAGATGGGTCAGTCCAATAAAGACTGTTGCCAGAGCAAATATCTCTTGATTTCCCCCTATTGATTGCTCTAGTGTTTTAACACTATGGAGGAATTTCAAGTGAAATTTATGGACCCTGAAAGGGTTCTTGAGCTTCTGATCATTCCTCCCCTACTTCTTTATAGTTTTGGTTAAAGTTTATATTTTTGACTCTTGAACTGATGATTTGACATTGTTTGCTCATGATAAAAGTAGATGCTCTGGAACGTGTAATAAGGAATGAAACATCAGTTACATGTTTAAACTATCTTCAGGGTATAGTAGTTGAATGTCTTAGTTTAAAGATATGATCTGTATTCCAACAGCATTTTTCTTTTAATTTTCCATAAAGAATCCAATCAGATGAAGAGTGTCAAAAGGAGTCTACGAATGAGACACCAAGATGGCAGTTCCACTGTTGATTGAGAGGTTGAGGAAATGGACTAATGCATGAGTGCTGTGATATGTCTGTCCAAGAGAAGGATGTTAAAACGTGGACTCTCATGTTATTAAACCAGAGAAGATCTGGGTTGTGATCATCTTATCAAAATGGACTTTGCACTTGAATTAATCAGGGGACTGTATCAGTGACTATCCAATGATGGATCTGTTTGAGGACTGGGTGGCAAAATTTTACTCTTGGGTTGTGTATGCATAAGAGGCAAATTCATTTGGTAAGAGATCTGTTGCTACCCCTTTGGAGAAAATGTAATGTGTTTTTAAGTGACTTAATAAAAGGTTTTGGTTTCTTTCACACTTTGTGTTTGTCCTTTCTGGCTGAATATTTTTTTTATTGTGTTGATATTGAAGTGGGTTACATTTTTGGTTGCTGTTACAGTGAAAAATACTTCATCTGCTAAGCACTAAAGGCAAGGTAAAATTTTGTGCTATATTTAATTTAAAATGTGGTTTTCATTTGCAAATTATCTTCACTTTGCTATGACTTCCAATGAATTTTTATTCGCTGGTTTGTTCATTCAGGTGCTTAATGTTGGGGGTTTTTCAGTACCTCACCTATTGTCAGGGTACTTCTGCTGAGCTTTCTGAAGTTTATTTTAAGATGGAATTGATATCAATTGAAGGCTGGGCATATACGACAATAAAGGAGTACTTGAATGTTTTATGTAACCTTTTTAGGTACATGCTTCTTCGGTTGTGTATGGGTACAGAAACTTTTCAACAGATTTCCTGGACAACATACTTCCTAAACAGCCTGTTGTGTCTTAAAATTGTTCTGTGCAAGTGTCCAATCTGCTTCACCGCTATTTAATGTAGACTTAGCGGCATGATACTGTACCACGTAATTGATGAGGGAAAAATGGAGTTACTTTTGATATTGCTACAGATGACATGTTAACCTTTACAAATGAATTTTAAAATGGTTCTAATGTTCAAAAAACAATTTCCTTTCAAGTTTCTTGTGGATCAAATTGTTAAACTGTAGCCACCTTGCTATGTATGTTTCACCTGAAATTCATAGTTGTCTTTGTTTTATACTGGAGGGCCAAGATTGACAAACCTGGTGCTGAGATAACCTAGGTGTGTTCTTTTAAAAACGAACAAAAAATACAAACAAAACCAAAACCCCATTGTGTGTTTAACCATTTGGCTTGCTCAAAGTTCTTTGTAAATACCCATTTTTACCATGATGAATTGTTCATACCTGCTTAATCTAGCTATTTTGGTGATGCACGCTTGCTCAGATTTGGTTTTGCCATGCGTTATATGATGGAGTTGTATACTGGGACCAACCTATAGGGATCGCTGTTCAGACAAGTGGATTTTCCTTAGTGTTACCAAAATTGCTTGGAATAGTCTTGCATAGTGTTTTTTAGTTCTTGTAGTTTAGGTGCAATGGGTCTTCTGTAAATAATTGGTAAATTGAAATTGTTTAGAACGGACTGTGGCAACAGAGTGCACCTACTCAAACGTCTTGGTGTGGGAAGATGATAGGTTGTTGGAGGATGTGAATGGCAGGTGTGTGGAGGAGTTGATGGGGACTATCTTGGTTCTACTGGTAGAAGCTGATGTTGGGATGCTGTGCCATGGATGTCCCTATAGAAGCCCGAACTAGCCCATTACCCTGTTCCTCCCAGCAGTCCCCCAATGTCTGATTTCACTCTCTTGTTGCAATGCTTACAAATACGCAAGATGTCCTCACGCTTTTAAAGAGTCTGTTGCTTGTGGGAAGACAACTGGTTGTCAGAATACAAGAGGTTAGGGGATGCTTGGATCTCCTCCATTTCCTCTGGGATGCATCCTCTGGATCCTAGGGTGTTGTATTTGAGATGTTGCTTGATTTCCAGTTCTACAGCTCAGCTACTGTACGGCTTTAAAATTCATTTGTCGTGTTAAAATCTGTTAACGAACATTAATGGGTTAAGAATGTGAATTAGAAATAACCCATTTAATGGTGTCAGACTTATTTTACGGTGGTGCCTTCGCATAATTGATGAAAACTGTGTAGCGGTTGGATTTTTGTTGTCAGGGAAAACCACTAGGGAGGCGCTGTGGAGCTGGAGGGGTTTATCAGCAACGCGGGGCTCTCTTTGGAGCGCCTGCTGCTCTTGTCCCAGGCTTTAAGTGGAAGTGTTGGGTGATGAAATGGTGGAGCTGTTGTCTGGGGTTACTGCCACTGAATTGAAAAAAAGCTACCCCTTGGGTGGGGTGAGCCCCAAGGTGGGTTGTTGCTGGCTGCATGGCTGTTAGCTCCACTTCCATTCTTTCAAAATGGCTTGTAACAGCACCACTTCCTGTCCAGGGAGGAAGTAATTTTAGCCCAGGCACTGAAATATTTAGCAAATCTTTAAAACAAAAGGCACAAATTCCATTTCTTTCTGGTTTCAAAAGGGTGTCTGAGCCACATGGGGTTAAGGTGCCCCTTCAGCTGGGGTAGCTGGAAGGGGCCAGGGGCTGTGGGGGTAGCAGGCACCCTTTAGGTGGAGGCTATCTCTTTTTTTGGTAGAAATGAAGGGGTGGGTCTATGGTACATCACCTGAGTTGTGGGGTAAATGTAGAGAGTGTCAATCAAAGGCAGAGCTCAGAGCTGGGAAGGAGCTCTAGATGGCGGCTGTGCCTTAGAGAGAGCGCGCTCAGCTCCGTGCCTTCCCCAACACTTTACGCAACTTTCCCTAACTTTCGGGCAGCCTCAGGGGGCCCCCACAGCCCCTTGTCTCTCCTAGGCACTAATCGGGGGCCGAGCGGACCTTTTTCGGGCAGAAAAGCAGCTTTTGAGGGCTCCCTTTTCGTGCCTTGCTGGAAAGAAGAAGCCGTGGAGAGAGCCCAGGTCGTTGTTTTTCCAGCTTAGAAGCCATGGCGTACCTCCATTTTTGTGCGCTCTCCTAATGAGCTTTTTCCCCCGGACATTTTTCTACTAATTATCGCTTCTTTTGCTTTATCGGCAGCATATTTTTGGGATTAGAATATATATTTTTTTTCATTCTCCGAAATTCGTATTTTATCATTATAACTCTTAAATATTTTGGATCTAATGTTTTTCCACTACCCGAAACTAATATCGACTTGGTCCTGGCGGTGGTGCATGGATCAGGTAGGTGAGCAATTATTAATAATAATTTTTAGATTTCTGCCGTTTTGAATACTTTGATTTTCGACCGATTTGAGCTGTATTGGGATGACGCAATAAGATACAGAGATTATTTGCATCCAGTGTTACTTTGGGAAAGTTTGCAGGATGCTCCTCTACTGTGTTTATTCTCGGATTTTTCTTCTAAAAACGATTATTTGTTTTAAATCTCCGTTTTGCCGTGTTGATCAGTGTTGTGTATTGTTATAACAATATCATTGCAGCGTCAGGACTTTGTTCCTGATAATGAAAGCTAGTGAAACGAACCGGGACCTTACCTTTCTTTCAACTTTTGACAGTAAATACCTGGGCACAGGACTTCAAAGCAAACAGACACCCCTGACCCCCTCTTAATATTTAAGAATAAAAAGATGATGAGAAATAAGGACAAAAGCCAAGGAGAGGAGGGTTCAGTCCACAGCAATGCATCGAGGTATGATCTATCAACTTACTTTTTTTTTTTTTGTAAAACCTGTGAATACCCTGTTTACTTTGACAGCCTTGGGTTACTGTCAGTGCTTAATACAAAACATTTTACTGATTTTGCTTCCTTTTTAAGGAATGACCTTGAGATTGTTAGCATGCCACACCCTAATTTTTTCTGGTAGCAATTTCTGAAAGTTGTGTTGTGACTTAAGGGCCCATGTCATAGTCAAAAGGTACTGTACCTTTATTCAGGGGAGCCCTTTTCTCTGTATTACGTTTTTTCAGCTTTTGCATTTCAGTTTTTAGGTTTTTTGTGCTGTGAAAAATGACCTTGTCGGTTTAGCCATTGCTGCATTGCACCATTTTACATACAAGGCAAATTTTTCTTTGAAGAATCTCAGAAGTCTAAACTTTAACTGAGGGCCATACAGAAGCCTGGTGTAGTAGTAAATTATAGTAAATAGACACAAGAAAAAGTTACATGAATGAAAAAAAGCTCATTTTAAAATATAAACTGGAAAGTGCCTGTTTCTCCGATACCCCTTACTTCAAATTTTATTTGAGCTTGTAGAACTTTGATACTGTTTAGGTATTTTAGAATATTTTGATACAATTTAACCAGACTTTCTCCTGCTGGTGATAGCATTTCATGTTCTAAAACATACACTGGGACTGGTAACAAGAACCTCCAAATGCTTTGCTTGTTTGTTTGATACATTTTTGCTCAGAATGTTTTTATTTACTTTTGTCAAGTAATGAGATTCTTTACAGATTTTTATAAACTTAACCTTGATGTGGGAAAAGTGTGAAATACTGGAAACGTTTGTGTGCTAGGAATGCAGAAGTATAATTACTGAATTGCTCATTTTGTATTTAAAGGGTCGTCTTTTTCAAAATTTGGAAATTAAACTATATGCATTTTTGTTTTCTAGTTTGTAAATACACTTGAGTTTTGCATTTTGTTAATTTTGATTGAATCGTGGCCTGTTTATTTTTCTCTGGTGTTGTCTTCAGTAATTTTTAACCAACATTAATAAAAAAGAATTTTGAACTGTCTGTTGTATCACATGTGCTCTATGTGATGTTTGCAGGTGTTTCAGTGGTATTCTTGATGGCCAGTATTTAACCTTTCTTAAACACACAGACTTGAAATACTGTGGGAATATATATATTATCAAATTATTGTAACCTTACAGTAGAAACTTGGATGGTATTCCGGATTTATTAAAACTGCAGTCAAATTTTAAATCCTAAAATGGTTATAGGTAAGTTTAATTTGAAATGATTATTAACTAAATTAGTCATAGGGACTGTTGAAGCATTACATATAGCACCTATACAGAGCTTTTATAATCAGTTTAAAAACACATCAGAATTTTAAACCGTGCTATCTCTATATTACTGTAAATACTGCACACAAAATATTACCTAAAAAAGTTGATATTTTTTAAAGCTAAAATATGGTTCAGCTTATTTAAGTCTGTGGTTTTTTTAAAGTGTGGATTATCAGCAAGAGCAATAATAAATAAAATTTTTTTCAGAAAATCTGAATTACGGTATTTTATCAGTGTTAGAAATATGCTAAATAGGAGATGCAATTGGAGACATTTAGCAGTAGTTCCACAGGAAGAAGACCTTTGGGTTTTTTGTCCTTAGGGGTATTATATTTGCATAGTCTCTCATGTGTGCTTTTGGTGTTTTCATTGAAAGGTTCTATGTCATAATTGATCTTTTTGTATGTAACACCTGTTGTGTGAGGTTTCCTTTCTCCCCCTTCATGATTTTTTCTCAGAATGAACTTACTGCGGGTAACATCCATGGGCCTGAAGTGTGGGAACAATTGAGCACAGGATATTTGTAAGTGAGCCCTGTCGAGCTTATTTCTGAGCTGTGAGTCAGCTGAATGTCGTAAAATGGGCTTTACTTCCTGAGGTTGACTTGAAGTTGTAGGGGAAATGATTTCTAGGAAGTAAAGCCACCGCTTTGCTTTACTGTAGCCCAGAAATGCACGGATGTCTGCACTTCACGTGCTGCTGGCTGGCTTTCTCCACGGTTGTGAGACCAGCTCGGCATCCATGGAAATATGTGAAGTCCTGTTACACAGACCCTGGTGGGGAGGCCTGGGTGATGGAGATGGGCAGAAAAGGTAGATGTGGCTGGTGTCACTCACCTGGGCTGGAGAAGCAAAAATGCAGGACTAGAGAAAGGTGTTAAGGCAGAAGAAAACACAACTCCTGTAGACCGCCTTAGTGTCCTGACTGGGGAATATGTTTGGAATTGACTCCTACCTTTCCAGTCCTAAGGAAGCGCAGAGGCGTATGCTGAATAAACAAAAATACCTGAGAATTCTCCCAAAACAGATGATTATTCTCGGGGAGGGGAAATGGTGTTAACTCTTTACAGTTCCTAAGCTGAGGGGTGTGCTTGGTGCCCTTCTAGATGAACAGCAACACCTGTCCTTTGTGTATTGACAGTAGATCTTTCCAAACTTGAAGCTGGCTGATTTCATGCAACTTTCTCCACCTGGGATAAAAGTTGGGATGCTGCAGTTACTAATGACCATCGCCTGTGTATCTGGGACTTGCATTAAATAATTGAATGAAACCCTGGTGTGTTTTCTAGCATCTTCTGTGCTGCATTTCTGAAAGGCAGGTGTTGCGAGAAGGTACATCCATGGTGGAACCCTAATGTGAACTTCAGAGGTGAGAGGCAGGAGCAGGCCGGGGTCCCCTTGAAGACCAGGAGTGAGTTTTGTAGGGGATAGCAAGTAACATGTGGTGGATACGGTGTTCCTCTTGGTGTTCCTCTCGTTTCCCCCAGCCTGCATCTGTTGCAGTTGCTCTTGCACCTCCTAAACACCCCGGGGTGGGAACGGTTTCTGCTGCAGAAGCTGCAGGGCTGAACAAACCCTTGTGTCTGTATCCAGCCCTTGGCTTCTCTAGCACCAAAATGTTATTTGGGGAAATAACAGGGGTTGTGGTGGGTTAGATCTCAGCCTGTTTTCTGTTTGGGGAGCTGGAAGTCTGAGGTCTGAAATGGCGGGTTTTTCGCTCAGCGGCCACCTTGCAGAGGCAGAGTGCTCTGCAGCCTGCGCTGCAGCCTTCGCAGAGCAGAACACCCTCGTTTTACGTGGCAGCCATTTTATGAAGATGTGGTTACATATGAAAGAGGATTGGGGGGGGGNGTTAAACAAAAATTGCCCTCCCTGGCTGCTGCTGAAAGCAGGGGGCATCCCTTTCTTGTTTGGGTAGCGCTCGGGAAGCCCCGATTCCCCGTGAAAGGAGAAAGGGGAGGCTGCACCGCCTGGCATTTTGGTGCGGGTCCAGTTCAGTCACAAAATGGCTGTTCCTTTGTGCCGCATAGCTGACAGACATACTGCATTGCACTGTGTGTACTCTAAAAACAGCAGGAAGTTGCTGGTGGGGAGTTCAAAGGCCATCTTGTGCTGGCTGGGGACGGCGATTGGCTGCGCTCGCTTGGTAACAGGGGGATGGCGGCGGCGGCTGGTGCGGAGGCAGAGCCCTGCCTGCGCGTGATGGCTGCGCGCGCCGCACGGCCTCTCCCACGCCAGCCCCGGGCTCTGCTGGGCTGTACTGGGCTGTACTGGGAGCCCGGCTGCGGAGCGTGCCGCTGCCGTTGCCTTCCCTCGCTTCCTCTCATCTGGCAGGCACGGGCTTTTTATTTTATTATTTCTTTTTAATAGGGCAGGCTATTCTGGGAAGCAAGCGGCATGAAAAGGAGCAGGGTTATTTTTGGTGTGGATTTTTTTTTCTATTTTTCTTTATTTTTAAACTTTGAAAGGAATTGCAGAATATCGTAGTATTCCTGGAACATCTGGCTTTTTCTTTATAGCATCATGGCTTTCAGCATCCTTAAACCACTAACACTCGCTCTTGCTTTCAACGTGCATTTTGCAACTGATTTTCTTTGAGCTGAGTGGAAATGTTAAACAGACTTACTAAAATGCCTCTTGAGTGTGAGTTTCAGCTTTTCATCTGGGCTGGCGGGTTATTTTTTAGCTGTTGCAGCCATCGTGTATGTACCGGCTCTTTCAGTTTCATTCGCACTGCTGGATTCTTTAAGAAGTATTTTCTGCGCGGCCCCCCCCCCCTTTTTAAGCTTTAACCCTTTATGAAACTGTCCGGAGGCTTTTTTGAAAAGGGAAAATGCTTGATCAGTGCAGGACACAAAAGGAATAATGTGCAAGGAATTTATATGAATAATGATGTAATCTGTGTGCAGCACAAAGGAGATTGTTCTTGTGCTTTGTTACTTCTGTTTCACATTACCCTCTCGAAGGAAATGTCTCATCTAATTACAAATGCACAGTTCTGAGACTTTCAACTTCTCTGTTTCCTGTTTTGTGATGGCTGCCAGGAGTGGATACAATATATACAGTGCTATAAAAAAGACTCACCAACTGCAAGAAGCTACATTTAGCTGAAATTTAATCTCTTCTGGATTGTTCTTTTTGAGTTTGACATCTTAAGCTAGTTAATGAAATTTTACGTATTCTCTAAATGCATGACCGTTTTGCTGAGTAAAAATGGAAAAGCAGGACTAAAGAGCTCACCTGGGTAACTCTGCAACCCTGCAGAAATGCTTGTGGCACACAGCGTGTGCTGCTGCCGGGGCATCGCTGTACTCGCGTGCGTGCACGCATGCTCCCACGGCGCTCCTGCCTGAACTTGCAGTGCCTTCTGCCAAGAGAAGTTGACGTGGCTGAGATTGTAGATTACAGCCTGTTCCGCTTTCTGTTGGGTTGATGTTTCACCTGCTGTACTTTGAGGGCAACAGTTGCCCTTATCTGCACCTTCCCCCATTTCTTATATGAGCCGAAGCTTGAACTCTCCCACGGCTCCGGGAGAAGCAATGTCGTGTTGCGGTGCCACAGGGTCGTACCCTGACCGCTCGTAGGGGGTGGCACTTCTGAGAACACGGGATCTCTTAGGTGTGTCTTGGGAGCAACGCGGCTGCCTGCATTTGGGCCACAATAACCACATTTTGCATTAAAACAAACTTTTCCATTGTTAGCTTCATGTTAAACCTTTGAGAGGGCTCAGAGGGAGGGCCAGGAGGGCAGCGATGTTTTAATTTTAATCTCTCCAACTCGGTCTAGAGAGAAACCAGTTCCCATCTTTGTTTTCATGTTTCAGCCCTCGTCTCAGAAAGCCGTTTATACGATTAGCAGGTTACTGAGTTGCTAAGCCTGTCTGAGGAATTTTTATACTGATGTCTCTCTTTATTCAGGCTCACCACTACTAGTTTTAAGGAGCAGATGAGGGTACCAGTGGCAGATGCAGTGAGACCAGCCACATGGTTAAGTACCTGGGGCTGTGAGCAGGCGTGTAGGGACTGAACGGAAGCTCCTGATCCCATAGCCTTGCTGCTTCTGAACTTGCGACAGCTAAAGTAAACCTGCTTTAGGTGGGTTTGGCAGCTTATGCTGCAATTGCGTCTCCTGATACGTAACCTGGAGGAGTATATATCCACTGTATCTTGTTTCATGTTGCAGGCAACAGTTCCAGAAGGAATTGCAATGTTAAATTAGGCTGTTAAGTTCTGAAGGTGGAGAAGCGCTTCTAAATCTCCCATTGCCCCAAGCTGAAATCCAGCTCAGGAAGATGGTGATAATGGATGCAGGAAGATTCTGTTGTGCATTATCTCTCCTCTCCTTCAAGGAAAATAGATACAAACAGAAGAGCAGTGGGGGAGGGGATGGCCTGGATTACCATAATTAGATATAAGCAGCCTTCTAGCAAAGGATGTACTGTTCTACTGACATGGTGTCTTACATAGATTTTTCTGGTGTGTTTTTACTAAAAGACGTGCTGAAATGCCGTTTGAAGATGCTCTTTCAACAGGTGGGGGGGTGCTTGTAAAATCCACCTTTATGTGCTCTGAAGGATCCTTGAAAGCAAAAAAGAGTAGATGAAAAAGTCACATCTGGTAACTTGCAGTGAAGCTTTTGCAAGTCTGTCACCCTGTTAATGCCTCCTTTTCTTGGAACAGGGATTGTCTTTTGGATATAATAAGAAGCAAAATGTTGATGAGTCTTTCCAAATGTTCGGTAACTCTTACTATGTCACTGTGCAGCACTGCTGCTAAACTATAATTTTCAATATATGTGGGCTGAGATAATCTGCGCTGTAGTGTACGTGTTTTTCTGGCCTTGACTTCGAAGGTTAAATAAATAAATAAATAAAAAGTTTGAAAGGGTGATCTCGGATTCCCTTCTGGTATTGTGCTGGTAACGCTCGCATGGCGTTTGGTCTTGGCAGGGCTTCTGTGGAGCAGGTTTGCCAAGGCCCGGGTGCTTTACAGATGGATGCTGAACACTCCATTGCTGGTGAACCTTCACCCCGGCTGTGAACAAACCTGTTGGGATGTCAAGAATCCACTGACTCCAGAACACCTGGCTCCTCAGGAAAAAGTTGTGCTGTAACTATTTATGCTTCTTGCAAGTTTTATTGCTAGGTGTAGATGGCTTAATAGAATTGCTAATATATTAATTGTAGGAGTCATTTGCATCTCTTTCATGGGGAGGAGTCTCTGCACTTAACTACAGAGTTGTCACCAGTTGAGAGCTTTGAATGCCATGTGCTGTCTGTAAAACGGAGGCTTAATGATGAGCCTTAAATCTCTGGGTTAAAAACAGCTTTTAACAGTCACTTGGAATAAAACCCTCAGGTCAGGCTCCCCTCTTCTGAACTGCGGGTCATCTGGAACCAGAAAAGGAATATGTGCACCTTCGTCGTCTTGTTAATGATTGTGGGTCCTAAATTTCCGTATTACTGCATTTTTTTTAAAATCTGTTGGGTCTTAAAGGAAGTTTGCAAATGTTAGGGGAGAAAAAACAACAACCCTTTCTGTACTAATTTAAACCAAAACCGTGTGTGTGCGCGCTCCATTCCCCCCCCGCCCCACATCTACATGTCCTTTCCCAAAAGCTGGACGGTGCCGCTGTGCGGGGTTGCCTTTGTGCTGCCGTGGAGCGGTGGCCTGGCTGTCCCCTGCTGCCACAGAGCAGGAGCTGCGGCTGGAATGGCAGAGGGGCGCAGCGAGTTACCCCCTGCCCGCCCTAGGGGAAGGTGTGCGCCCCTGGGCTCCTGCCACTGCCCGGCTGCGAGCAGGGTCCCGGCGGTGGGTGCGGAGCCGCCTTCCCGGGGAGGGAGGGAGGGATGGAGGGAGGGATGGGGCCCTTTTCAAAACCCTGAGAACTGCGATTGTCCTTCCCTTTCTGTGCAGGCAAGGGGAAGGATGCTGCCTTTGGAGATTCTCAATGGCACTCCTTAATCAAGCAGACAGGTTTTGACTCCTTTTGTCCCTGTGCTTTTTTTTTCTTTTTTTTTTTTTCTTTTCCCACTAAACATCCCAAGCATTTTCAGCCTCTGGCTCCAAGATCAGAGAACGAGAGCGCCAGCTTTCCCGATCGTGAATGAACTGCTCGTTTTGCATGCTCATGCGAGCATAATGTGGTGTCTTTGTAGTGGAGGAAAAAAAACCACCAAACCAAAAACAAAAAAACACCAACTTTTGGAAAATACTTGTCATTCAGGAGAGCCCAATGTGCTTTACAGGGAGCTGCAGTGAGGGATATATTTAGCTCGCTGTGTGCTCAGGGATTGCTTTGCCTTTGGCGTCTGGGAGTCCTGTGCTGGGGCAAGTAGGGGTGGCCAGAACGTGTTTGAAGATTTCCTCTGCCTCCTCCCCTTCCCCTCCTCTGAGCCAGGCTGGAAACCAGCGTAACCCAGTTCAGATGGTTATTTAGATAGGATACCTGCTGAGTGTGTAATCCCTCAGTTGCTACAGTAGCACCCTGGCCCTATTGAGCCTAGTGCTGTGTAATTGTAATTAACACCCAACCTCTGCAAGCAAGGTTTGCAGTCGGATGTGGAAAATGTGGATATTCTCCATGGTAACTCCTCTCACTTGCCTATTTAAGGAAAACGTTGCCGGTCACAAAATGAGGTTGTGGAGGTATTTTTCTGTGTTTTGAAGGACACATTGGTTATCTGGCAGGGGCAACCCTGTAACCTTGGGAGTATTTGTTGTGCCCCTTGAAAGCCCTTCCCAGAGTTGGCCAAATTATATTGTGAGTATTAAAAGTTGTTTGAGACTTGCTTCTAAACCGTTATGAAGAGCCTGGGTGCGTTTAGTATATTCTGTTTTAAGCTTTGGGGACCTATCATTGTTAGGAATATGTACCATGCTGGGGTACGGAGAGTAGAGTAGCAGGAATATTTTTCCTCCCTCCCTTCCCCCGCCCCGCTTCCACTTTTGCCTGCAGGAAATAAGTGAGGAAGAGCTCTTGCATTGACGGACCCTTCTCAACGCTTATCACTCAGAAAATCTTTGCCTTAGGAGACAGGCAAGCACCAATCACTCTTTTTAACGGACTTTCAGAATAAAATAAAGGGAACTCAAAAAGCTAGGAGTGAATTTATCTTCAGTATCACAATTTGAGTGCCATTCACTTAGCTCTCCTGCAAGCCCCATGTGCTGTCTGTATGGCCTTGGCTACGCTTACTACAGCGTTTGCTCATGTTTTTTTCCCAAGGCAAGAGATTGATCCCAGGAAGTTCTGTTCAGTCCTCTGTGGTCCACGTTATTATCCCCTCTTTATCAAATGTTATCCTCTCTTCATCAGTGATCTATAGCCAGAATGAGTCTTGTGTTTCTCTCCCTGGCTTGTTTAGCCTAGAGGTCAAATTTAATGTGGTTTGGTGCTTTTTTTACAGCCACTGTGTGACTTGAGTGCACACATCAACATTAACTGATGGTGCTTGTTTTTATTTGCAATATATGTAGGCATTTCAGATATGTTTATATATAATAATAGGGAACAGCACACTTACAGATCAAATATTCAAAGGAAATGAAAGGAAAAATTCAAAGGAAAAAACAGCATCATGGTATCCTGATGAGTTGGTGCCTTAGCATCTTCTGCGGTTTGTCACTGTCCCTTTGTGTGTACAACGGTTTGTGTGTAGGTCACTTTAGGAAGACGCATCTGTTTAAGTAGTTTTAAGTTGGTGGCCTGCGCTGTCTTTGCTGATCTGTGCTTTGCAGTGAGTCTAGGGCTGGTGCCACTGGTGGATGGTGAGACTGGCAGCTCTTGCTGAAGAGCTGTGGGGGCTGAGAAGCCTCTTATACTGGTAGAGCTGGATCCGACAGATAGGCCTGGTCTGGAGAAGACACCCTGCTCACTTTAAAGAGTCACAGCTCAGCTGCCCACTGCTGTGCTGTGGGTCAGTAGTGCCATATGGCCGCAGGTCCACTGGGCTGACCTGCGGTTCTGGCCCATGACCCCCTTGTGCGTGTTTGAAGGTTGCCATGGAGTTGGAATGCTTGAGCTGTTGCAGACAGTTGGCTTGGCTCTGCCAGAGGGGGTTGTTGAGGACCCAGGGGTGGCCAAACTGAGCAGCTGGCTTGCATCTGGCTCGCTGCTGCCCCAAAATTGGGGTCTTTTCTCCTCTGCAACTCGCCTGTGCTACCAGACATACTATACTTCCACTGTTCCTGGTTCCTGTAAAGGCTTGAGCCTGATTTTACTCGCTAAGCTGGCGGAGACCTATCCTGCTGTTTCTCTGGCCTAGTCTTCTGATGTGTTTACAAGTTCAAGTGGCTCATGGAGGAATCCAGTGGCCCGGTCAGTGCTGGCATAAGCACAAGGTGAGTACTGGGAACAGGGGCTGTAGAGTGAGGATGGGTGGGAGAGGGGAGGGGGTGTCTCCCAGGTACCCGCCTTTGGCCTTTCGGTGGCAGCAAGCCAAGACGTGGATGGACACCTGGGTGTCAGTTATCCACAGGACATGTGATGCTGCGTCCAACAACACCTAAGGGTTAAGCGTTTGTTTGCTGAGGGGATCAATAAACTTGGTTTCTGATATTATCCAGCCCCTGATGTTATCCAGCCCTGGGAAGTGGTGCCAAGGACCTTCTCAAGCCTGCATGGGCTGGTTTCGCTGGTGCTGAGTACCTGCTGAACTTGCGAAGCCCAACGGAACATTGGTGTTTAGGTTCAAACTTGTTTAGATTCAAAACGTTCACAGCAGTTCTTAAAACTAGGAGGAGCTTGGCTTGTGGGAGGGTCTTGGGTCATTAATCTTTCTTTATCCCCCTGGCTAAATTCAAGTTCTGTCCATCAAAAGCTGAATTTTAAAGTCTGGGACAGAATGGTCCCTATTAGAGCCATTCTCTTGTCAGCTCTTGGGTCCAGAAATGTGTATTGGGTCATTTTTTCAGCTTGTCTTCCACCTTCTGGAAACACGCACCGTTTGTACTCGTTGAGAGCTTCTAAAATGCTTTGTTGCTGTTAGCAAAGATGATCCCCTATTAAATGAAGTCATATGTGAAATATTTAAGGCTGAGGCAGGAGGCTTCAGGCACACGGTAATTGCCTTGTAAACATAGATGCCTGATTGTAAAGGGTCTTATCGCTGCCGTTCAGCTACTTATTTCTTGGAAGGAATGTGTCCTTCTTGGTAAGGGATGATTTGGTTTTCTTCCCCCTCAAGTCAGGAGCAAGCTCTTAATTAAAACAGAATTATAGCCTGAAGTATTTCTTAGAAACCAGGGGAACGTATTTGGCTGAGCCTTGGCAGATCTCGATTTTTATAAGAGTTTGTCACTTCAGGGGAGTTACCAACAGTCCAACTGTAGCTTTCTTGATGTTCAGGGGTGTTTCTCTGCTGAATTTTGAGGGGGGTGGACTAGTTGAACTGTGATTTTTGTGACAATTAATTACAGCTTATCCCCCACTTATAGTTTAATTGAAAGTAGTTCTTGTTTGGATGTTAAATTAGGGGCATTAAAGCAGGGCATATTGCAAAAATAGCTTCTGAAAAGAGGACTTAAATCTCCAGTTATGTACAGCGTAAGGCCTGACTTGACATATGTGTTGCTAATCCTTTATACTCTGCTGGCAGGTAGAAATGCTTCCTGATTGTCTCGGTGATAGTTAGACAGGATTACTGGATGGAATTAGCCGTTCCAGTTCTCTTTTTTTATTCTATCAATGTAGAAATAAAGACAAGCACACATCCTTTTGCCTTGAGAACAGGTTGTTTATTAAAAAAGAATTATTTGTAACAGCCTTCAAAAGGACACACCACTTCTCATCTACATTTCTGTCCTTAGTAGGGCAAGCGGATGCATACCTGTATATGCAGACATGTATGTCATCTGTCACTAGAGAATTCACCCTCTTGTCAGATGACACAGTTCACATCTTGAAAAAAATTATAATGTCCAGATAATGTTGTGGATAAAGCACATTAATTATGGCTATTGATGTGCAGAAAGGCTGTGTCCTTGAAATAATGCTTAGGGCCTTGAGAAACAAAAGAGCTCCGGAGTGGGAGGAGGCCAGTAATTACTGTTCTGCCTTTAAACAAATATTGCCAAAGCTCTCTGGCCTGTCTAGCCTGGGTTGTTATAATTTATTCCAGCTATTGCTAATAAATCTGATACAAAAGTGTCTCCCACTTTCATGTGTCCCCGTGGAACATGGGACACCAGCATGACTCAGCCAGAGCCTGATGTTGCCAGTTTGCATTGTGACAGTAGAGGTCTGGATGCCTCCAGATCCCATTCTTTTGCGGAGGTCGAGTCCCCGTTCCTGCCGGAGGCTCTGTGGGACGGTGTCCTGCCGAGCCCAGCCCATGGAAACCGGCTGTCCCTAGAGCTGCTGGAGCGTCGTTTCCTGAAGTGGTGTGGCAATGTTTCCTAATAAATTCCCTTGGTTTTCTTGAAAAAAACCCAACCCTGAAATTCTGAAAATTCTCCAATGGAGAAGTTTCATCACTTGCTCTAAGAAGACTCGGTTGCAAAGCGATGCGGTTGAGCAGGACATTGGGAGCAGATCTGTAGACGTGCTCAATGAGAAACCGTGCGGAGGGCGGCAGGGTGAGATGTGGTGGACGGCGCTGGCGGTGGGACGTAGCGGGACAGCAGAGCGATGGAGGGCTGTGGTGGAGAAGAGGGGACTGGAAGT
Source organism: Burhinus bistriatus (assembly GCA_013397275.1). Classification (NCBI taxonomy): domain Eukaryota; kingdom Metazoa; phylum Chordata; class Aves; order Charadriiformes; family Burhinidae; genus Burhinus; species Burhinus bistriatus. The sequence continues at coordinate 513,437 of VYXH01000346.1, forward strand.
TGCAGAAAATGTGGAGGAAGGGACAGGTGGTGGCAGGGTGCAGCGAGATGGCTGCGTGCGGGGCTGTGGCTTTGGTTGTCATGAGTAGGAGTGGGACAGGGTGGCCTCAGAGGGTGGTAGTTCAACTCGATTGTCCAGCCCTGCTAGGAGGGAGCGACGCGATACCCCCATCTCCTTCGAAACCAAGCTGGAACGATGAAACCAGCAACCATCGGTGACGGCTCACCCTCCGCTCCTTCCTGAAGAGGCTCCGTTTCTCTTACTTCAGCCTTAGAAATTCTCGCTCGCCGCTGTTTCTTTTTCCCCTGCGAGTGCTGCACCCTTCCATCGTAGGACTTGCGACAGGCCCGGAGCGAGCGGCAGCCTCCACCGCAAGGCAATCGCAAGATGGTGGAAGAGGGACGGCTGTAAGATGGCGGCCGGGAGCCTGGCTGCCGCAGGGATCTCTGGAGCCGGCTCCCGCCGCGCTCGGCTGCTGCCCTCTGCCCGCTCCGGCGGAGACGGCAGCTTGGCCGCCGTGCCGGCACGGAGCTGCTGGGACCAGCCCCTTAGGTCTCACAGATAGCTTAAGGATTTTTATCCGAGAACGGAAAACTTATTTCCACGGTGTAAATTAGTCCTATTTGCCTGTGGATATACCTGTGAACAGTACCTGACTCTAGGGGTCGTGTCTTTACGGCACGCGTTGATTTCTGCAGAATTGCATGTAATTGTACCTGTATGTCCTGGTTTTTGCTTTTTTGTCTCTGTATTGTTTCTTTCTTGAGTTGTGAAATGTGAGCAGAGCCTTCCATGTATCGTGTTACTTTTGTAGTTTTGTACCAAAGGAGAAAAATTAAAAAACCTGGTTTCCCTCTGCAAAGTTTTCCTGACTCTTCTTTTCATGATGTTATATCTGCGGTGTGCCCTTAAATATTACAAAAGCATCTAGCTGCAGATCAGGAGCTGACTTGGAAAGAGATGCTTCTCGTTCAGAAAGTTTGCAGTCTCCTTACTGCCGCGCTGCATTGTGGTTTGTGACAGAGCGGGATTTGCAATGCTGCCTTTCTAGCATCCATGTTATATATTGTAAAGCGTTTTCTGTTTAATTGGATTTTAAATGAAAAAGAGATTTTGGAGTGATTGGGCCGAAGGTATTTCAGTATTTTGGCCACCTAAAATAGTTTGACTGCTCTCTGTTTTGTTGAGGAGCCTGCATTTAAGTGAATATTCTGTATATTAACCCATCTGAATGTAAATGCGGGGGGGGGGGGGAAATACACCTATTTGATGTTCTGCTCCCCTGTTACTGGAGACTTGAGAAATGCAGTCTGCGCAGCGTTGCTGTAGTCCTTTCAACAGGAACTCCCCCAGCAGCGTGCTTGTGTGAGGTCCTTTCTGCTGCTCTGCTGCTGAATTAAGTATTTTTGCAAGAAATGTGATATTTACTATAATTTATAGTATTACGCATACAGTATTTGGTGCTGGCCTCTTTCAGAAATCGGACGTTGGATTTTTGAACCACTGGCTGGCTGTACTAGAGTGTAGCAGAGAGCCATGCCGGAGCAGCTGCTCATCTTTAATATAGCAGGATGGTCTCTGGACACTCCAGCTCCCAATTTACCTTATTCTTGCTTGCTCTGAGCGAGCCACATCCTCCCTGGAGGACCTGTGCTGATGGTGTTGTTAATGCTTCTCCTCATGTTACCACCACTCTTTTTGTTTTGGCCGATGAGCCGGAGACCCTGTACAGTGATTTGGAGCCTGCGGTCTTGCCCGTGTGTTCAGTGCCTGTCCTGGGAAGGAATTACTTCTGCTTCAATATGCCCTTTTGGGACCATGCGGTTCGCACTTGCGTTTAGGCTATTCCGAGCCTATCGTTGTAGCTTGGATATGGCTCAGGTTTGCTCGCTGCGTATTTCAAAGCTGTGACAGTACAGTTAAAATGTAATCTCTTCTTTCTCTACCATCAGTCACTCGGCATCCGAAGAAGCCTCTGGCTCTGACTCTGCAAGCCAGTCTGAAAGCGAGCAGGGCAGCGAGCAGGGCAGCGAGTCAAACAGCAGCTCGGAGTCCTCTGAAAGTCAGTCTGAATCCGAAAGTGAATCAACGGGTTCAAAATCCCAGCAGACCCCTCCTGAAACCAAAGAAAAACCGGCCTCTAAGAAGGAAAGGATAGCAGATGTTAAAAAGGTATTGCCCCTGCTGCTCGGCAAAGCCACGTTACCCCTGTACCCACCACGAAAGGGCAGACAGCAGCAGGACCTTAACGAAGCTGTCTTCAGCTTCCCTGCCACTTGCACGTTGGCCAAACAGCCTCCGACCTCTGGTGTCCCCAAGTCACTTGTTGGCTGTTTGGTCTGTGTGCTCTTGCCTGCTGGTGTCACCCTTGTGAGCAGGAGCTTGTGTGTTTAATGGGACAACCCGTTTGGGCACCAGATAAGTAGTGATGGGGCTGACTGGTGTGAATGAGGGACAAGTGCCTGTCATCAATACATGACCCTGTCATTTCATCCTCTCCCTTCATCTTTTCATTCCTCTCTCCTGTCTCTCCGCTCCCTCAGAAGTAGTCAAACTTCCCCATATGATACACAATCAGGAGAATACTTGTCTAGGATTTGGACCACTTTGGTTTGTTTCCATCACTGTCTTCCTCTTTGGAAAAAGTAAAGAGGAAAAACAAAAAAGGAGGAGGAAAAAGCTATTTAACTTTTATTATGTCCAGAACAGTTTCTTTGTGTGTTTTCTGCAGCTTCCCAGCTACCCCCAAGCAATCCACCCCTCAAATAGCCAGGTCTGCCCTCCGCCTATTGCTGCATGGGAGGAAAAGGGGTTGCAGGTGTCCCAATGCACATGGCCGGTGGTGTACTGGTTGGCGCTGCAGCCACCCAGTGCAGAAGCTGTGCCTTGGTTACCTGTGTTACCCGAGGGATGGAGGCACCCGAGTAACAGTGTAGTGCGGGGTGAGAAAGAGGAGCTCAAATACCCATTTGGAGACAAGAATTCAGTGAACTGAGTTTACTTGGAGGGAGGAAAATCAGGTTAGGTCAGGGTTTGAGGTATTTTTTGGTTCCTTTGTGGTGCGTAACTATCCTGTCCTTCTCAGCTGTGGTTTGCACTTTGCACAGCTTGTTCACGAGTGAGTTTTATGGAGAAAATTACTATGTGTGCAAAGACAGAGAAGGACAGTGCTTGCAGCCTGTGCTCCCCACGTACCTGCAAGGGAGCAGTGAAGGATTTTGTTACCAGCTTCTCCCTCTCACGAATCTGTAGGCTGTCAGCTCCGGTCATGGCTAAATCTCCTGTGTTCAGACTGGCAAGGAAGGATGCATTTGTAAGGCAGTTGTGGTAGCGCAATATTCAAATTTCTATTTTATTGTTGATAAGTGGGGACTGAAGGAAGTTTTCTCTTTCTCTGTGGTCTTCTGCGAGCACGTCCCTAACAATAAACATTAAAATTATCCGATGAGGGAGCGCAGCCAGACACAGGGTCATAATTAGCATGGATGAAACATGAAAAGGTCAGGGCACCCTCTAATAAGAAAGCCTCTCCCTTCCTTAATTTCTCTGTTAATGGGTGTTTTCCTTAGCTAGGTCCAACCGAGGCGTGTTGATACTTGTTCCCCTTGAATAACCAATGCAATTAATTATTATATTGCTGTTTATTTTGTATGTCTGTCTAGATACACCCATGAAGGTGAGGTTAATTTGCATTAGGTGCTATTCAGATTTGTCATGGGAGTTGATCGCTCCTCAAAAAAAAAAGATGAAAAGACAAGTTCTTCAAATGGTTTGGGGAGTACTTTTGAGTTATTCTTTAATGTGAATGTATCTCTATACTCGCATGCCCAACAGAGTTACACCTTTGCAATCTGCCTGTTGCAGTGTTATCCTATTACCCCTTTAACAGCAGCAGAAAAATTGCTGGGCTGCAGCTTTGTAGTCATCACGCTTTCAATCCCAAGTTGCTGCTGCATCTGGCAGTCTATTTTGATTTCTTTTTCCTGCCAGTAGCTTGCAGAGACATTTGAGGACTGGAGGGAGAGAGAAGCAGAAGGAGAATGAATAGGTTTAGAAAACTGTAAGAGGATAAGCTGTGCTGAGGGAGAGAGGGATTGTTGGTGTAGGTGTTTGAGAGGCATGTTGGTTGTTTGTATTTGCCCTGTAAAGCCTTTGGTGTCCTGTGTCACCAACACAGCTCTGCATTCATGTCCTCAGGGTATCAGTTCTTGTCTCCCCCTTCTCCTGTCCATCCAGCAAGAACAATTGCGTGCTGTTGTATGCAGTGTGTTACACTATTTAGGACCTGGTTACAACGAATACAGTACAACCGTTCCCAGTAGTCAGCTCTGCACGTCCACATGTCCTGCGCTGCCAAACCATATTCGCATCAGTGCATTCAGGAGAAGAACCGGCAGCCCTGCCACCTTGCCGCACCAAGGGACAGGGTGCCCCGGTCTGTTTGCTATCCAGGCTGGGCCACAGAATTCACTTTTGAAGTTGCTGGTGGCGGTATCTTGTCACCGGGCAGGTCAGGCGGCTGATGGGGTTTTCCCTACAGAAAGGAATTGTGGTGGAAGCTGTTAGCGACAGTGAATTGTCCCTTTGTGTTGGTACATCCATTCATTCCACGTGCAAGGTGTTGCCTCCTTACCTTCAGCGCTGATGCTTGCAGAGGGCTGGCTGTCGCAATGCCCTGTCCTTCAGCCTGAATGAGCTGTAGAGTAATTTGTACCCTGGTGGAAAGACAGACCACTATAAAGAAAATGCTGAGATAAAACATGCTGCTTTAGAGTGTTACCGAATACCCCAAAATAATCATAATCCTTTTCAGCCAGTTTTTTAAATAATCTATCCACTGGTTTCTGGTTCCATAGTGGTTTTACGTTGATTTTTTAAAAAAAAAACAAACACATTTTCCATCAAACTTCTCTAAAATGTCAGAAATAATTGGGGTGAAGCAGGCCTTCTGATGGTCTGTTTATTTTGCAGATGTGGGAAGAATATCCTGATGTTTATGGGGTTAGGAGGTCAAACCGGAGCAGACAAGAACCGTCGCGATTTAATATAAAAGATGAGGTAAGAAAATAAATTTAAAAAAAGAAAAGTTGAGGGATTATTGAACATATAAAATCAACCAAACCCAAAGGAGCAAAGGCAGGTCTCGTCTGCGTTGCCTTGTAAACACCGAGTGCTAGCCTGGTGCGTGGATATTGGAGCTCGCAGTTAAGGTCCCCGTCCTGCAGTTGGATCTGCTTGGCCTGAGACCTCTGGAGTCAGCGGGACACTGCGTGGGCTCAGATCTGCATTGCACTGGTCTGATTGCTGGAATGGGGCGTAATGCAAGTCATGCACCGCTGTAGCAGCATCCTGGAGAGAATGAGTCTGTGTAAAAAACAAAACAAAAAAAACCAAACCAAAACATAACACACAGTAAACCAGGAATAAAGGAAACTTCCCAGAAACACCTCACAACAGAACAATCATTGTTGCTTATCCCGGAATGAATCACACTGATAAATGCATGTGTGTGTTCAGCTTTATGAACCATCATTTTTCTTTAGTTGAATATTGAGGAGTCTTTTATGCTTCAGTTGGAGGTGACAGTGGTCAGAGCCTGGCAGACACACCTTCCAGTTGTTCCTTTTTTCAGAACACTGCTATCTTCTGCAGGTGTAGGAATTAGCTGCTGTCTTCATTTACATCTAATGGGCTTTCTGTATAAAGCTTTTCATCGACAGGTCTTCAGGAGGGTTGAGTATTTACAGAGGAGAAGAAAAGAAAACAGAGGAGAGGCTGAGACCGAAAGTAAAGCTTGGAGCTTAGAGCGAGGTGCAAAAACATGCAGTTGGGAACCTGAAAATAAGTAGCCAGATTTTCAGCAGAGCAGGAGCCCAGTGGTGCTCTCTGATGGTCAGGCTGTTTGTGCTTCGCCACCGAAATGTGCATTTGGATGCTCGAGAGGTCCAAGTTGCATGGCAAGCGCAGGTCTCCGGCTCCTTGCTCTGGTGCCTTGTGGCACCCCCAGTGCCACCACCTGCCCCCCAGACTCCTGTGCTGGATGTCCCGCACAGCAGCAGGTTGGGAAGGGGCTTGAGGCACATCATTGACTTAGCTTTTGTTTTCCTTTTCAAGTTCGGCAAAGCCCAGGCTCGCTGGCCGCCTCTCTGTGCGATGCCCTGGCATGCACTGTGCTGGCGATGTCACACCCACCACAGACCTCCGCTGCAGACCCGAGTGTCCTGTTAGGGGCTCAGGTAAGTCCCGTCTTTTTTTGTTTTACAATATTACGTGGTTTTGCAAATGTTGTTTTCTTTTTCGATATCTTTATTTCCTACTACTTAAGGTACGATAAAGTTTAAAAAAAAAAAAAAAACAACAACCAAACAAAAAAACAATCTGAGATGTAAAAACTTTGCTATACCACAAAATATTGTAAAAAACAAAAAAAAAAACACCACCTCCTCTGAATGACCCCACTGCCACCTTTGTGAAGCAGAAAGCCAAAATTAACAAAATTGGACCATCCCCTTCCTCCCCTTCCCCAAAGCAACACTGACTGGTCCCTGTAGGGCAACTCCCATCTGCAGCAGAGTCTGATGGAGGGTGTGACATGTCAGGAGCACAGTGCTGGGGCCTCGCAAAGAGCAGGAGGAGATGGAAAGTCTTGCTTTTGGAAGACCTAAACGCCAAGAGGGAGGAAATAGCGTAGCTCAATCCTGCATGGTGCTGAGCGCTCCTTACTGCTGCTGGAGCTGGCAGAAACCCGAGGCGCTTGACACCTCTTTAAGATTGCTTTTTACCTTTACAGGGTTAATCCTGTCACCAGTGACCTGCTCTTGTCGCTTGCTGCTTGGGACTTTCAGCACAGTGTCTAGGAGCTTTTAATTGCCTTTTTCCCTAACTCTTCTCTGCAAACAGCATCGCCCAGGCTCAGAGCGCAGAACAAGAATCAGCCATCGCACATTCCTGTGTGCTGCCCCGTGACTCACCCTGGTCGGGGGAGATCGCGCGTAGGTGGAGGTTGTTCGGTTTTTTGGGGCACTGTTCAGTCACTAGTCTGTCCTCTTGAGACCAGCAGTTTGGGCAGGGTTATTTCTGTGTTAGAAATGATTGCCTTCTGGGAAGTGCCTGGAGGCCGCCAGGCGCATGGTGTAGGTCTCCGAGCTGCAATCAGAGAGGGTGATAACTTGTGATCAATACCGAGGCGTGGGCTGAAAGATCAGGAAGCGAAAGTGCAGTTTTGCATAGGAGTACAGAGCTGCTCAGACGACTAGAGCTGTCTCCAGGAATAAAGAGCACACATGAGTTTTTTAGTAAAAACAGTACTTGCCCGTGCGTTTTCTTTGCAGTTAATAAATCAGCTTCAGGTTTCAGTCAGGGGAAGTGAGACGTGCAGAGCCAGGTGCCTTTTAGAGTATTCTGGGGCAGTCGAGAAATAAATGTGCCCAAAGTAGACACAATCTTTTTGCTGTAAAAACGATGGTTTGAGATTGGAGTTAGTAATAAATGGCACAGTGCATCTGTTCTGTGAGAGAGAGGCCACGAGTCATGCACCAAAGGTGTTCCCAAAATACAGTTGGTTTCGTTACTGAAAAAAATGTTCTGCTCATTTGCATTTTCATTAATGCTCTGCCTCATGTCTTCACGGAAAGTTCAAATGCTAGAGAAGTTCAGCAGACATAAGAAAACTAACCTGGCGAGCTGAGGTTCTCCAGCCTTTCCAGAGCACTAGACCACGGCCTCTGTTAAGCCTGAAATGAGCAAATCCTTACTTTGACTTTAGTCTGAAATATTTCTTGTCTCTAAGCAAGTCTTCATCTCTTCTAGTAGGCAGCATGAGCTCAAGAGGCTCTCCTGGACCATGCCAATGGCCTCAAATCTTCATTTCTCCTGCCCTGGGCTAGCAGTTGAGGACAGTGGTGGACAATGTGTCAGACCAGAACTTTAAAAGTGCTGCTGCGTTGCCCTACTTGGTGCTACGTACGCAGCATCACTTTGTTTTGTACAGCACTGCTCCATGGCGAAGTACAGCATAATTGATCTAATAAAAGCGTTTGAAGTGCTGGGAGAGAGAAAGAATAAATTAGATGGGAGGCATCGGTGAGGCATGGAGAGGGAAGGCTGATGCCTTCGGCTGGAGGTGAGCAAATTATGAGAGGCCGGTTCCTAGTCCAGTTGGAAGTAGTGGTGCTGGAATAAGTTGGGCATGTTTATAGTGTTTGGTAGGAGAAAGGGGAACTAGGGAAGGCAAGTCATCTTTCTCTTTGGCAGCGGCACCCCAGAGGGGCAGCCTGAACCCAGCAGAATTTTGCCAGCACTGATATGCAGGCTCTGAGAGCAAGGAGTGTGCACCCAGCATCCCGTGCTGGGCTGACAAAAACCTTGGTGAGGACTGGAGATAGATTTTTGTCAGCTTAGCTTGTGTCTTTCAGGGAGGTGACGTTACTAAAATTCAAGTTGCATGTGACTTCCCAACCGGTCTACTTCTTGATGGCGGTGGGTGGCAGGCTGGAGTGCAGATGGGACCTTAGGTGCATGCTCTGGACCTGGCGTGCTCCCAACTCTCTGGTTATCATCTGTGCTTCCTTAACTGAGGAGTTTACCACCAGCCAGAGCCTGTGGGTTGATGTTGATAATGGGGTGATACAAGCACAAGCTCTGTCTGTGCTGCAGAGTCCAGGGCAGAGGTGCAAATCTCACCCTTGGGGCTGATTTGAGCAAGTCAGTGTAGAGTTTTGCAGCTGAGTCCTGAAATGTGGATTTAAGTGGGATTAAGAGGTTGCTAAAACGTGCTTAGGCTTTAAGAAAAGAGTATTGTTTATGTATAAAATGGTAGAAAGCAGCTTTCAACCAGAGGCTGGAGCCTGGCAGCCCGGGGTTAGGATGCCAGCAGGAGTTGGTGAGGAGAAGACACGGGTCGGTGGTAGGCGAGGGAGCGGGGAGGAGAGGCTGAGTCACCGGTGGCTGCGCGGGGCTGCAGGCACGGTGCTTCCCGGCACTCCGGCAGGGAGGATGTGGGAGCACAAGGCAGGCAGATGACTCAGGCTAGGGACTGGCTGTGTCAGAGGAGATAGAGCTGGGCTTGACACGCATCCAAAAAAGACAATGGTGTCTTTGAAAAATGTAACTGAAGGCGGCTGAATTGCAGTCACAAGTTAAATTTTTCAAGGCAGAAAGGGGTGAGGAAAAGAGGAGTCGTTAAGAGATAAGCATTGACTTTGTAGAGGCAGCGATGGAGCAGAGGAAGACTAGCGGTGTTAGGAAAGCGGACAGTAGAAACTTGAAGAATGGGATTTTGGCAAAGAAGTAGAGTGAGTTTCAAAGGGCCAAAGGTTGTATTTGGCTTTTTCCAAATCTGATCTTATCTGACGCAGAGCAGAAGAAAAATCCACCTCTCTCTACTTGTGGTTTGCCAAAAGACAGCAAAACGTAAACGTGCGTTGAGGGACAACTCTTGAAAAACATGCCAAAATTGGAATGGCAGAGCAGCACACTTCAGAAAGTGGCTAAGAGATTAAAAGAGAAAAAGAAAATTGAGGACTTTTAAACTTAGCTATGTTGAAATTGAAATCTGTGGAATGCTTGGCTTATGTTGCAAGGGTAGGTAGGGCTCTCCGTGGTGTTTGCTTCCTGGATGCTTGGCGAGACAGGGATTTCATGCAGGGCTGTGAAACAGGTGGATGAACACGCGTTCATAGTAAGATATGGTGCAAAAGGTGTTATTGTGTCACGTGTAAATCTGACACGAAACCACAGTGAAATTCGGCAAAGCTCTTGGTCTAACACGGCATCCAGTATTTCAGCATATTTTAATGGAAACACTGATGCAAGCGAGGAGGAAATTTCTGTTGGTGGAAGGAAGCTGTAGGGTGGAAATAAGGGATGCAGAAAGAAAGCAGAGGGGTGGGCCATGGCTCTTCAGAATCTCGTCTTTTTCGTGTTGCAGCTCACACCATTTCACGAAATCCTTGTGTGAACAGCTCTGGGTTGTAAGCTTTGCTGGCTGTATCCAGGAGGGTGGTGGGTGTACCAGGAGATGCAAACTGAGGTACCCGTGGTGATGGACAGACATTACCTAGAGATAAAGCTGACTACCGAGGCAAAAAGCAGTATGAAGCGGAAGATTTCCAATAAGTGTGTAGAGCAAGCAATCTTGAAGGCTGTGTCTGTTGTTTTAATACTCCAGTAGAAATCTCACATTGGTTTCTTCAGTTTTCTACTTGCTGATTAGTGTTTTCTGGGGCAAGTGTATAAGGCAAAGTCATCTGTTGGTTGAGGGGTGTTACTTGTGTGGTAATCTGTTTTTATGGTTGACTAGTTTTTACGAAAATGGAGTTGTGTACAACCAGCCTAAAGATTTTTATTTTTTTTTTAGCTGTCTTGGTCTGTAGGAGTTAATGACGCCCACTATTAAAATATTACAGCAAGAAGTTAGAATATCTCTGGATATATTTAGCCAGAGAGACTTCACTGGTGGAGACTGGAGGATTAGGAGGAAGGAAAGCAGCAGGACATGGCTCTGACCCAGTCAGGTCCTCAGCGACTTTTGCTGTGGGAGAAGTATACAGACAGGAAAGCAAGGACACTCTTGTGATGAGAATATTGCCTTTTTATAAGAATTTTCTTCCTTACAGGAAGTTTCTTTAATGAAGGCAGAGATCGTAATGCATATGTGTGGCTGCGAAAGTTTCTGCAATCACAGAAACTAAGCCTGAACGCCCCCTAATGTTGCGGGATTCTCGCTGAAAATGGCAAGTATGGGCATACTGCACTTTCCGTTAGAAGCCGTGTAAAATAGCTGCGCCTTATCACTGCGGCAGGCCCGGAAAGTGCTGTCCAGGAAACACAAAGTCACGCTGCTGCCCGGTTCTTGAGCATCAGGCAGGAGCGATGCTCACCTTGCGATGGAGGCGGAGGGGGCAGCAGCTGAGCTCTCTCTCTAGGGTGCGTTTTGCCTCCAGCGCCTGGGCAGTGCGAGGTTTGGCGGGTTAAATTTGCCCCGCGGTTTTGTAATCCGTGGGGTATTGCACACGCTGCAGGTCTGCCTGGCCGCTGCTGAGACAGCATCTGCCAGGTATTGGAGGGTGATGCTTGAGGGGTGGCAGCCTCGCTCATCCCGACCTCAGGGACTGCAGGACAGATGTTGTAGTAGATCTTTCCAGCCTTTCTGCAGAGCGTTACCTTCTTCAAGCACGGCGGCATGAACCCTGCAGCCGAGGCGGCGCAGGGGGAACGGTGCCGAGGAGCTGCTCTGCTGCGGCCCCGTCGCACCAGAGCATCCTTCCAGCGCTGCAGTGAAAGCAGTCGGGCTGTGTCCGAGCTCAGACTGTGTGCATGCGTTTCAGTTGCATCCTTGAGGAGACAGTCCAGAGTGAAGTCTACAACCTGATTTTCTTTCTTTTCAATTAAAGGCAAGTAGCGAATCTGAAAATGAGAGCCCAAAAAGAAGAGGCCAGAAGCAAATGAAAAAACCGTAAGTTTCTAGGGAAAGGGTGTTGAATGGTGGTACTTTGTCTTGTTTTATTTTTCAGAGTAGTAGCACTGGATTGTTTGATAGGCGTTGTCAACATGGAGAGCTTGTAAAGTAAATGATTTAATATTTCCAGTAATAGTACTTTGGATGACTGAGGTATGAATAGGGATCTACAGATAGATGCAATTTACCAACTTTAATTTACCAACTTTTCTTTTGTTTATGTTTTCCCACTTTGCCTGGGGCAGAATCTGAACAAGTCAGGTTCACTTTCTGTTATCAGTCTTGCACTTCTCCATCAGGTTACTTACTCTCCTTCAGAGATACTTAAAATAGTTTAGTCCCTGTTCCTCCCACCTTTTTGACGAATAGAGAATAAAATGCCAAATTATTATCCTCTTTTATAACCCTTCGCTAAAACAAAAAACTTTCATTAAAAGGATATTTTGTATGTCTGATCACTGTAACTAAGTTTACTTACAGTCATATTTTACTGCCTTTTTCCATCTAATAAGTACCTTTTAGTTTTTGCAAACACTAAAGTGAAGTGAAGGGAACTACAAGCTGCCTGCTGGAGAAAGCTTAAACGCAGCCACATAATCCTGCTCCCTTTCTCCTGTTTCTTGTCTTTTAATTTTTCATTTAGTTGGACACATCAGTGCAGGAGGGAATGTAAAGTGTAGGGAGCACTGTGGTAGTATGGACCTCTCCAGGGCAAGGGGAATAATCCCTGTGAGCTCTCTATGTCCCCTTAGAGAGAGGAGGGGGTCCTTCAGAGGGCATTTCGGAGCTACAGCTTTGCTCTGAAGTGCCCACAGAGAACATGCTTCCTTCCACTAATGGTACAGTGTGATTTGGCTTCACGCTTGGAAACTTTAATTGCCTGAATTTAGATGGCAGGAGACTTCTTGCTCCATTTTTCCGGGCGACAAGGAGATCATGTAACTCTGCATGTTGTAGCTCATACTCTGTAAGTGAAAGTGAGTGCTCGTCTTAAGATTTTTCCGGCTCATTTCAGAAATGCAGAGGTGGAAAAGTAAAATAAATGAATCAAAGCACTTACCTACCCAGTTGCAAGAAGTACAGCTCGGCCACGAGCACTGTTGTAGTATGTGTTATGAACCACTCTCACTCAAGATATACTGCCCCTACATGAACTAAAACCTCGGTGACCGAGGCCTCTTCCTAAAAGCAGATGATCACACCCCATGCATTGCACTGAACAACCAAAAGTGCAGTTTTAACTCTTTCTTGTAATTATGCCCTGCTAGGATTAACCTAGATGGCTTGGATGTCTGCTTAGCCAAGTATTTGTGTTGAAATATGATTACCCTTCATGACCTACATTTCTGACCGTAGAAATAAATGGAAAAGAGAGGTCTCTGGTGAAGAAGAGGATGAAGATGGAGGGGAGCAAGGCACCAGTGGAGAGAGTGAGCCTGAACCGAAGAAAGTTAAAGCAAGAAGACCTGGCCAAAGGAGGTAAGGAGTGGTTGGTTCAGTCTGTCTCTATTTCCGCATGTGTCTTTTCTGCCTCTGCTGGGTGGAGGGGTAATCTCTACTTGTTGCTAAAGAATGTGTTTTCTTTTCTGCAATATTACCCTTGTTTACGACCTAGTAAACCTAGGACCTAGTTACTCTCTCATCTATCCTTTCCGTGCTCCGGTGAGTGATGCAGTGGTTTCCATGGTAGTTAGAGCAGACTAAATCCCTAGGAGTCTAATATTTCAGATTCATGCTTTCTTAAATTAATTTCTAAAATGGATGTTTACGTAAAACACAATATGTTATGGCTTTCTATTAATTCTTATTTTAGAACAGTGGCCAAAACCAGTGTTAAAAAGCCTCACAAACCCCAGCGTGGGAAGAAGAGAAAGAAACCAGACTCATCTGAAGATGACGATGATGACGAAGATGATGAGACTCCCAAGAGACAAACTCGACGAAGGGCAGCCAAAAATGTCAGGTATCAAGAAGCGTGGCATTGCTTGATGATGAGAGCTGGGTTGCTTGATGATGAGAGCTGGCTTGCTGGGAAAGAGGTGGCACCAGAGGGCCCTGACTCCCCTGTGTGATCCTGCAGAGAGACTCTCCTCTGCCCTGCAGAGACCTGTCGGCTGAGATGAGGTTCTTTTGACAGGTTCATGCTGCAAACATCTGACTTCTCTTTACCTTGTTTTCCCATCTGTAAAGGAGGGCATATTTACTAGTCCCACCGAGAGAAATGTTGAGGAGGTTTGCATAATGTTTCTAAAGCACTCTCAGATGAGATTAAGAATTACAAATAATAGATTAAAATGAGTAAAATGAGCTGTGCTAGATTGGACCAATTTTCAGGAGAGTAGCTGATAGGTAGCGCATTGGGACAGAGGGTTGAGATATGCTGGAGGTAAAGCATTATCCATTCCCCAATATATTTTCTCATCTTTTGGTACTCCTAATAAGGGACTTGCAAAGAGCCACCCAAAGAATATTTTTTGGTGGTTAAATGTTCATGAAAGATGAGAAGTGTAGTTCCTAGGGCAGCGTAGGCACCCACGCAACCTTTCGATGCTCTGCAACCTCCGTTGTTAAACATATAATAATCTTTCACCGGATAGAGGAGATTTTCTCTGTTGATGGCCTTGCTTCTGCTGCAGGGATTGTACCACCTCCTTATGAAGCATCCGGTGTTGACCGTTGTTACGGTTTAAGGAACCCACAACAATTTGTTGTCGTCCAGACAATTATTCTGTCACCCAATGACCCCTCCCCACCTGGGAAGGGGAATTGGGAAAAAACGAGGAAACCTAAGGGTTGAAATATAAACAGATTTAATAGAATAAGACTAAACAGTTAACATTAATAACACTAAAGAACCAATATTGATACCAATACCAATATAAAATATACAAGGATTATACTCAGCCAATTCTATCCGTAGGAAGCTGTGTACTCCCAGGAGTGGACAGCAAATGTTGGACACTGCGAGCGCGATGGCTTTGGGAGGAAGGGAAGGGCTCAGGGGTCTGGCACCGGAACAAGAACTTCTTAGGATAGCAGCCACCAAAGAAGAGAGAGAACTCCTTGGCAAACTTTCTAGTTTATATTGAATGTGACGTTCATGGTATGAAATAATCCTTTTGGCCAGCTTGAGTCAAGTACCTGGGTCTCGCTCCTCCTCATCCCTGCACCTGGCTAGCTCAAAAGCACTGAGACCTTGAAACCCACATACCACAGCTGGCTATAAAGTAAATATTTTCACAAATTCAGACACTAGAGTTGTCTAAAAGTGCAGTTTTCCCAAGCATTAGAAGAGAAATTAGTCCTGTGTTGCTCAAACCAAGACAACCATGGTCAGAAAAACTCTATGGACAAGACAGAGTATTAGTCTGATAAAGCATCTCAGGGAAAAATACTGAATGGCTAACTTAAGAAATGCATGTGCTGAATACGCACTGAACCACAAGATAGATACTGGAGAAGGCTTGCTCCAGTCTATGCCATTCTGTGTGTTTCTGGACTGGGAAGAGTCAAGGACTTTTTATCAGTTTGGTTTTGATCTTGTTCAGTTACAAAGAGGATGATGATTTTGAGACGGATTCTGATGACCTGATAGAGATGACTGGGGAAGGAGCTGATGAACAACAAGACAACAGTGAAACTATTGAGAAAGTCTTGGACATCAGGCTTGGAAAAAAAGGAGGTGCGTAGTTCTGGAAAAAGCCTTTATTTCTGATGTCAATCATGTGCGTTCAGTTTCTCTTGAGCTGGTGCAATGCTTTTGCAACTTCAGAGTGGGGCCAAGGGTTGTTTTGGTGCTCTTCACCCTTTCCTCTATGCCTCTTATTTACATCTTCTAGCAGCTTTTTAGTAATTTAGTATTGAAATTGAATTTAGTATCGAAAAACGTAAGACGTCAAGTTTATGTGCTTAACAGCTTTCATTCAGCGTGCACATGTTTTAACGATGCAGTCATTGTTCTGCAATTCTTGCTTTTCTCTTCTTTGAAATATAAAATAGATCTTCCAATAGAGTCAGTTTTCGTAGCTGCATTGACAAAGCCATAATGAAAATAAAGCCAATGTTTTGTTCTCATAGCCTTACAAAAGTGTTTTTGTAAAACTGAATGGTCGTGAACATTTCCAAGAGACCTTTGAATTATACTTAAAGAAAAGACATTTATGACAGAGAGATTTAAAAAGATGCTCTTGTATGGAAAAAATTTGTGTGCCTGTCTTACTGGGTTGCAGAATCTGTAGGATATTCTTTGTGCTGTCACAAAAGATGTACTAGGAAAATATCTTTCTGCTCTAATGCAGTTCACGTCCAGTGCTTGATAACAAAGGTACCGACTGCAGCCTGATTTCTTTTGCAGCCACTGGTGCTTCCACCACAGTGTATGCAGCTGAAGCCAATGGCAACCCAAGCGCTGACTTTGATCCTGAAAAGGATGAGGGAGAAGTTCAGTACCTGATCAAATGGAAAGGCTGGTCATACATTCATAGCACGTGGGAGAGTGAAGAGTCCCTGCAGCAGCAGAAAGTGAAGGGCCTGAAAAAACTAGAAAACTTCAAGAAAAAAGAGGAGGAGATCAAGCAATGGTATGCTTTACTTCAACCAGTGATTTGGCCTTGGGCAAATCTTTTTTAGCCAGAGGTTTGCAGAGTCATGACTGAAAACATTTGATTTCTTCTTGCAAAGCACATTTCCTCCAAAGCAGCTGTTTTCAGCCCACAAAACTCACGTCTCTGCCTACTGATGAACATCCCCCCCCCCCC
>VYXH01000346.1:529690-580907 GCA_013397275.1 Burhinus bistriatus
AAAACGACCGTTCTCGCTTACCTTATAACACCCCCCCCCCCCCATAGAGATGATGTCTGTGGCCATGGTGTTGAGAGAGAGAGGAAGAGGCATGAAATCCACAATATTGCCACTTCCCAGGCTTAAGAATTGGGATAGCTGACAACAAATAAATAGTGCACAGATTCACTTGGCCCAGGAGGTGACATGGAGGCTTGCAGCCTTATTAACCCTTGTTAATTATGGGTTTGTCTGTATGCAAGTTTTTGCATCAGATTATGTCTGACCTCCCCAGGAACTATAAGGGGAGCTACGGTGTGTTTCCAAAGTGATAAAGCTGGAGTAGCAGCTTCTATCTCTGATTCTGCTTTTGAGGCCGATTCTTGCAGCAGAATAAGGCGTCATTTAACAGGGAGGCAGTATGGACATCTGTGACATTTGCTTCTCAGTAATGATTCATAATTATAGGAAGCTTTAAGAAATATGTCATATAAGCAGTAGTCTGCTCCAGTGACTTGTCTGAGTGACAGAACCATATAGGAAAGGAGAATTTCTATATGTGGCCTCCATGAGCATTATGACAGAAGCATTAGAGTGGTTTTTTGTTTTGGATTTTTTTTGCATCTAGGCTGGGCAAGGTGTCACCTGAAGATGTAGAATATTTCAACTGCCAACAAGAGCTAGCTTCAGAGCTGAACAAACAGTATCAAATAGTGGAGAGAGTAATTGGTAAGTGAACTCAACACTTTTGTAAAGATGTGGGAACTTTAACCTCTAGTGACAACAGAATGAGTGTATGGCTCTCTCTTCTTCCCTGTCCTCCAGTATCTCTGGAGAAAAAAAACCAACCCTGGTGTTAAGTGTATTTCAGTGTGCAAAATTTAGGGATTTGAGCAGCAGAAATACAGGTTTGCAGATTCGTATTTACAATCTATACAAATCAGTCACTCTCCTTGCCTGGAGTGTGGGATGGATACACTAGTTTCCGAGAGAATTTGAAGTTGCTGCTGCTGAAGTTCTTTGACTTCAGCCCTTTGGATGCAAGGTGTTTGCAATCCAAAGCAACAGTACAGGCCTGGCTTTTGTGAAGACTGCTTTCTGTGACGTGGCTGACGATGTGGTTAGGCTGCAAGGCAGCTCAGGGGTTAGATTTTCATGATAACGTATTAAAAATAAATACAGGACTTACCAAGCACTTCAGTAATATCACAGTCATGTCAGAGGTACTGGCACCCAATTGCTTTGGGAATTGGCTTGGAGAGCTGTTTAACCTATTTCCATACAATTCCTATCAAAAAGATGGGGTGTGTGGCAGTGACAGCCTGCTTGCCCTGCTCCCTCTGCTGGCTGCCTGCACTCCAAACCCTTCCTTCCCTTCTGTCTCCAAACACAGCTGTGAAGACCAGTAAGTCTGCAACAGGACATTCAGATTTCCCAGGTAAAGGAGCATTTTTTGGTCCCGCTAAAATTTTTTCACTATCTGAGACCTGTCTTGTGGTTGTATGGGTGGTTCAGACTGCCCCTGTGAACCACGCTTGTGGTTCAGCCGCAGAACCACAGTTGCTGAGGTTTGGACTTTTTTGCATATTTTGCAGCAAACAGTCGCAAAACATCCTCGAATGACCCCGAATACCTGTGTAAGTGGATGGGACTGCCCTACGCTGAGTGCAGCTGGGAAGATGAGGCTCTGATAAGCAAGAAATTTCAGCACTGCATTGACAGCTTCAACAATCGTAACAACTCCAAAACAATTCCTACACGGGACTGCAAGGTTTGTTTGCTTCGCTTCTCTCCTGTTGCTGGGTTTCTTCAGGCTGGGTGATGACGCAAACAGTGAGAATGTGAAGTTTTGGCCGGCTAAATTTCAGAGGACATTTTCCCATCCTCCCACCAGTGTTTGAATGGTTGTTTGCTGTTCTTGTATTGTACTTTAGGCAAAGATGTGAACCCCCTTTTGGTTTCATTCACTTTGTGCACAGCGAGAACTTTATGTCCCCCTGGGGAGTAGGAGGCTTAATGAATCCTGCAAAGTGTGTCCTCCTCAGAAGGAGCTGCTTTAGAAATGCAAAGTTTTAATATCGATTGGATGAGAAACCAGCACACTTGGGAAAAGAGAGAACCTGCAAAATGCTGATATAGTGGAGGAGAGGGATAGAGATAATGGGAGAAAAACCCAAGAAGACAAAAAAGAAAGTGGAGCTTGTTCCATCTAGTGTGCATTATGCACAGCTTACTGCACTCTTGGGGGGGACTCACAGCTCTGGTCATCAGAAGCAGAGGACAGCAGGCAAAACACAGCACTGCGGAGTGGTTATCTGAACTGCAGACACAAGCACTGGCTAGGAAAATGTGGACGGACTTTAACCAAGGAACAGATCTACATTCATTGCTGAATTTTCAACCTTACTTTTTCTGCAGTGGGCTTACAGCATCTTCTTTTCCAGGTATTGAAGCAGAGACCGAGGTTCGTTGCCTTGAAGAAACAGCCTTCCTACATTGGCGGCGAGAACCTGGAGCTGCGAGATTACCAGCTGGAGGGCCTCAACTGGCTCGCTCACTCCTGGTGCAAGTACGTATAGATGCTATGCGATTCTCTGGTCAACACTGCAAGCTAGCCACGTTTGTTTGATGTCTCCTGATTTTTGTCCCGGTAAGATCTGGCCCTCTTGTTTTCAGGTGAGGTCTTTACCTGGCCTGCTTCAGTAGATTGAAGGATTTCAAATGTTATCACGCCCAGCTGCGTTGCAGACATGACAAGCAGGAACTATCTAGAGCATGACCTTCAGAAGCCTTGTGCGAAAACAAAAAAGCGTTTTCCCTGTCTGGGCTTGTTCACATGCTGGACTTGGCTGTTGTGAGAGCCTACAACATGTCAGCCCTAATTTTCCATTGCCCTAACTGAAAAAAAGGTTTCTGGTTCAGCATGCTTACACACTCGTTGAAGTGTTTGAGAAATGTCCTTCTAAAATTAGGCCACTGACTCCCCTTTCCCTTTGCCTTTGTCCTCGCTTGCCAGTTTGGAGTGATCGTAGTGTGTTCCTTTTTGCAAGTTATCATGCCATGTACAGTCTGGATGTCCCTGGGATCCACTTGCAAGTGTTCAGATGAATGTTTTTGCACTGCCTCCTTTCTGTCCGTGTCATGGATTGCTATTTATGCCGGTGCAGAGTAAATTAGTAGTGGCAGAAATATGCACTCAGAGAAGGACGTATGTTTGTTCTCTTCTCAGGAACAACAGCGTGATCCTGGCTGATGAAATGGGCCTGGGCAAGACGATTCAAACAATATCATTCCTGTCGTACCTCTTCCATCAGCACCAGCTCTATGGCCCTTTCCTGGTGGTGGTGCCCTTGTCCACTCTCACCTCATGGCAGAGAGAGTTTGAAGTGTGGGCTCCTGAGATAAATGTGGTGGTTTACATCGGAGACCTCATGAGCAGGAACATGGTGTGTAATGGGAAAGCAGAGTGTGGGGGGTTGGGTAGAAACACTGGGTGCAAAGCAGCACCTTCTGTGTAATGTGTGACGCACATGCTGCTGGAGAGGCTGAGGGGCAGTGCTGGCAGTACTACCTGTTGTAGCTGAGCACTTGGGTATAATTCACTGCTGGAGGGACTTCTCTACCTTATTGCCCCTCTTAGAGTGGGCACAGGAGTACTGGCTTCCCTCGGAGGGTCTGGAAAGCGCTGCTGCACTGGGCTGAAACACGCTGCAGTAAGGAGCACAGCAGTGTAAAAGTGCTTGCCTCCTGTGTCCTGAATTATATAGGTGACGAAGCACACAAATGTTGTGAGTCTAGTGGTGTCAATAGTGACACGATGCGTTCATTTGGCAGATGATGGTAATGTCACAACAGCAAATTGTTTGACCTTATGTTGTTATCCGTGCAAGGGCGGTTGAACCACGTGTGCACTCGAACAAGCTGCTCCTTGGGCATCCTGAGCTCATCAAATAGCACCTTGAACAACAGGGGTTTGGACTTGGTTGGGTCTCTGGCTATATCTACACCAAAATAACGATTGTTAACTCTTTCCTTTCAGTAACATTGGTTGAAGTTAACATTTGTCTCCTCTCACAGATACGTGAATATGAGTGGATCCACTCTCAGTCTAAAAGGTTGAAATTCAATGCGCTTATCACAACATATGAGATCCTCCTCAAGGATAAGGTGAGTAATGGTCCAAGGATGTTTTTATTTAGACTTAATCTGGCTTGCAAAGGGGGAAGCCAGCCCCCAACTAGTGGGTTTCATCTCTTTCCTCTGCGGTGATGGAGGATGTATAGCTACTATTTGCTTTTGCTTGCCAGTAATGCAGAGGGAATGTGATACACCGGTTATAGTGTCTTTACTCTTGTCCTGCACAGCTGTGTTATTCTTTTTACATGTAAGACACCAGGCAGGGCAGCAGCTGGATTTTACTTGGTTTAATTTAGGCTACTTAAGAGGACAAAACATTACACTGAACCGCTAGCCACAGTGTTAACAAGATCTGGATTTTTACGCGTAGGGGAAATCTGTCTGTTTAGGAAATGCTCATCAGCCCTGTCAGTGTATCACTGAGTCCTAGCAGAAAACAAAAAGCTTAATACTAATGCAAAAAAAAAAAATAAAAAAAATCAAAACTCTTGGGTTACCTTGTCTTTATAGGCCTGTTCGTCTGCTCTCCTGCTGCTGCTCCAGTGGGGCTAGTGCTACAGCCGGGCCCCAGGGGCATGGAGGAAGGGAGGAGTAGGGGGCTGGGGGAGGGCTGTGCTTTCTGGGTAAATCGAAGTTGGATTAAAATAGGTATACTTGCTGAAAGACTATTCAGATATGGCAGGAGTGCTATACAGCATGGCTCATTTTCACCTTTCCTTTCTGGGGAGGCAAAACTAGTCTAGGGCTGGGGCAGGACACCCTGGAAAGCACATGCTGCAGTGCCATGGAGCAAGGTGGTGGGGCTCGTCTGACCCAGCGTCTCCTTGAGGCCTGTTTTTTTTAATTTTTTTCTCCCCCCCCCCTTCTTTTCCTCCAGGCTGTTTTGGGAAGTATTAACTGGGCCTTTCTAGGCGTGGATGAAGCCCATCGGTTGAAAAATGATGACTCTTTACTGTACAAAACTTTGATTGATTTCAAGTCCAACCACAGGCTGCTGATCACCGGCACCCCACTTCAAAATTCACTCAAGGAGCTCTGGTCCCTGCTGCATTTCATTATGCCAGAGAAGTGAGTCTCCTTTTGATCCTTCAAAAAAATACCTCTGTGTCCGTTCTTGTCCATTAAATAGACTCGAGGAAGCGCAGAATGGCAGAAATCCCTGAATTAAATATCTGAATTAAACTCAGTGGAGTTAGAGCAATGAAAGGGGAACAAACATTGGTGGGGGAAAATCAGAGGTTAAATGACTAACACAAGGAGTATTTCTGGCAGCAAATTGAATGGGGAAACCTAATACATGTCTTTCAAATCTGTCTGCTGTCTTAGAGCTGTCTCTAAAAAGCTAAACTTGTTTTAAGCAATCATCTCAACCATTTCTGAGGTTTCCAGTACATTGCGGTTGAG
Source organism: Burhinus bistriatus (assembly GCA_013397275.1). NCBI lineage: Eukaryota > Metazoa > Chordata > Aves > Charadriiformes > Burhinidae > Burhinus > Burhinus bistriatus. The sequence continues at coordinate 535,211 of VYXH01000346.1, forward strand.
CCACCTTTGCCAACCATTTTATGGCAGTCTCTCGGAGTATTGCTCAAGGCCGGTGTTGTCTAGCCGATTGTTCACGTGTCTGCATTATAACAAATGTTTTGTTTTCTTTAAAACAAAATGGGCTAAGACAAGCAAGCCCCCAAAACTCACCAAAATTTTATGTTTGACTGCAAATAGAGCTGTCCCCCAAATTCTTTTTGGTGGATCACAGAAAGACTGAAGGAAAGATTTGATATCTCCCAAGTGGAGGAGAAGAGCAGATCTCTGCATTTCAAAGGAGCTGTTGGAGGAAGCAGCAATCCAAAAAAGCCTTCAGAGCAGTGTAAAACATAGTCCAGTTGTCAAAGCCCTGCCTAGGGGAGGGCACTGTGGAAAGTTCAGAAACTGCTGCCAGGTAAACACCAGCAGGAGACAGCAGAGCAGAATACTGGAAAACTTGGGATTTTGGGTCCTGGGAGTCAGTGTGGCACTTGAAGATAAGCTGTTAGGAGAGCACCTAAACCCAGAGAGCTTCTAGCTTTTCCACAGTCTGTTTAGTTAGCCAGAGCAGAGTGAACCTTTTATCTTCCACTGTATCTCCATCAAATTGATGATCTCCTGTCTTGTGCAGTGGGAGCATATCCGGTAGATGATGTTTGGTGCGATAAGAGGTATTCTGAACCCTCTCTGCTCCTCTTTCTGTTGCTAGATTTGAGTTCTGGGAGGATTTTGAAGAGGATCATGGAAAAGGTAGAGAGAATGGCTACCAGAGCCTTCACAAAGTCCTGGAGCCATTTCTCCTACGCAGAGTGAAGAAGGATGTGGAGAAATCTTTGCCAGCCAAAGTGGAGCAGATCCTCCGTGTGGAAATGTCTGCTTTGCAGAAACAGTATTACAAGTGAGTAATTTATTAAGTTACTGGGAGTGCCAGTAGAAATGGGCACATCTTATTATGTGCCTTGGGAATATGTGTCAGTATACTTTGTCCTTCAGAATGCAATGTGATGGTCATCACCTGTAGCAGCAGGGGCTTCATGGTAGGAATCTGAGGTAGGATTTTGTGGTATCTTTTCCTCTGTAGTAGTCCGGAGATGCTTTTTTAGTGTGATACAGTTCAACTGGCCAGTTTTGCAGGACAGGGTCAATGGGGTTTTTTTTTGGGGGGAGTAAAGCACCCCGCAAAATTGTGGTGCTTTTTAATGTTAAACTGTAATAATATCAAGAGGAAAGTAAGATCAGGTTTTCTAGTGAGGAAACAGCAGTATCCTGTAGAAGTGAAGAAAGAGGGAGGGAGGGGAGCAGACTGGTGCCTGAACAAGGTATCCCTGAAGATTTTATTCCTCCCAGGCTCCAGCATGCCCAGTCTGCACTGTGAAATGATCTGGACTTATTGTTTTCCTGCCTGCAGGTGGATTTTGACAAGAAACTACAAAGCTCTTTCAAAGGGAACAAGGGGGAGTACATCTGGTTTCCTGAACATTGTGATGGAGTTGAAAAAGTGCTGCAACCACTGCTACCTTATCAAACCTCCCGAGGAAAACGAGAGAGAGAATGGCCTTGAGACCCTGCAGGTGGGCAGTGTCTTTGGCTACCACCTTTTTTCCTTAACTTTCCTTTCTTCTGTCCTCCCACCAAGATAAGATCTGGTGAAGCTTTAGCTTCTGCGGCTTCTCCATTAGAAATAGTCCTCACAGCTAAGCCACTTGAATCTCCAGCTCTCTGCTTCCACTGTAGGCAACGTTTTGTGGCAAGCTAGAGTGGGAAGAGCATGCAATATAAGATCGATCTTGGATGATTCATTTTGCATGTGGCCTCTGCTCTGTAAATCCAGATGATTTGATGAGAGACGTACGGGAGAAGCATGACCCCAAAAGAACCAGATCTCTGCATGTCTCTGTGTAGTACACATAAGGGTAAGGTTGGAAAGCATCAGCTGGAATGACGGTTACTTCTTCAGTCTCTGATCAGGAGCAGTGGAAAGCTAATTCTCTTGGACAAGCTGCTGACCAGGCTGCGGGAGAGAGGCAACAGAGTGCTGATCTTCTCCCAGATGGTGAGGATGCTGGACATCTTGGCAGAGTACCTGACTATCAAACACTACCCTTTTCAGGTGAGAAACATCAGCATTGAAAACAGTGGGGTTGAAAATTCAAGAAAATGCAGAGGGAGACTGAGCAATGGGAGTCACTGAGTTTCCCAGAGATCGGTGGCTGGGATTACAGGTGGCACTTACTGAAATACACTGGAGGAAACTGGGAAGTCCCTTCATTTCAGTGTGGCCCCATCTCTGCAAAAGGCCTCCTCTGACAGGCTTTGGGCTGTGTCCTGTGATAAACCCCGAGGAGAGGATAGTAAATGCAGAGACCCTGGCTGGGAGCCTGTAACGGGAGCTGCAGTGTCACCCGCTGTGACTGTTGCCTGAGCGTACTCCCCCTCCTGCCCTTGTGACACAGCAAGCTAAGGCAGTGCGGTTATTTTTAATTGGCGGTTATTTTTAATGATTAAATGCTTCAGGCAGGGAAGGGGGCTTGGATGCAGCAGTTCCTCAGGGCTCCTTTACCTTCTTTCTTTTATCATTATTGTTGATTTTTCCAGCGCTTGGACGGCTCGATCAAAGGGGAGATCCGAAAGCAGGCGCTGGACCACTTCAACGCTGACGGCTCAGAGGTACCACAGCTGGGGATGTCCTGCCACAGGAGGGTCCGGGTGGGCTGCCCGAGGAGCGGGTGTTTATGGCTGAACCACAGGTTCTGACTGCCAAGAGAGGATTAGTTGAATTCAGTTCTTTTTACAGGACCCCAGATACTTCTAAAGACACAGATATAGCAGGTTTTGCAACTAGCTGTATTGCTTATTTTAAATCTCCCACATCCAAACAACAGGGCTGGAGGTCACATCTCCAGAAAGTCCCAAAGAGGCTGGGAAGAGCCAGAATTTAGCAATTCTCTCCTTATGGTCTGGGGAATGAGACAGTTGCTAAATGATTCCTCCAGTCTGAAACTGGGTTTGGATATGAAATGGCAGAGGCAAAAGGGAGATTATAGTGTCAGCAGGCAGTGGGGTCTGGTGTTGGAGGTGAAAATCTCCGGTGTAATAGGAGAGGGCATCTCAAGCCTCTTGTCTGGGCTTGCTGACTCACAGTGACTGGTGCAAGGCACTTGTTTTGTGCCACAGTCAGCCAAGCTGTGAGAAATACCTTTCCAGAAGCCTGGACTGGAGGGAGATTCTTGGCTGACACAGGAGATACAGCTAAGTGCTTCGTGGTTGTTGGAAAGTTGAGCAATAAAAGTGAGAAGGAGACAGCAATGTGGATAGGAAAGGAGCAAGAACGCCCATAGAAGCTACCATTTCCCCTCTCCTGGGGGCATCCACAGGGGCTCAGGCATCTTGGCTCTAACCTGGCACCCCGTGCCCTTGTGCAGTGACTCAAACAGTCTGTTAGTTGCTGATCTCGCCCCCAGCAGGCTTCAGGCAACAAAAAGCACATGTTCAACTGCTGTCTTTGTAGGAGTCTGGTGGCCAGTGCGGTCTGACCTTCAAAAGTGACTCCAAGGTGCCCTTGCCCCACGCTATTTGTTTTGCTCTCCCGTAACGATGCATGCTGGGCCCTTCCTGGAATAGTACACCTTTCACCCCTGCCAGCACCACCTCACCTTGTGTCTCAGCTTAAAGACCACGGGCACTTAGCCTGCATGAGCAGGGTGTGTGGGAAGGAAATCCTTTTTCAGCTTTAAGAAGCACAGTTGCAACAGAGCCCTCCTTCCGTTTCCTTGCATAGCTTTGAAGTTACTGCTATTTTACATCCACAGTTACAGGCTGGCTAACTCATGGATACCTTCCCCTCCCCGCTCTCTAGGACTTCTGTTTCTTGTTGTCAACGCGAGCTGGAGGACTGGGAATTAATTTGGCCTCTGCTGATACTGTTGTTATCTTTGACTCGGACTGGAACCCTCAGAATGATCTTCAGGCTCAGGCTCGGGCTCATCGGATTGGACAAAAGAAGCAGGTCAGAAGAGTTACCTGGGTCATTTTCTCTGTGGCTTCAGTTGTGTGCATCTAAATGGGCTCCCACCTCACCAGAACTTCTGAAAACATGGTCTTTTTTACCCCTAATCCTGACTCCAGAGAGTACTGTGAACCCAAGGGAAGCTCATTTAAAAGCCAGGAAATGAAAATTCAGCCCAAATCTGCCAGATGCCAGGTCTTTCTGTTGGCTTTGGGTTCTGGGATGGTTCAAAACCAAGAACCCAACCAGTGGTATCACACTTCTCAGCCTAGTGGACTCTGTTCTTTCTTGTCCAGAAAAACTTAGAAAGTACAACATCTACCTTTACTAGGTTTTTATTAGATATGTGAGAAGTTTGATGCTAATTTGGATTTAGAGTGATTGTTTTGGAAGATTTTTATTCTGTGCTTAGACACACAAGATCTGTGTTAACCAGCCTGATTTTAACTGGTCCCCCTGAGATATAAAAGAATGTGTATGTTTTTATTCTAAAAAGACACATCTGTGCATGAAGGGACCGTGTCAGCAGACTAGTCTCCTGCAAAACAACCAAATGATGGATCGCTGTGTCAGCCGAGCATGTTCAGGTCCGGGAAATAGGTCTGTTCTTTTTTTGCCCTTCAGGTGAATATTTACCGCCTGGTCACAAAGGGTACGGTAGAGGAGGAGATCATTGAGAGGGCCAAGAAGAAAATGGTGCTGGATCATTTGGTGATCCAGCGTATGGACACCACTGGCCGGACTGTTCTGGACAACAACTCTGGGCGTTCCAAGTAAGTGATTGTGTCAGGGGGCAGAAACATCTGGTACAGCATGTAGCATAAGCAGCTTCACCTAATGGTATTTCCCAGTATTTATGTGATAGGATACAGGGCAGAAGGCTAATAAATAATGGCAGCTTCCACTGATTTGGCTTATGCAACCGTTAATTTAGACACATAGGATAAAAATAATCAGAAATAAAAAAACTAGTTTTGATGCATTACTTGTTTTTCCTTCTGTCTTCGTCCCAGAGATCATCCTGGTGTGCAGGAACCCGGTGGTGGTTGTGGAACGGCTGCAGTCTGGCAGTGACCACAGTGTCTCCCCATTTCCCCCCAGTAGATGGAGGTTGTTCCCTTTACAGTAGTTGTATGTGCTAGAGCAGGAAAGAGATGAGAGACTGAATAAAAATGGTTTTTATATTGCTGGTTAGAGATCTTGCTCGATGAGGAAAAACTTTGGGATGGTTTTGTGCTGTAGCAGTGCTAACTTAACAGCTCAAAACACATTTTCCTTCTCGTTTGTTCTTGCAGCTCAAACCCTTTCAACAAAGAGGAACTGACAGCTATTCTGAAGTTCGGAGCTGAAGATCTCTTCAAGGAGCTTGAAGGGGAAGAGTCAGAGCCTCAGGTAGTTTGAAATTGAAATCACATAGCTGTTTGTAGTCCTCTGTGGGTCTGCATGAGGACTGTGTGTGTTTGCTCCCTCTTTGTACTTGCCCTGTGCATGAGACCAGATCAGTGCATAGGGCACATGCGAGTCCAGAGAAGCTGAAGGAAGAGAGCTCTGGGGTTGGGGGATCAGGGGGTTGAGGAGAGCCTTGTTGTCAGGGGTTAAATAATAACGGTCACCAAGAGAGTCCCTTGGCTCCTGAGGATTCATTAGCTAGTTACAGCACAGCCTGCTGAAAGCTCCTCTCCCTGCCTCCTCTGAGCACTTCTTCAGCATCCTTTTTTGGTTGTTCTCATAGGCAGGCGGGAGTCAGGACAGTGAAGTTGAATAGGTCGCTCTCTCCTGCTTCAGCGCAGCATTGCTTGACTGTTTAGTATTGAGTGCTTTGACCAATTCTCTTAATGGCCTGAGTAGCAGAGCTTCCCCCAAGGGAAACAGTCCAAAGTTAATACATCTCACTGTCTAGAAATTTTCCCTGTTCCTCAGCCTTGATGTTCCTTGTCTTCTGTCCTATCACCCTTATTTACACTCTCGTGTACCGCTTGAGATGGTTCACCCCTGCCCTCAGTGGTGACACCCTGCAGATATTTGCACTTTATTTAGCTCATATGAGCACAGTGTGTGTTTTGCTGTTGCACCCCACGGGTCTGTTCTCAAAGCTTGCTATTTCTTGCTGTGCTCGGCACCCTCCGCTTTATCACTCTTTCTTTTTGACTGGTAGGAGATGGACATCGATGAGATTTTGCGTCTGGCTGAAACGCGAGAAAATGAAGTGTCCACCAGTGCCACTGACGAGCTCCTCTCCCAGTTCAAGGTATGGACCCCCAGGCTCTGTTGTGGCGGGTGGGAATGTGGCTCCCCACATCTTGCCACTGTGGTAAAGTCAGTAACAAACAGGACAAATCGGGCCCGGTGAGAGGTGACCTGTACAAAACAGTTTGCTGAGAGGTTGACTGGGTTTGGTAGCTGGGGAGATATGTAGATATTAATATCATTTCAAGTAGGTGGTTTTAAAGGCTGTGAATAAAATGCAGAATTTACCAAATTTGGAAACAAAACCGGTAACTTAAAGAAGCTCAGCAGTACTTCTTAAACTGCACGTACTTTCTCAAAAGCTGTTAGCCCAAAGACGTGGCAAGGAACCAGGAATGTAGTGACATAGGGATCAATTATAAAGTAGTTATGGAAATGTTGGCAAAATTCCTATGGGGAAGGAGTTGAGGCTTAGCAGACAGCTCTGGGGTATTCCTGCCAGGGGAGGGAATTTCTAAAAGTGTTCCTTTGCTTATGAAAGGTGGCCAACTTTGCAACCATGGAGGAGGAGGAGACAGAACTGGATGAACGGTCCCAGAAGGACTGGGACGATATCATCCCAGAGGAGCAGAGGAAAAAGGTGGAGGAGGAAGAAAGGCAGAAAGAATTGGAGGAAATCTACATGCTGCCTCGAATCCGGAGCTCGACTAAAAAGGTACAGCCCATCTCGAGGAGCTGAGAGGCAGGAGGCTAGAGCTGGCAAAGGCAACACTCGAGGGAAGTCGTCTTGCCATCTGAGTGCTGCTTTGCCTCCTCCAAAGTTGGTTAGGAGTAAAGCACAGAGGTAGCACACTGACCTCTTGTTGGCATCATGCATTGTGCCTGTGGCTTGTAATGCAGTGCGAGGGCCTGTACTGGATTTGGTACGACTTCTCTTGTCTTAGCAGACAAAATTAAAGAACCTGTAGTGAGCACAGGGCAAAATATCCAGCTCTGTAATGTAGATTTTACTGCAGTTTATGCCATTTTCTGGCTATTTCTTTCCCTTGGGCTCTCTAACTTGGGCTGCTCTTGCCAAAATGTGACTCTTTGTAGGCAGAAGAGATGGCATCTTCTCAAATCTTTTTTTAGGTGATATGAGCTACCCCAGTACAACTGAAAGCAGACTGTGCAAGTAAACTCTGCTGAGATATGGGACTTTGATGGGTTATGAAGTGTTCTCTGGGATAAGCTGGGGAAAAACATTAAAGTGAAAACTAGAGAGAAGAATAATTTGTATCGGATGATTCCAGATTAATTTCTGAGGTGTCGTGGTTTTCAAAACAGCCTAAGGGACTGTGGCACAAAACCACGATAATCAATGTGTTTTTAATGTAGCTTATACCTTAGTAAATCAAAATGCAATTGTGAAACTGCTGGCTGGAAGGCTCTGAACGGAGGGTGACCACCGGAGCCTTAGCTAGCTCGAAACTGCAAGGGTGTGAAGCCTCTCTGGGTTGGTTATGTGGGCTTCTGCATCTTCAGGAAGGGATGCCAAGGTATTGTACAGTCTGAATGTGAAATAGTGCCAGTGCATGGGAAGGACAGTAAAAGTTGGCAGGTTACCAGTTGTTGACTGTACTGCTGTTTTTCTGGTACACACAGGCTCAGACAAATGACAGTGAATCAGATGCAGAAACGAAGAGGCGACTTCAGAGATCATCTGGATCGGAGAGCGAAACTGATGACACTGATGACGAGAAGAGACCAAAGCGCAGGGGGCGTCCTCGAAGTGTTAGAAAAGATACTGTGGAAGGATTTACTGACGCTGAAATCAGGAGGTCAGTGCTGAGCACAAGAGACAGTTCAGAAAACAAATATAGAAATCCTATGCAGGTGGAGAAAACCCCAGATTAAACCAGGCGGTGTTCACCTGTAAGCACGTCAGTGGTTTAAGTGGAGCTGGTTCATTTGTCCAGCTTCTGCATCTTTGTATAATTCAGTTTGCTTTCGGCTGATGACCTTAATATTCACGTCTGTGCAAAATGGACTGGATTGTCTTTAGTCAGGCTACAGTGAAGCTGGTACCTTCCTAAATTTAATCCTTGTTGTAACTGCCCTTCCTGGACCAAGTGGATTGAGCTAATTCCGTATTACACCTGAGGTCTTAGGTGCCATGAGATACAGAGCTGGAGAAGCCAAGGACTCTGGCCTTCCTGATGTTTTTCTGGCAGTAGTCCTGCTGATTTAAGCTTTAAGTGAAAGGCAAGCTCTGGCAAAATGACCCCATGAGAAGCACTGGTCCCATTGATCCCAGCAGTTGTGTATCCTCTTCTGCACTGTGTCCCTGAAGTCAGCTGGGGGCTGAATTCCAGAGCATTATTTTCTTCTCTTATCTTCTAACTCTTGAGCCTTTCCCAAAGATCTTTGTTTTATGGCTCTGCCCAGATGTTCAGCTAAAGATGGAAAAGAGGAGGTTGTGAGTTTTCCTTGACTCTCTCTCTGTCCATCTCTGCGTTGATGTATTTTTAAACAGGAGATCGTCAGACATTTCAGATTGTGGTAGCTGCCCCATATCCAGCCCTGAAATCCCAGAGAAGGAAGGAGGTGTTGTGATGTGAACTACAGCAGCTGTTTAGGTTATTGTGACGTAGCAGAAAGAGGCTGAAAGAGCACAAGATGAAGATAAGAAGGGGAAAAAATTAACTCATTTTAAAAATAATCTGTAGTTGAAGCCATTGGGTCTACTCCCAGCACAAGGCACTATTCAATTGCAGCTACAGTGTCTGACTCTTGCCCTGAAGTTGTGTGCTAGCCATGGCAGTGATTTTCACAATAAAAATAAGACATAAAAATAAATAGCAATCCTTGTCTGCAGACCTCTGTGATGGATTGCACCACATTTGGCTCTTCTGTGATGGGTTGTGAGACTTATAGCCTGAGTGTTAAAATTACTGATGACATTGATTTAATACCTCTTCTCTCCTTGGAAAAATGAAGTTAATAATTACCAACATGTTGTGAGCCAATGCTTTCTTTCAATTTTATTTTTTTTTACACTACATTTATGACTCCTTTTTTTTTATTATTCATCTGTGAAACATCCAACATTCATTATAACGTTGTGTTCTTCTCCAGCCAAGGTGACAAAACTCTTTGTGGGTGCTAATGAATTAGGATTCCCAGTCCTGAGTGATTCTTAGCTAATCGGTGTGGAATGCAAGGTTGATAACGTGGCAGGCTGTAATTAATATGTTCAAGCGTATTTGTGATATGGGACCCACTTTGTATGGCAGTTGGTTTAGTTTCTGTTTTCTTTTTTTTTTTTTTTTTTTTTTTTTTTGCTTAGGTTTATCAAGGCTTACAAGAAGTTTGGACTGCCTCTTGAACGGTAAGTCTTGACCTGGCCCTTCTCCAGGGGGTAATCACAGGGGGAGCTTGTGTTTCTAAGCACGGCCATACACATGTTGCTATGGGTGTTTGATACAACCTCCACGGACAGCACAAAGCCTTGCTGTCGTGTGATCAGTAACCCAAGCGCTGCCATGCGGTCCCTCGTGTCTCAGTTGATGGGCACTGATGAATGCTGGCCAAAAAGCAGCTAGAGCAGTACTGGCGCCGGGCTGTACACAGCATCATCCTGCTGGCAGAGTCTGGCCCTTGGGGCATTTCCACTCTGCCTAGAAAGGAGAGAGAGCAGCTGTCTGAACAGCAAATGCTACCCAAAATGCTTGCCAAGCCTCTCTATGCATATTAGTTTCAAGACTGAATTCAGAGCATCTTTCTTTTGCTGCCATATCCCTCTTGAAGGGAAGCGGGGAGAGGCACACGCTGTCCTCGAGCGTGGGTCTGCAGAGCCTTGCGTGAGTGCTGTGACCCAGCGCAAGCGAGGGAGGAAGGGAGATGGGCGCGTGTGCTGGGGCTGGAAAGCTGTAGCCCTTGCTGAGGTCTCAGAGCTGAGGCAGGGATCCCTGTCTACGTTGTCTAAGAAATGACTGTGGTTTTTTTAGCTGTTTGTGCTCTTCTGTTGTGAAACACAAGGCTTGTGTATGGGCCTTGATGTTACTAACTTCAGCCAGGCAAAAGGGACAGCAGATGGCAGTTTTTGACCGTCAGATGGAGTTAATATGAAACTGAGAAAACATGAAAGAACACTGGATAGTCACAGAGGGTACCTGTTGTGCCCAAGATAGACAGTTCTCACCTTTGCTTTAACACTAAAAAAATCCAAAGGATGTCCTGCACCTGTTAGACCTAAAAAAAGACTAAAACTGTGTTGTTTCCTGCGTGAACTCGACTCGTGCAGGACAGCAGGTTTCATACATTCATACACACGCAGCATTGACTAGTAAAAGCTATGAAACAATTGCTCAGGAAGTGACTGGGAGGAGATACGCTGTATCAAATACAAAACTTGCAATTCTTTTTTCCCCTTTCCCAGGCTGGAGTGTATTGCCCGGGATGCTGAGCTGGTGGATAAGTCTGTGGCTGATCTGAAACGGTTAGGGGAACTCATCCACAATAGCTGTGTGTCCGCAATGCAAGAATATGAGGAGCAGCTGAAAGAAAATCCAGGTGAAGGTAAGCAAGAGGGTTGTGTGCTGTTGTTGTGATGGTTTTGGGGGAGTTCCATGGAGCCTGGTGAGAAAACCACTCCCTTGCTGGGCAGGGAGGCGTGCCACATTGCAACTTAAAAGCAAAGAAAAGGAACACTCTTAAGCCGTCCCATCTCTGCCAGGCAGCTCTCACCAAGGGAGGGAAACCCCTGAGTCTCTTGCTCAGACCGGAAAGTGCCATTTGGGTCTGTTGGCTTCTGCTGAATATGAGTTTTCATGGGGAGAGGCTGAAGTCATCAGCTTATTTAATGCTGGGCCACAAGGCGAAGCAGATCATATTTAACTGCTCCTGGGACTGGTAATCAAACTGGTGCTGTGTACTCCATGGTAAAGCTGGATCCACAACTAGCACTTCTTGGAGCTGGCATCATCAGCCACACTGTGGCTGTTCTGTTGGTTTGGAGATACAGGGGTCTGGGCTGGATTTCACCCTGGGTCTCTGCCTGTTGCAGCTGAACAAAACTACTGAACCAACAGCTCCAGTGTACTTAGATGTATTTTTAAGAAAATGATACTGGAAGGTGTTTGGATTGCAGGTCTAAGTGAGTTAGTGAAAGAAAACTTTTATTTTGGGCCTACCTTAGCAGACAGCCGTATGTTTAAATAAGAGATTGCGGGCAGGGTCTTGATCTCTGTGTGTCTAGACATTTTTAGAGAGGCACTTCTTTCTGTAAGAGTTCTCTTAGTTGCTGTGATTTATTGCTGAGCAGGGAAAGGACCTGGAAAAAGAAGAGGTCCTACTATCAAGATTTCTGGTGTCCAAGTCAATGTGAAATCCATCATCCAGCATGAAGAGGAGTTTGAAATGCTTCATAAATCCATTCCCACGGACCCAGAGGAAAGGAAGAAGTGAGTTTGGCTAAGTAGGCAATGCAGAAAGAGGCTCAGGGAATTTGGATTTTGTAGTAGAAAGAGAATAGCCTAGATATGTGGATTTGCTTTATCCTCCGCAGCATTAAAAGTAGCTCATGTTTGAAATGCCTTCAGGTACCGCCTGACGTGCCGTGTCAAAGCTGCCCATTTTGATGTAGACTGGGGAGTGGAGGAGGATTCTCGCTTGTTAGTGGGAATTTACGAGCACGGTTATGGAAACTGGGAGCTAATTAAAACAGATCCAGAATTGAAGTTATCTGATAAGGTAGGTCACTTTTCTTGTTGCTTTGCATTGGGTCCATTGCAGTGTTCATAGACAACATATTTGATTTACTCCAGAAACAGATGTTTATGTTTGTAGCCAGTCCAAAAATAATAATAAATAATAATGAGGAAAACAGTGACCTCCATGGAATGTTGCATGCTTGATGGAAAGCAGAGTTGTGTTATTTGATTGGCAGTAAATTTTCTCTGAACAGTACCATATGATCCACACTGAAGCGATGGAGGAAGAAAATGGTAATGCTGACATGGGTGGTTACATGCACAGTGCAGACGGTGCATTGCATAATCGTGACTTGATATTTCCTTGAGCATCTCACAAGAAGCTGAGTCTGAATTTCTGTGTGGAAATAATTTTTCACAGATTTGACACTGCTTATGTCAAGACTGGTCTGTGTTAGCTTTGAGGGTATAGTTACATGGCTGGCTATGGCAGCAAAGCCAGCTGGAAAGCCTCCATCTAATTCCTCTGCTCCTCAGTCATTCCCATAAGCACTGTTTATGGGGGCCATGTTGAAATGATCCAGGTTAAAAATAAGCCGCCACCCATTGTGTCAGCATAATGGAAGGAGAGCAAACTGCAGAATAGGGCTGAGGAACATCAGGACTCTCTACACCAGCTTTGCTGCCACTGTGCGCATTCCCAGGACACCCCCGCTAGTTTTGTTAGCAAAGATCAGATTGTGGGTGAGAGCCCTCCTACATGAAGTTCAGAAGGGCAGTTTACAATGGAAACAATTGCCAGAGACATGCCACCCAATTTCCAATGAAGTACGAAGGTAACCATAGTTGGCAAGCTGAGATACTTCCTCCACAAAGTGGCACCTTGCAGCCTTGTTTTCCGCTAAAAATTCTGCATCTATATCATTGCTGTAGCAATGTCTCAGGTTACCAAAGAGAACCAGCCCGCTGCGACAAGGCTGTCACAAACAAAGCTGATGTGTCAAGGAGAGTGGACTCAGTTTTGCAGCTCAAGGTCCCAAATATAGTTTGCAAAGTCTTTTTTCTTCTTTTTGTACACTTACAAGAAAGATCACAGAGAATCTAGAGAACTGCCTTGGGGTCCTTTCACTTCTACAAAAGGCCAAGGTGGGGGAAATGCCTACTATAGGAGCCTTGCTTTTGGCTAGACAGGGAGAGTCTGTGTGGGAGCTGGAAGAAATACTTGAACCTTCTTATTCCCCCAGAACGTGCAGCATCTCCAACGCTTTGCTGGACCTGGAAGGACTGCTGCTAGTGTGTATTGCTTTTGTCAATGTTTGATACAGGTGCATGTGGGTGTATTATTTTTTTATTTTTTTTCTTCTTTGTCAAAGATCCTACCTGTTGAGACAGATAAGAAGCCTCAGGGAAAACAGCTCCAGACCCGAGTTGATTATCTACTGAAACTGCTGAAGAAAGATCTGGACAAGAAAGAAAACATGAAGGATGGGGAAGAGGTGAGATGTGGCTACTTGATTCTGGGAGTTTCAGAATGAGTGGCTTGCTGATGGTAGGAGATAGCCTGCCTTCCCAGGTCACTGAACATCATCTACATGAAAGAATATGGACTTGTCTGTTGTCTGATTGTATGGTGATACTGAAATGATAATTAGTAAGGGACAGGTAATTAATTATTACATTTACTGAAGAACCCAGGCTCATCAGGTTTCCTGCCACTCTGCAGGACCTGCAGCTGTTTGTGAGATCTTCAGGAGATGGGTTATACCCCCAGGAAGCAGCTGTAGCTATTTTCTTGCTCTGACTTGTTCTGTGTATTCACCAGGGCAAGCTAAAGAAGAGGAAACCACGAGTAAAGAAAGAGAACAAGGCTCCCAAAGTCAAAGATGAGCATGGGAATGAACTCTCCTCTCCTCGGCACTCAGACAACCAGTCAGAAGAAGGTGAAGTCAAGGTGAGTCAACTTGGTGGATAGCGGCATTTCCAGGTTTCCTTGAGCTATCTTACTACTGTAGAAACTCACCTTGGGAAGCACCCCTAGCAGATGCCTCATGGAGTCGGGGGTACCTACAGAGTGCATTCCCACAGGAGACTGGCAAATTCACAAAACCACACACAGCTCTTGGTGTGAAAGAAGGACCTTTCCCACCCACTTTTTTACATTGGTGCTTTTAAGTGTTTTTTGGTGGATCCTAGAATGGCCACACACATCCACATACTGACTTGGAGGGAAGGTTATCTCAGGACAAAGTCTGTTGCCTTTATAAAGGAGAGAAAGAAGAATTGTTTCTCTCTCCTCTTCAGTATGTCAGCCGGTGGTGAAGCTGGAGTTTACCAAGGTCATGCTGTTGCTTAGAAAACCTTCTGTCTTTGAGTGGTTTGGCTTGTAGTCTAAGGCTTTTTGTTCATGTGCTGATCAATATCTACCTTAGGGGCTGAGCGTTCTCGAGCGCAGCTGGCATGGGAAAGCAGTGCTTATCTACAGTTTGCCAGCTAGTTACAGATTGGGGCTCATCTATTTTTTTTTTTATACCCTTTTTTCAAGGGTTGAGTGGGTTGCAGCTGGTTAAGCAGGGCTTGCTGTCTGGTTAAAGAGGTGTGAGGGCAAATTTGGATGGACCTCAAAAAATGCCTGTGTTTTAAAGATGTAATTTTTATGGAAAAAAGTGCACGTGAGGTGAGGGACTCCAACTTCAACTGTGGTGTGACTGATTTTCTAGGAGGATGGCTTGGAAAAAAGCCCCGTGAAAAAGAAACAGAAGAAGAAAGAGAACAAAGAGAACAAGGAAAAACAGACAACCACTAAGAAAGAAAAGGAAAGTGATAAAGAGAAAAAGAAGACAAAAGACAAGAAAGAAAAGGTATGTGGTACTCAGGAGCAGTTTAAGAGACAGGAAAGTGTCTGGAGCAGAAGGACAAGCTATGAGACTTATGATTCATTAAAGGCCCTGTGTGAACAGACACCAATGAAGCACTGTGGGGTGAGGTGGTATCCCATTTTCAGCCCTCCTGAATTCTTTTTGTGAAGAATTGCAACAAAAAGTGGAAAAGGCAATGTATCCTAAAGCTTGATGGAATGTGAGCAAAAAGGAAGAGATTTTGTCAGACTGCCTTTAAAGTACAGCTGTCCCTGTGACAGCGATATGGCCAAATAGCTGATGTTAAGGAAGAAAGGGGAAGAGCCTGGAGCACTCAGATCAAAGTTCTGTTCAGCTGTGATTATCACAAGGTTGGCAGCTCCTTGTCTGTAATCCCCTCTAATTTAAATTCACCCCAAATAACTCAACTGTCCACACCATCAAAACTGTCAGTTGTCCGTGTTGGTTGTTGAGGACTCACCAGAATGAGTGTTTCAGTATCAGTGGTGTGTTGTGGACTGAAATATCTCTTGAATTTTGGGTACAACTGCCTTGAGGCTGGGTTCAAATTAGAAGGGGAGTAAAAGCTTCTATAGTAATGACCTGAAATACCTGTCCAAGGAACAGGTATGTACTGCATACCCAGTGTGTTTTGACACTGAGGTCATAAGTGCAAACCAAGAAGTTTTGTTGCATATGTAGGGGAAAGTTTGCTTTCCAGTGATTTTTGGTATGACTTTGACTCTAAATGGCTTTGACTACAGATAAGTCATGTAAGTCAAAATTTACACTAACAGACCATGATTTGAGGTTACTTTCCAGAGGGTCTGAGGGCTAGTGATATCACATGAAGTTGCAGATCCTTGTAGACATGAGACTACTCTGAGCTCTGCCCTTTGCAAGGGATACATATTCTTTAGCTTAACCTCTGTTCCAAGTCTTCAACATTGTTTTTTTTCTCCATGAGTATGAATATCATATTCATGGCCAAAATGTTGACTCTGACTTCTCTCTACTCCCTCAGGGATGATGTAAAGCTTAAATAGAGGCATTATAGCTAAACAATTTGAGATCTTGGGAGGAAAGTTGTAGGAGCAGTGCCCAGGGTTTAACAACTGCCAGTAACAATAGTGTGGAGGTTGTTAGCTGGATCACTTGGGATCCTGCAGTCTGGCTCATCATGTGATTTGTGTAATTTGTCCTTGTAAAGCCTAAAGGTGGTGAAGCCAAATCTGGAAGTAAAGGGAAGAGATCACAAGGCCCTGTCCACATTACTGCGGGGAGTGAACCGATCCCCATTGGAGAAGATGAGGATGACGATCTGGACCAAGAAACATTCAGCATAGTGAGTATTTTCCTTGGGAGATGGGAGGGCAGTGGCAGAGCGCCCAGCAAGGCAGCCAGGGTTTGCTTACAAGTTATCCAAGGATGTGTTTTACGTGTCAGGGTGTGATCCCCCTTCTAGTGCCCTGCAGTGATTTCCTCTAGCCGATCTGAGAGCATGTCAGAACAACCCTGTATGAGACTTGTCCACCAGCTGCCTCTGTGCTTACTAGCTGGCTGCTGTAAATAGCACTTCAACTGGAAGAAACTTCAAAGCTCTTTCAGCTCCCGATTCTCACCAAGCAATTGCACTGCTAAAGGGTTCAGATAACTCTCTTCAAAATTCAGCTTTGCAAGAGCGCGTGTTCATCCCCTGCCTCTGCCAGGGATGCTATCTAGGGCAGCAGAGGGCAGCATGTCAACAGAGCATGCAGAAGAGCTCTCTTCTTCAGCTGATATGTTCCCACTGCTCATTTGACAGCCCTGGGTTACAGAAGACCCTGCAGCCTTATGTGGTAGTCTCTTTCCTGTAGAAGCCAAGGAGCTATTGGGGCTCTTCCAGGCGGAGAAATACGGGAGAGATTTGAGGGTGACCTTGTTATGGCTGTAGGAGGTACAGAGTTGTCTGAGCAGTGCTTCCCTAGCTGTGTAAAGGCTCTTGCAGCAAACATGCTTGCAAGGTTTGGTGTAAAAATAGCCTTTTAGTAAAAGTTGCCATGACAGAATCTCCTTGGCCTGACTTGCACAGGGAAGTGCTGAAATATTGCTTTTTAACAACAGTTCTCTAAATGAAAATCTCTGTATTCCCCGCAGGTCCTGTGTTATTTTTTTGTCTGGTTTTTTTTCTTTTACTTTCCCTCTGTGATGCATGGAAGGTCCAGTCAGGCAGTAGAAACCTGTCTGATTTACTGTCTGTGCACAGTGTTGATGAGCACAGCCAAAAAAAGATGGTGCTTTCATCTCATGTTTTCCAGTTTGGGGAAAAGCAATAGATTAAAGTGACCACAGATGGGGATGGACAGGAAGGCTATTGAGTGAGCGCTCATTCAGCTGGGGCTGTTGGTTCAGCATGTCAATGCTCAGTTATGCTTCCCTGCCTGCCGTGGGATCAGTGCAAGAGCAGACCGTGTGCGGTTATGGTTTGCAAAGTAAATTGTTCCCCTCTAAAAGGGGTGGCAGTAGAGACAGGGAGACTCTCATCTTTTCCTGATTGTTTTCTGCAACACATTTAACAAATTGCTATGTTCATAGCTGATTTCTCCTTGCCTAATGCTCAGATAAGGCTAATATCTCATGCTAATGAACTTCTTCCAGTTCTGTCTGGTTAAGAGCCCTGTGCCAAATGAATCGCTTTCTGCTCTCTGTTGCTTTTTCAAGTGCAAGGAAAGGATGAGACCAGTCAAAAAAGCACTGAAGCAACTCGATAAGCCTGATAAGGGACTGACAGTTCAAGAACAGCTGGAGCACACGCGCAACTGCCTCCTAAAAATTGGGGACCGCATCTCTGAGTGCCTTAAAGCCTACACTGACCAGGATCATATCAAGCTATGGAGAAGGTGAGGGATCATTTGTTTTCTTTTGCTGGTCTATGGTATTTAAAAATGGTAGTCAGAAACTGCTGGGTTTTATGTGGATGAAGTGTGCCTTTTGCCTCTTACTTAACATGTGAAATCTTATGTTCTCTAGCCCACTTGGTCCATGACCAGTCTCAGGTGAGGGTTTTGTCTGCAAGTTGTGCTGGTTTCATTTAAATTGATTTCGGAGCTAGTTTAGATAAACCAGTGCAAACCTCTTTATTTTACTTTAAAGAGCTTGGTTCTAGCTCTCCTGGTCATCCTGTCCTGAGCTGGGTTGAGACTGTTTTCCAGAGAGGGTAGAA
Organism: Burhinus bistriatus; assembly: GCA_013397275.1. NCBI lineage: Eukaryota > Metazoa > Chordata > Aves > Charadriiformes > Burhinidae > Burhinus > Burhinus bistriatus. The sequence continues at coordinate 553,133 of VYXH01000346.1, forward strand.
CTGATTTGATGTCGGTTTGAAAGTAGTTGGCAGTTAAACTGCTGAGATAGCAATTAACAGAAAATGTTTGTGTCCTTCTAGGAACCTATGGATATTTGTGTCAAAATTCACAGAATTTGATGCCAGAAAACTGCACAAACTCTACAAGATGGCTCATAAGAAAAGATCGCAGGAAGAGGAGGTGAGATCTGAAGCTCTTTCCCTCTGGTTGCTGTCTTTAAAAGTTGTCGCACTTGAAGCGTCAATACTTCCCGCCTCTTGTCATGGGCTTTCTTTATTGTTGTTGGCAGTCTGTGGTTTTCTTAACATCTAAACAGTCTGGTTGCATTTGCCTCCTCTTTCATGTGGCATTTCTCCCTTCACCTAACGACACTGGTCACTTTGTCCTGGCTGTTCTGACCAAGAAAAAGCATTGCTTGGTGTGGCATGTTGTGTTGAGTTGACCTTTAGAGCGAAAAGTCTGGGAGCGCTGCCTTGTAGATAGAGGATGTAGAAGCAGTGTCACATGGGACAAAATTGTGCCTGTCTTCGACCACATTTGTACCATTGCCATTCATACCATGCTTGGGCACAACTGGTTCACCCAGTCCTCAAAGACGTGAGTGGTCCACAGTGTGGGGAGTCTGCAGAAAAATCCAGAGTCTGACAGACAAGGCTGTTGCTCACATAGTCTGAATCTTTTGGTGGAAGAGCAGTTGAGCTGTAACCTTCTCTTCCATCTTGTAGGAGCAGAAGAAGAAGGAGGACATGTCCAGCATGAAGAAGCCGTTCCGCCCAGAGCCTTCAGGCTCCAGCCGCGATTCTGTGATGTCCCAGTCTCATGTGCCTCACAATCCTCATTCCCAGAAGATCCACATGCCCCCGTCCCATGCCCAGCAGCAGATGCACGGGCACCCACGTGACAACTATGGCCATCCAAACAAGAGACATTTCAGCAACACAGGTGAGCGCTGGCAAGCCAGCAGAAACCATCCCGTCTAACCTAATGGCTGTTTGCTCTTGGACACAAATCCTTCTGGGGCTTGTGTCTGGTCAGGTTAAAGCTGATGGGGTGGAACATATATGACCACTGTGCTTATTGCTGGCCTAGAAAACATGATGATATAGTGATGAAAAGAGTGTAAGACAGAATAAGATTTGCTAGAATAAATGGTAAAGAAATTCAAAGAATAAAATTTGGCGCACATAGTTTAGGGAGGAGGAAAGTAAAGGGCCACAGGAGTAGTTATAATTTCTTTGAGAATTTAGCAAAGTAATGGGCTTAAACTAAAGTACAAAAGACACTTACTGGTGCTTTCCTCTTTGCAGACCGAGGAGAATGGCAGAGAGATCGAAAGTTCAACTATGGTGGCAACAGCAACCAAATGTGGGGTGGGGAGCGGCATCACCAGTATGAGCAGCACTGGTACAAGGACCACCACTATGGGGATCGGCGATCTCGTGGAGAGCCCCACCGGAGCTCTGGGAACTACAGACCAAATAACCTCTCCCGCAAGAGGCCATACGAACAGTACAACAGTGACCGAGACCACAGAGGCCACCGAGATTATTATGACAGGTAATTCCCTTTCATCTCAGAAAGGCTGTGCAGGGTTTGCAATGATGCATCCAGCCATGGTGGCCAGGCTTTCCTTGGGGAACTGATCTCCATCCGTTCATTTTCTCTCTGCAGGCACCACCATGATTCCAAGCGTCGACGATCTGATGAGTTCAGGCCTCAGAACTACCACCAGCAGGATTTCCGACGGATGTCTGATCACAGGCCACCCATGGGATACCATGGCCAAGGACCTTCAGACCACTACCGATCCTTCCACACAGACAAATCGGGAGATTACAAACAGCCTCTCCCACCACCTCACCCTGCACTGTCGGACCCTCGCTCTCCCCCCTCTCAGAAATCCCCCCATGATTCTAAGTCACCTCTCGATCACAGGTCACCTCTGGACAGGTCATTAGAACAAAAAAACAATCCAGATTATAACTGGAACATTCGGAAAACATAAAGTAACTGAGAGGGGGAAAGCGCACGTCTGAAATACTTGGTTTCATGCAACAACGGCTGGTTTCTCCAAGCCAGCAACCAGAAACTCTGAACATGCTGCTATCATCATGCTGGGTCAAGGAGGATTTTGGGGGAGTAGGTGGAGGAAGATTTTCCCTAGCTCTCGGTTCTGGTTTGGATTCCCATTTCCTTTCCCCTCTTTTACCATTGAACTCTGGAACCAGTCTTGCTGCCTCATTCTTTGTTTTGTTTTTGTTGTCTCCATTCTGATGGACCCAAGGGAATTTTCCCCAACCAGTGTTTCCCCAAACCGAGAAGGCGGATCAGTGCTGCTTGGGATTGTGCAGAAGGCTCTGACTTGTGCCTGCTCTGACTTGATGTTATGTGACAGATGCTGCTTTGGGATTGGGGATAAACTGGTTCGGCTGGGCTTTGTGTGTAGCCAGCACAGGGCAATGGGAAGATATATTCAAGGAGGGACAGGAGAGTCCCTCAGCAGCCAAGCTTGGTTGAAAGAGGGACTTGATGTCCCTGCAGAGTGACTCCGAAGGAGTTGGAGCCATGCTGGTGACAATCCATTGCTTTCCTGGCCACATTATCATTTCTGTGTCTCTATCCATTTCAAGAAACTGGCTCTGCTTTGATGGCTGTTGTGTCCCCTGCAACAGAAGAGGTGTGGGGGATCTTCCTCCCATCTCCAGGGCTGGAACTGGCAAATCTTGACTCCAGGCGGCTTTGGGATATGTGAAAAATAGACAGACTTCCTTAGCAAAGGCTTAGTTCACTTCTAACCAGTAGGAAATAAATTGGGGTGAGAACAGTATTTCCCAGTGGACAGGGCTCAGGAATTAATAACAAAACTCCTTTTCTCTTCTGACATGGGCAGCTTGGATGGTCCAGGAACTAATAGATGCTGACTGGGAGCTGCAAGGTCAAAAAATGGCTCTGGGGATCCTGAAGCTCCTAATCTCCCTGGCACTGAAGTGCTCCAGTCTTGGGCAAATGACTTCTCTCTGCGCTTTGCAAAACAGTGATCACAAGCCTTTACTGCAACAAAAGCATAAGGGATGGTAGAGCAGAGTTAAATAGGAATCCAGTGGACTGATCACTGTTCAGCAAACGGACACCTTCCTGCCACCGTTCCAGCAGTCAGCAGTAACTCTGAATTGATAAAAGTACCTGCACTGAAAGACCTTCTGTCTGTCTAAATGGGAAATGTGCCCGAGGGCTTTAGCACCTAAGTGAGCAGGGGGAGAATGACGAATTCAGGACTGGGTCCTTAAAAATCCTTGGAGCAAATGTCTTAGGAGCCCAGCATGGCAGAAGGAGAAGAGGAGTCTGCAGCCCAGCTTAGTGCACTTCAGAGCAAACACTCCTCCAAGTATTTGAGCCACAACATGTGATGCAGAACAGTGTCCAGGCTGGAGATTGGTGTGATGAGAGGGGTTGCATGCAGATTGCTGGCCAAAAGTAGCTTGGGTGATTATTTTTCGGGTCCTAGGTCTTTGTTCGTAGAGTCACATCCCTGGAGACCACAAAGCTCTCCCAACAGCCGGGCTGCCCAGAGCGTGGTGTCTGGGGATGCGCCATCTCCCAGAGCTCAGTATTAAAAACCAGGCTGTTCCAGACTCCTCTTTTTGGTGAGGGACAGAAGCTGGGCCTCCTATTAAGATGCCAGTATCTGACTAATAAGCTGTGATGTTCTTTCCCTGACAGACTGAGGGGAAATCGGTGTTCAGGGCTGGCTTCCTGACCCCAGCCGGCTCCTTGGAAGGTGCACACAAACCGACACTAATACCCCCCTGTCCCCCCCTTCCATGCAGTGCATCCCTTGAAACCTGCTGCTGTCGCTCGCTCCTTTCTGAGCCCGCTGCTCTAACGGGACACACAGGAAGTGTTTTGCTCCCCTTTTGTTTTTATTTTGCAAGATTTTCACCGAATGCAGGGCAGTTTTGCTTCCTTAGGGGCACTGTACTGCCCTGAGGAAGTGTTATGCTCGTGTTTACCCGTGCAGGAGAAGGTGAAGGCAAGTCTTCCACAGTCCCCCTTGGAGCTGCTGGCTGACGGGAGGTGTTGAGATAGCATGTTTCCTCTCTAAGCTGTGATTGCAGGCGCGCTTGCTGCGGTATTCAACAAAGAGGTCCTTTCTTTTCAGAGGTATTAGCTTTTAATGTGAAAATGGAAGAAACCTCGGAGGGGCAAAGAGAATTGCTCTTTTTGTTCACCAAGCGGTGCTATCATGATGGAAAGTTCGTGCCATACACTTGTAGCAAAAGGCAATACTGGCCAGACCAGTGTTACGGTTGGTGCAGGGAAACTTTGAACCCCAGCAAGAGGCATTTTCTGTGTCCAGACGTGTGGGGGTTTCTGCTCATCCCAGGTTCCAGGTATGAGGTTGGTTGGGGGTTCCTTCTTGTGCAACAGCAAAAGCTTTACCCGTATCCACCGAAGAGCTGTCCCCACTGTCACTTCAGCCTGATACTGAAGTCACATAGTTTTGTTCACTTATGGTGGGTGGGTCTTCACTGGGTTTGGCTTTAATGAAGCTGGAGAACTAGATTTGGGAGAAAGTCCTCCCTGAGCGCACGCGCACTTGCACACACACAGACATTTTATGTCCCCTGAAAATAGGGACCATAACCAGACACAGTCACTTGGATGTGAGTGGGATGGGAGGGGACAGGTCCACAGCCATAACCTTCACTGCGGTGTTTGTGTCAACACCTGGTACGGCTCTTCCTTCCGAACCAGCTGCGGGATTCCTTCTAGCCTCTTTGCAGGAAAAAGTAGCAACTTGCTGGGGTTTTACTTTTTTTTTTTAAAAAAAAAAGAGAGTTTTTCAGCCTGACCCCTTTGGAAATAGTGTGAAGTTGTGAATTCACACGATGGAAGTCCTGCAGACCGAAACCTGCTGCGGGGCCAGGCAATGCGGTGCCCAACCGAAGTGGATACTTAACAGCGCTCTGAAGGCCTCACGTTAACAGTTTAAGTGATCCACACAAAAATACTATTCTGCTTTCACCCATTTCCTCCTGACCTCCGTCTCCCCTCCGGGGAGAGAAGGACTCTTACTGTAAAAATGTGGACTTTTAAACCTGTTGACTAAAAACAGTAATTAATATTAATTTATATTTGTGAAAAAATGCCACTGTCCTAGTGATTTCTGATGTAAATATGTTGTTTATATAGTATGTATTAAATTTTCCTACATTGTAAAACTGCTGTACTTTTGATTCTTGTATATTAAAAAGTGTTACTGAGATTTTCAGAACCGCGCCAGCGTGGTGTGTCTGGGGGGGCCCTGCAGCCCCCTGGGTACAGCGGCAGCTCTGGTGGAAGCACAGGGCAAGCGCCTAAAACCGGGACTGTTTGGGAATCACAGGGCCCTTTCCTGCAAGCCACGGACATGCCGGGATGGGTATTTTCACTGTGCAGGAATAAGCACGTTCTTCTTGGCTGTTTTACATAGTTTCGCAGTCTGTGGTGACAGAGACTTGGAAACCCCTTCAGATGGGAATTTCCACCCGATCAGAAGCCGTGCATTTCCTCACCCGTTTCCACTAGGATTTTACTGGGATGGTACTGATGTTTATGTGTTTATCCAACCCCTGTCTTTCCTGGATCTCTGGAGGTGTGTAAACTTCTTTTTGACCTTTTCTGGGGAGAATTCGCCTTTCTCTAGGAGAAACGCTGCTCCTGCTGCATTGGTGGAGTTCTCTGCTCTGTCCCCAACCCCTCCTGGGCAGGACGTGCCTCTCCCCTCTCCCCAGGTGGGATGCGATGGCACTCCTGTGGGCTGCTTTGATTTGGTCTTTCCGCTCCACCCCTTCAGGCTGAGGCCCACATGGCAAGACAGGGTGCAGGGATTGAAACGATTTCTCCCAAGTTATAAGAGCTCATTGTAAAAAGCACTTTTCACACCTGTAGCCGCTGGGTCCAGCCCTTCCCAGCCTCTCTGCTGCTGAGCCAAGTTTCAGCCAAGAGTGAAATTTCACAGCTGAGTTACATGCCCCTGAAAAATGGTTTTCCTAACGGAAAGAGTGACTGGCTGCGAGCCGTGGGGCTGCTGGAGGGAGAGGGGGCATGGCTGTGTGGGGAATTCTGGGGATTATGGGGAGCTGGGCTGGTTCTCCCTGCCCAGAGCACAGGGGTGTGAATCTACGTGAGGCAGGTGATCTTTTTAATTCAGCCCTGACTCATCTCTTGCCTGGGGTTACCCACAGGAAAGCTGGAGAGGCAGGGGCCCGAGCAGCCAGAGCAGTGGGCAGGCAAGGATACGGGCACCCTGATGCCAGGAGACATCGGCATCGGCTACCCAGCACCGTTCATCCCGGCATCCCCCTGCCAGCCCATATCCGCAGCGCCACGCTGCAAACAGGTAAGTCAAAGCCGATGGGGAGATGACCCCTTGGCCCGATGCAACTTCCCGCATCTCCCGGTTTGGCAGGTCCAGTTGGTCCCAAGGAGCATCTCCTCCATAAGCCCATGGCCCATGCAGAGCGGTGGCCGTCCCAGGGTGCTGGGCAGGGCAGGGGACCAGGGCTGGGGGGTGACTGCCGCTGGCTTGTCTTGGTGAGGGGACCCATTGCCCGAGGTGGTCGGCAAAGGCGTTGTGCAGCCGTGGGGAGCAGGACCCTCTCACACCCACCCCAGAGAGGGGACAGGGAGGCTGAGAAGTCCCCGCTTTTTGCTTTACGCCGTGCCAGAGCAGACCCTCTAGAGGGCAGCCAGTTCCTAGCAAAAAAAAAAAAAAAAAAAAGCCATTTTTTGGTGAACAACATTCCACAGTCGCGGTTGTTCCCAGCCAGCTGGGTGCGAGGAGCGGCCGGGTGGCCACCACGTCCCTGCTCAGCCCGAGCGGTCGGATGCAAAGCTCAGAGCAGCCAGGGGCTGGGCAGGCACAGCCAAAATGGGGCTTGAAAGCATACCTGTGCTCTTGAGCTGCCGTCACACCAGAGGACAATGTGCTCCAGGCACAAGGGTAGGACGGGACGGGACCTTGGGACCCCCAGGGTCTGCCCGCAGAGGCTGGGGCTGCAACCTCACTGGCCGTGGAGCATGACATGGAGAACAATTTGAACCTCTTGGAGATGCCACTGTCCCCATGCCCTGGTGTCCCTGCGTGGCCTGTGCCTTCCCCACTCACCTCCTGGGGAAGGTTCAGTTCCATGCATGATTAATGAGGAGGACAGGGACATCCCAGTCACTCAGGGGTCACCTTGCATCAGCACTGTGTCCCACCAGGAGATGCAGGTGTGTCCTCTCTGCCCAAGGCTGGAGAGCAGGGGACCATGTCTTGGCAGGGCAGTGAGTGAGGGATACCCCCGGCGCCCCCACGCTCTGGGCAGTTTTGCTATGACTTTGCAGATTTGGCTAAAGCTGAGCTTCTGCGAGCCGGTGCAAGTGGTGGCAGAGGGAGTGGGTTCAGCTCTTCTGAAAGCTGCCAGTTCTTCAGGGCTCTGAAGGAGGGAGAAGGTTGGATCTCAAATCTCTGGTTCTGGGTGCCTTTGCATGGATTTGCACAAATAACTTGTGTTTTCAGCTGGTGCTGGTGTCCCACCTGGCCTCAGCATCTCTCTGGCCCCAGCTGCAGGGGCAAGGAGTCCTTCTGCTTTTCAAAAAAGGAAAATGAACAAAAAAAATTTGCAGTTTTGGTTTCCCTCGTTAGAGGGCAGCAACAGACCCGACTGGGGCCTAGAGCGATGCCCAAGAAAGGGGAGATCATCGGGGCGCACATCCCAGCTGCTGGGGTGAGCAGGGGAAGGGCGATGGTACCCGCTTGGACTCCGTTGGTGCGTGTCACCTTTCCCAGCGAGGCTCAGCTCCAGCAGTTTATTATTATTTGTATTTTCTCCCCCCACCCCCTTATTATTTTTCTTATTTGGCTGTAGACAAGTAAAACCCCAGAGTGAAATTCTCAGGAGAATTTAGGAGAGCTCTCAAAGGGTCCTTGGGTCACAGATGGAAGAAAGGTGCTTTAGTGAATGCAGAAATGGGGCAGCACTCGCATCCGGAGTGGTGAACTGCCCCATCCAACACACCGGGAACAAAACAAGACCCACTCATTTATTTTCAAAAAACCTCAAACTTTACTTGCGTTTCTCTCAATAAATAATTTACAGTATATACACGTGGTGACACTCCCGTGGGTCTCAACGCAGGGAGGAGGTGGGGAGGGCCTTCTCGTAATGCCCCCCCGCACCTTGGCTTACATATTTCTTTTGTTTCCAAGTATCGGGTCTTTTTTGGCCACACTTCACCTTTAACCAGAACTGGGTCAAACACAACCAAAATAAAGTGCTTCACTGTTTGCTTCTAAAATAGGGATACCCCGACCACCATGTGACAGAGGGCCACCACTGGAGTGCTCACCTGGACAGTGGGACTGAGCCACGCCATATAGACTTTCCTTGGCTGGAAATTACCCCTCAACCACAGCGCGTGGTGCTACAGGGTGATTGCGGTACAGGAAAAGGGGGTATTGACTTGTTGGCACGCTGTGGCTTGGCCAGCTAAGACCGCTTTCAAGAAGCTCCGTGTCTTCAGAGGGATGCTTTGCACAGCCACTGTTAAGCTATGGGGTAACGGAGCAAGGAAAAAAAAGTTTCCTCTTACCCAGCGGCAAATTTTGACTTTCAGAACTTGCTTTTTCAATTTCTAGGGAAGACAAAAACTTGGTTCTTTCTTTAACAAAGGAAACAAAAAGTCCAAATCAGCCTGGCTGAGCAATTAGTGCATTGGGAAGCCAAACTGTCCTGATGCCGTGGTCCAGTGGTTGCCCTCCTCAGCGCCTCCAAACTGTGATATCCTTATTTCAAAATCTCCCTAAACAGAACACCTGGGGCACCAGCAAACAAAGCAAGGAGCAAAGTAGTAAACACATCTTTTTGTTTCTTTTCTTTCCTTAAACATTTAAAAACCAATTACATCTCTTCATCTGTACAGTCACACGAGATCAATGCCAGGGCTCTATATATTAAAGAGACAATATAAATTACATCCATTGACACAATTTTGCATTTCTCTGCTGCTTTACAAATGGAGCTCTAGAGCTGTTAGGACACAATGAATAGTCACGTTGAGTATTTACAGCAGGCTGCCTCTTGGCACCAGTTCAGACTGCCAAACGTAGCCTGTTCCCACCTCTTTTGGTGCTAGCTTGTCTCATCGTGCCCAGAGACCTCCCCTGAGAGCAGGAGGTGCGCCCAAGAGTGACACGTGTTTTGGGGCTGGTTTCTGGGAACTTCCCCCTGAGGAAAGGAGGGGAAACCCATCAAGAGGTCTCCAAGATGTAGACCAAAGGTAGTCTTGCTGTTTGTTCAGTGGGCGATGAGGTGAACCACAGAGGAACATGGAGAGGAGATGGGCAGTACTACGTGGTGCGGGAAGGAGATTATCGGTGGTTTCAAGGCAGGGAACAGACGTTTGGGGGCAGCTGGGGGGTCCTCTGCTGCATCCCGTCTTCTGGCTGGATTTCTAACATTGCCCCATTTCTGATTCAAGCCCAGAAGGGCTTAAGGTGCAACTGGTCTGCAATGGGGTTGCAAGTCGCGGCCCCAGGACGAGGAGCGGAGCAGAGACCTAGCAGCAAACAAACAGAGCGCAACGCTCCTGCTCTATCCCAGGGCCCGGCCGAACTGTGGGCAGGAGAAGGGGTGTAGGGCTGGAGGGAGGTGTGGATCGGGTCTCCCGCTGAGCAGCCTCCTCGCTGCCAGTTTTAGGGGACTGGGCAGCAAATGGCACAAGGAACTCATCCAACACTGGGCAGAAGTTACAGAAACCACTTGAATACTGGCCAGGTTTCTCCCGTTGCCATCAAGAGTCCTCAGTGGGTCCGGGCCGAGACAAGGGAGCCAGGAATAAAACTACTGAGTGAATCAGCCGAATGAACTGGCTAAAACAGATGCCCTTTAAACCACAGCAAATGCAAGCCAAGGCTTGAGGAACATGTTCGCCTTCCACCCAGAAGATGCCTAACGCCAGTGGGCAGTCAAGTGTGTGACCCTTCCCCACCATTTCAGCCCCTTGCACTGCTTTCTGCAACAACGGGGCTGTGGGAAGAGTGGGACATGCCCGAAAAGCAGAGCACAGGCCCGGTAAGTGGAAAACCCAGCTGTGCTGGCCAGGCTCGGCCCTGTCTCACTGCTCTGCACCCTCCTCGCAGGCTCAGCTCTCCAAAGACAAAGCCACATTCACACGTGCCAATGTCACAGTCATTACGTGCACTTTCGGGACCTTGGGAAGTGCTATGAGGAGGTGGGGACTCCTTGGCACTCATGCTACTGGGAGGAGGAGGAGGAGGTTGAGAGGGGGAGGCAAGGAAGGTCCAGACAAGGTACAGTCCAGCAAAAACTCCTGACCGGTTCCATTGGCAGCACATTCCTCCCAGGCAAGAGCTGGGAAGGTGGAGGACCTGGTGCTGAAGAGAGGGGCTGAGATTTGAGGACAACCCACGTGGCTCTGATACCCAACCTCCCATTGTCCAGTGCTGCCATCTCATCCCTCGTCCCCTCCTGCTCCCCCTTCCCCACTCTCCGTGGTGGGAAGGAGCAAACCTCTACAACAAGCACAACCAACACTGACTCAAACACAGCAGTGCTACCCAGAGGGTGGAGGGCATCTCCAAGGGAGCCGTGTTGCCCGGGGCCAGGTCTTGTGTCCTTTCATAGAGATGCAGCTTGTCTTTGTTGGAGTGAAGCATCTTCACGTCCTCAAAGGCGTAGTAAGCAGCCAGCATGAAGTTAACATCCCCCGTGGTGAGGAGGTCGAAGACGCAGGACTGGAAGTAGAGGTCCTCCACGGGTAGCTTTTCCCTGCACTTGGCTGTGGCCGTTTCATACGTGAAGGCCTCGGGGGGGGCCGGCAGGCTGGGCCCCTTCCTACGAGCACGACCCTCTGTGGCCTGAGCCGAGCGGATGGTCTGGAAGTCAATCTGTTGGTTGAGCGGACAACCACGGAGGCACAAGTAGAGGCCCTGACTGTCCCGGTCCTCCACGGCGTTGACCACCTCCTCCGGCATCCGCACAGCAAAGGTGAGGTACCGGCCCACCTGCCTCACCACGATGGTGGTGCCAATGTACTTCGCCTGGATCTCGATGTGTTGGCCTGACACCTTCTCAGTGATCTTCAGGCTGTTGGCTCCATGCTTGTCCCCACCATTCTTGGAGCCATCAGCAAAGGCAGCGGGGAGCTCGTCCATCTCTGCCTGGTACACTTTCTGGTCGACACACTCCTGGAAGCTCTTGAAGATGATGGTGAGCTGTGGGCGAGGAAAGAAAGGAACAGGGTTACAACCAGCAACGACAACCTGAGAGCACACAACCATCATCAGGAGTGGTGTGGGAAGTGGACAAGCTGTCTCCTCAGCCAAGCCAGGAGTGGCCTTCAGCTCATGGGCAGGTGCTTCATCCTGAGAAGCTGCTCCAACTTTTAGGCACCCAGACATGTCCATCCTGCTTCACCACAGGGATGAGGATACCATGTATGGAGTTAGGACCCAGACGCTGGACTGAACATACCACCTGGATCTGCGCTGTTATCTCCAGGCCCCAACACAGGAGCTCCCTGGTAGCTGGAGCTGGTTGGAGTACCACTCACAGGCTTGTGGTGGCATGCCTGTGCATGCAGCACTGTCTTGCCTCGAGGGCCTGGCAGATGGCAGAGAGGGATGAGCCCTGACTCTCCTAGAGGTGGTGGAGCTTATCCTCTGGCTCCCATAGCATTTACATCCCAAAGGCTGGACCTCTTCCTTTCCCTGGCCACTTGCAGACCAATGGAGTCTTGTCCTCTAGGCCCCACGTTGTGCTCCATCTCAATGACACAGACACACACGCGTTCAGCATGTCTGACTGGGCAGACCATTCTAGGGGTGATACGGGCATACACCGAGCCCGACATGGCTCCCCACCCTTGGCTGGTCTCAAACATGGGTCCCTTAATGGAGGAAGGACCTCACAGCGTTTGCTCTTCCCTTGCTGACCTGGCCCTGGGGGGAAGGCTTGATGAGGAGGAGGAAGAGGAAGAGTAGAGTTTGCATGGGAGGAAGAGCAACTTGCTCTTCCTCCCATGCAAACTATGCTTCCTCTTTGACCTCTTGCAGACTTGCTCTTCCTCTTGCACTTCCTTCCATGAGGGAGGAGTGGTAAGGGGGACCTCCCCCTATGTGGTCCCCATGAAGGGGCAAACTGAGACCTGGCCAGAGGAGGGCAGGGCTGGAGGAGAGACAGCTCCAGGGCAGGGACGCCCAAGGGCTGAGTATGAAGGGAAAAACTGAGGCTCCCCAAGGACTGGGCTGAGCATGGTGGTGGCTCCCAGCACATCTGCTCCCAGTGGTGCCAGCGAGGAGCCCAGAGCTGTCCAAAGCCCTGGCAATGTCCCTCTCTCTCACCCACTCCTCTGCTGAGTGGTCAGATGCTCCCAGCCCTGCGGCAACCCTGCTAGCCCTTCCTCAGTCACATCATGAGGCACCACCATGCCCTGGGTTTCAGGCTGCACTACCTCTCTCATTGACCTCCTGCTACCTCCTCTGGGTCCAGCCCTGCCTCTGGCTGGAGGAAGAAGGGTAGACCACGGAACACCATACAAAACCACAAAGAGCGACCCCAGTGGACTGAGAGGCTCCCATTCTTTCCAACAGCACATGGTCCTCTAGCAATGACCCAGTAATGCTTCCCACAGCTCATGCTGCAGATCTCATGACTAATCCCTCCTCACCACAAGCCCATGAGGCACATAACGGGTGAAAAGGCTCAATTAAGATGGTAATCCTGGGATCCAGCCTAGAAATTGCAGGTCCCCGGGGCCCTAAAGGACCACTTTCCTCAAGCCAGACTTCCGTGCAAGCTTCAGCAGGTTTTGACGTCCTTTGGTAGGTAAGGAGTTGAGAGCATCATTAAGTATCTTTAAGGAGGTTTATTAGGGACAAGTCAAAACCAAAATGCCAGCTCCAGCTCAGGCTAAAAAGGTCACATCCAGAGCTGAAAAGCAGTCCCTGTCCTACATGCGCTTCTCTCCTTTTCCCACATACAGGGAGAAGCAGATCTCCCAGACGCGGTGGACATCTTCCAAAAGCAAGAGACTGCCTCCTGCTGAGCCTCCCTTTTTTGGCACAAAAAGTGGCCTGCTAGATTTAGAGCCTGTGCACCATGGAGCAACGTGACAGTTCATCAGCTCCAGGTCTCTCCTGAAGCTGAAGCCATGTCACACAAGTCCTGCTACACCACAGCAGCACATTTTCACTTGGATTTTCTCAGTGTTTGCCCTGCACCTTCAGGATGTTTACTTAGGCTGTCAAAGCATGGCCAGAATAGGACTGTGTCCCACAAAATGCCTTGACTTGGCTGCAAACCGCAGAGACAACTACGAGCTTGGGCAGAGGGGAAGGCAGTGCGAGGAGCTCAGCTCCCTCCAGGCTTTTCCCTGCAGAGCTGGAGCCTCCCTGGAGGGCAGTCCTGGGTTTGCTTGGGCCTTAGGTGTCTTCCAAAAGGTGCCACCATCATTCCTGGTCTGGCTGTTCACAGAAACCTGGAGCTCCCCAAGTGGGCACTCTCTTAATTTGCCATCCCTGACTTTGGCCATGATTGCCCTCTGAGCTGCAGCACCTCAGCCTGCTAACCATGATGGGGCTGGATGTGCTCAGGAAGAAACCACAGGCCATTTAAGTGACGGTGGGGACAGAGGAAGGATGGGCACCTGATGTTTAGGGCCAAACGCTTAAATTCAGAGGAGCTCCCACCCAGTCTTACCCTCCCCCAAGGAGATGTGCAAATGGTGGAGGAGAGAGACGGTGGGAAGAAAGGCTGTTCAGAAGCACCTCTGCCCTCGCCCACCTCTGCTCATGGGGACGTGCCCGAGGCTCACCTTGCTGGTGGCGGTGGCCATGGAGCCAGGCAGCACCGGCGTGTTGGTGACCTGGACATTCAGGTAGTTATTGTCTATGAGCGGCCAAGCCCCTTGCACCTTGCAGGTTTGGAAAGTGTCTGTGAAAGTCCTGAGGTGGGGGTCCCCGAAGAGCCCGCAGTGGGTATAGTTGGGGGCAGCTGAGTGTTTATGAAAGCTCTTCTCATAGTGGCAGATTTCAGGGCTGTCGGAGCGCTCCTGGCTATCCCCGGGGGGCAATGTCCGGAGACGGGGCTGGGATGTGGGGCCATCCTTGGAGCAGTTGTGTTGCACCATGAGATCGTCTATGCCATGCACGGCGGAGTGGTAGGCCAGGTCACCCCTGCAGGTGCGGGCGGTGCGGCGGGTGCAGTGCGCGTAGGCACGCAGCGCTGTGCAAAATTCGGGCGCCTCCTCCGTGCCCAGGTGGTGGGAGCCCGACGTGGCTGCCCAGAACTCAGAGTTGCACTTGAGGATCTTGCATGGAGATGTCACTGCGGGAGGAGAGGAAAACACAAAGTGGTCAATGCTTGCGTGCCTGCATGTGGGACATCCAACTCTACCACCAGCAAAGAGGTTGGTGTCCTCCTCCCGCAACCCAAACTCATGACATTGGCGCTACCGCGTGACCGCGCCTCGCTCACCAGATGTGACCCTCTCACATGACCCAACTCTTCATGCATCAAAGCCGAAGAAACCAACAGGATCTGCCCCAATTTAAGCCAAAAAGGGAAAGAGCATCCAGCCTTTAGATTAATGCTCCTGGGGAAAAACCAGGGTGTGGAAGAATGGGACACATTCACTAGCAGGGATAAGGGAGGATCATTAATGCGGGGCGAGATGCAATGGGGTTTTTAATGCCTTTTTAGGGCTTGACATTCAAAGCTCTGTGCTGCATGAATTACTGTGCATTGTGTCCAGACCGAGCTCTATCAGCGCAAGAATCTGTCTGCCTTCCTTTTCCTCCTTCACGGGCAGAGGGAAACCCAGCCCCAGCACGACCGCTGTGCCCCAGACGCACGTCGACACGCAGAGGTTAGAGCAGGATCTGTGCCGTGACCAACCTGCAGCAGAGCCAGGGGCCACCCCACCATCCTCACGGCTGCAGCGGTACCGAGAGCAACGCTTGCCAGTGTCCCCGTGCCCCCGGAAAGACGCAGGAGCCAAAATTCCTCTTTCTTGCCTGCCGTGCACTTCTGCCCAGCCCTGGGAGCCCGTTCCCAGCCAAGTCCCGCTGAGAGAGAACAGGAGGTGGAGGAGAAAAACCGGCGCAGCAGGGTGCGGGGATGCCAGCCGAGCCCCCGCCTCCCCTTCGCACCCGCCTTGCGTTGCCCATGCGGAGGCGAAGCCAAATGTAGCCGGGCTCCGCCAGAGCCCTGGTGCTTGCCGGCAAGGCGGAAGAAGGTAAAGAAAATTCAGATCCTGTTTCTCCCCCTCCCCCAAACCCAAACCCCGCAATGTCTGCTGCTCCCCGGGGCAGCGTGGCTTCCCTGCAGCAGACTGGAAAGCAGCTGTGCAAAAAGCACGTGGCCATCACCAGCCATCGCACAGACACTGCTCTGCCCGTGCCAACTGGGATGCGTGCTGGGTGAACCCAGGCTCACACCGCTTAAAACTCATGGTGTTTTCTTTCCTCTCCTCTTAATCGGCCCCCTTGGAGGGCTTGGAGACAGGAGGGACTCGGGCACAAAAGGCAGCAGCAGGACTTTTGCCCACCGTTTCCAGATGTTTTCGTGGTGCCTCTCGCAGGCGTACACGTATATTCCTGTCTCGGGGTTTGTTTAGAAGGAGGCTGGCAAGGTATCTGTGCCAAAACCATTTCAGATTTGTTTAAAAAGAAAGTTACAAAACCCAGTATTGTTTAAGGGAAAACAGTATGTTTTAGTTTTAAACATCGCAGTGCTGGAAACCTAAACATAGTTGGTGCTGGAAAATCAGAAAGGGAGACCAAGGCTATAAAACACTAAGCAGTCCAGCTTTAAGAAACAAGCCTGTCTCCTCTCCCTTTCCAAGAAGAGTGAAGTGCAAATAGGAAACGGTGACAGGTTCCTCACGGCTTTAAAATTCATGTTTAATAAACTCAGATGCTAGCAACAGCACCGACAACCCAGGAGCTGTTTTGTCTTGGCAGCATCCCATTTAAACCTGCAAGAAGCACTGTGGAAAGCCTTTAACTCGTCATGGACCAGAGGTGATTTGATAACAAGCTTTTGACCTGGAACACGGGCTCACGCTTCTGCTGAGCCTTCTGCATTTAGGGGTCAAACTTAAAAAAAACATTTATTATTTCACGTCCCTTTCTCTTCCACCCCAAGAGGGCCGTTTTCCACCAAAGACACCTTGCTTATCAGTGAGCTTCCCATCGCAGCTACTGGCTTGCAATGGATTGTATTGCTCGGTGTTTCTCCTAGATGAGAAACATGATGCAAATGAGGTCTTGTTCCCAGCACGCAGAAAAGCCCAGCTCCTCAACACTGTCCGCCTTGGCTCTGGAAGCTCTACCTTCAAACACAGCTGTTGCAATATGCTGTAGGTAGCACAGTGCCTAAACTCAGAGGGAGAAGTAAGGGATGGCATTTAACGCAGGTGCTGGCACATGGTAGCGCAGCCGGAGTGACAGGAGCAAGAGTTCGCTGGCACAGGGAGTGCAAGCAGGGGCTTCTGGGGGCGAGACGCTCACGGTGTGGCCATGGGTTTAGTGGGGTGGAAAATAAGGAAAATGCACCTCACTCCTTCTGCCAAGAGACTGTGAGCATAGCTTTGCAGATCCCCCAGGACCTTCCCAGTGGGAGGCAGGAGTCAAAAAACCACACAGGAGTGTGACCAGTGCCACCATTGCCAGGCAGTTAAAATCATTGCTCTCCTAGTAGTTATGCTAATGTACAGCTCCACGATGCCTTGAGGTTGCATGCGGCCCAACGCGCTCTCACTGCAGAGAGACTTGGCAGCACAGCCCCGGGAGGAGCTGGAGGACACGTCCCTGGACATGCAGGACCTGCACACCCCACTTCACCAGAGAGCTCGGTAAGGCACCGGGATGCGCTGTGCGAAGCATCCCAGCCCAGCCCAGGCTGCTCCAGCCCTTCAGCTGCTGCGTAGATGGGTTTTTCTAGTAGGAATAAAGTCGTAGCCTGTGGCTTTTTAAGGACATACTTCATTTGCTTGGACCAGGAGATGCAGGCGTGAGCTGTGGCAGCCTATGGACAGGGTGTGCTGCTGCAAAACAGCCCCCCGCCACTCAGAGCTAAACACATCCCTGTGCCGAGCATCCCTCGCCACCGCACCGCCCCAGGGTCACGCATGACTTTATAAGGTACTGAGTTAAAAAAACAAAAAAACCAACACCAAAACCAAAAAACCATGGGCAGGGAAGCCCATCTCCTTCCTCCCTGGGCCTGAAGGGGGAGTGTTCTTCTTTAAGATGTTATCGCTCCGGTTTTGGCACCCATCCCTTTTTCGCTGTTTCGCTCAGGGCCCCATATAAGGCCAGATTTCCAAAGCCAGGTGCTGAGCGTCAGAGGCGGTGTGCGAGCGGGGCCGCGCGCCTGGGCTTTCCCATAGATGCTTCTCCAACCACACTGGTGGCCACCGGGTTTGGCAAACCCCTCGCGCTGCTGGGGAGGGACCACGGCCGATAAAGGCCACAGAGGAGAGCAGGCGTGACCCTCTCCCCCTCCGACAAGCACGCCTTGCCTCGTCCCCCCTGGCAGCAGCCTTGGCACAGTGGTGCAGGCTCATTTGTACCCGGGCCAAGAAACGATGTTTATTCAATTTCACATAATCCATTTTCCATCGACTCACAATGGATCTGTTTTTCAACCACAGATGACTTAGCACGGAAACAAACCCCTCTCAAGCAGGAACCCAGCAAGGCTCTCCTGGGATCTGTGAGACACCCCCGGACATCTGGGTGATGCCACCACCCTTGTCCATCACAAAGGGCCCTTCATCCAAGGGATGGATGACTTCAACCCCTGGTAGCCCAGCCACCTCCCAACCTCTCCATCATCTTCTCCTTTCAAGGGCTTGGTGCCACTCAAACCAGGGACAAAATTTTCTTTGGTATCTTGAAACCAACAGTTTTGGAAAGTTTCAAGCCAGAAGAAATCACTAAATCACCTGGACCAAGACAACCCCGACCCCGTGCGCAGCCCGGTGCCCCACGTTTGTTCAGGTACACCTCCCATGAGGACTCCTGCAGGCTGCGCAGTCCGAAAAGCCGCCCCTTTCCTCAGCGGGCTGTTTCAGGAGTTTATCACTTCTACAAAACGCGGGTCTTGGTGCTAAGTGGATTTTATCTGACTTCATTGTAAGGACATAAAAAGAACCAGCAATTTTCTCCAAAGCAGTAAAAGGTCCGTTAGTAACCAGTATGTTTCCCACAAAGATATTTACACACTGCAATCAAGTCGCTTGTCAATCCTCTAGATAAGCTAAACGGTTTGCACTTTTAAGTTCTCACTGGAAGGCGTTTGCCCAGCCCCACCATCAGACCTCCCTCCGGCAGCCTTGTTTCCTTCAAAACCTCCCACCCCAATGGGCGATACCGAAGTGGGACGCAGGCTCGCCACTCTCCCGAGGTCACCCCTCTCGCCGGGGCGTTGGCACTGCTGCGGGCACCAAGACGTGCTGTTTGGCCGTGACCTTCTCCAGAGCTCCCAGTTTGCAAAGCGCCAGTCCTCCATCCTGCAAGCGTCCCGTGGTCCACCTGCCCCGCAGAGCTCCCACGTGCTCGGGAGCCTGAAGTATGGCACGACACGCGTCCCACTGCTCTGCCCTCGTCTTTGGTACGTTATATTACACGCTGTTAAATCAAGCGTTCAAACATAGTACACGCGCACATCTAACTTTAACGGGCTTTTAATTATCAATGTCCCCTATTTTCCCTTCAGCTGGTGTCAGGTTACCTGGATTTCATTTACCCAAATCACGCTTTTTCAGAAAATCAGCACAAAATCAGCAATTCATCTGTTCTTCCGAAATTTCTCTAGCAAAGACAATTACTGGAAATTAATTTCAGAAAGCTAAGGCAAATTCCTTTAAGACTCTTGGGTGCATGTTAACCAGACCTGTTAATTTTAAAGTGCTCACTGCTAAGAGATGTTGTTTAATATCCTCTTGGTTACTAACGGGCTGGAAAGTATTTCATCACCCAGATGTGATGCAAATACATCATCCCGCGTCTTTCCAAATATATGGATTGAAGTGTAGATGTGCAAGCCTCACACATGCAGTAAAAGGCTTTTTTCGGAGAACACAGTAAAACGTAATTACCTTTGGCCTTAGATCTGAGCACCTAGACTTAGGCTCCTAAACACATATTTATTTAAGTAATCTAAATAAACATATTTGTGCTGACACCTCAATAGGAAAGGCACGATTCTCGGAGGTGCTAAATACCAGCAACATCTACCAGCCTGAAGGAGATGTGGGCTGCTCAGCTCCTGGGCAGACAGCAGTCACCACCAGCCCCAGAATGATCCCAAGAGAGTTAAAAAAACCCACACTGCTCCTCAAAAACCTGGCTGACGGGATCCCTTCCAGCAAGATTTCAGGAGTCCAAAGCAAAACCAGAGGGGATGAAAGACAATCAGCCCTTTGCATCCAGCCCCTCGCGCTGTCCCTGTCCCAGCGGGGAAGTCTACATGAGCCACCCCACCTGCCGACCATGCTGGACCCATGACTTGGTGCGAGGCCGACACACATCAACCAGTGCCTCGTCACGTCAGGGAGAGAAATGAGCCCATCGGTGCCAGCCGCAGCCCTGATGGACGGGGTGTCGTGGGCAGGGGCAGCTCTCCTGAGCCCCAAAGGCCACCATGGGGAGAAGAAGATCCAAGGGCCACCTGACCCAAGCTTCGTGAAAGGATTTGTGCAGGATGGCAGCGCCGGGCTCTTCCAGCGACCTCCTTTGAACTGTTAATCAAGCACAATCTTGCAGAATAATAGCCTGGTTATTATTGCCTTGTTTGCATAACAAAGAGGCCCAATAAAACTGATTTGACTGTGCTCAGAGGGGGTGTGAAAGATCAGCCCTGAGAAAAGAGCTGCAGGAATGCAGCAAACTGCTCCAAAGCCTCAACCCAGGAAGAAAGACAATGCAATTTGCCATCAAGAAAAGCCCAATAGACCAATAAATTACCCATGTGCAAAGGGATTAGATCAGGTTTCAGTTGCACTGAAGTGGGGGGAGGGGGACCAGGAGGAGGGAACTGAAGGAGAAAAATAAACCTGACTCTCTTAAAGCGCTGGAGCTCGTATTTTGCACGGGTCCGCGTGGGGAGGTTGGCTCGGAGGGGCCACCTTCCACCCTGGGGTTTGTGCTCTCTGCCACCGGCACAAGCAGCAGATGCACTAAAGCCAGGCGAAGGGCGTGCTGCTGGAGTGACTCTGCACGTATGCGAGCGCACACCGCACTCCCTGCAGCTTCTTTTAACCCAGTCCTTGTCTTGCTCAAGAGGATGCTGGGGAAAGGCTTCCTCCAGTTTCTTGAAGTCAAACGAGGGACACGGAAGGAGTTTTCTCATTTCAACCTGTGTCAATCACTAATGCATCTGGAGGACCTGCCACGGCCAACTCCCTTTTGTCCTCAGCACGGAGTTCATGGCCCCCCATCTCTCCTCTCCTGGCGTCGCGGAGACAACAGGGCAAGCACAGGCAGGAAAAAAGCAGAGTCAGTGTCTTCACCGTCTACAGCACGAACCGTTGGATGCTGCCGAAGGAGCCCTTGATCGCTCCCGTCACTTAGTCAGCTCTTTTGGCTCCGAGAGTCAGCTTACCACTGACCCGGCATGCTTAGCGGGGGGCAAACGTGTCTCTCCCCAGCCTTCCCGGCCAGCGTTGCTCCTCCATGCTCACCTTGACATCTCCATGCAGGGAGAAGGGCGAGCAGACACTATCGGAGAGGGCATCAACCACGGAGCTTGTAGCCAGGGCCATGAGCAGCTGATGATGCTGTGCTGAGAATTACCAGCAAATCTTGGGAATCGTGGGAGGCACAATGGGCTGAAAGGAGGAACCAGCTTTTACAGCCAAAGCAGTAATGGAGTTGCAGACTTTGCTCTTATAACTTCATCCTGGGATTCAGGCTTCAGCGTTGCCTTTGCTGCAACCGTTGAGCTTTCACCAGCTCGGAGGAAGCAGCGCTGGTGGACGGTTCGGAGGATGAGGGTTTTGCTCCACGGATGCATACTGTGAGCTGGTGGATGGAGGACGAGGAGGAAGGGAGGGAAGTGATCTCCTCTGATTCTCCATCTGCAGAAGGGTGCTAATGAAGCTGGCTCCCCGCCACAGCATGCCGCGGGCTGGAAAACGGTGCTGGAGCTGCACACCTGGGCTTTCCCAGCTGGGGAGTGCCTGGCCGCTTTCAGCAAGAGTTCTCAAGAGCTGGTAAATCTCCTTGAGGGGAGTGGTCCATTTTACAGCTGAGGATGCTGAGAATGTGAAGGGTTTCACCCAAGACAAGCCCGGTGGGAAGAGACGTAGATAGGCTCTCTCATCCCCTGCATGAAGCATCACCCTCAGCTTCCTCCCCTGACCAACACCACCCATGTCCCCAATCCTTCTGAAGCAGCAGTACCCAGACAAGGCCACCTCTGCCAGCCACCCCCACCGCCGAGTGTTTCAGGTTTCCAGCAGACACCACTCTCCCCACGCCGAAGCTGTTTTCCCAGGGTGCCTTTGAAGGCACGGCTGCCACCCACCAGCGCCTGGGGGGCCCCCAGGTGTGGCAGCGGGTCCCTCGCCCTCCTCCCCCTCGCCCGGGCAGCGGCGGGGCTGGCAGGGAACCACTTTCTGCTCACAGGTGTGGATTCCCTCTAGGAATAATCATCCCCACCGTGCTCTTGTGAAATTTCAACCCTTCAAACGCAGAGGTAAATGAGACACGAAACGAGGAGATGGAGAAAAGCCCGGAGCACATAAATCTGGATGAGGCAAATTTATACAATTAAACGCCTGCCAAAAAATTGCGGCATCTCAATCAGAGGCGTTGGTTTGCGCGCAGGGCGTGGGGTGGCAGCTTGCCCGGCTGGCAGNAGTCCTGCTGTTCTGCACCCTCCCATCCCCTGTACAGTGATGCTCTCACATCACTGTGGGCTGGCAAAGCCCAGAGCCGGGATCCATCCCTAAAACGTCCTTGCCACATGTCCTCGTCATCTCAGAAAGGGCCGTCTGGAGTGTGTCACATGGCAAGAAAAGAAAAGGTAGCTTGTCCAAAGCCCAAAATGCCGTAGATCATTACTAGGGCTTTGGGGACCAAAGTCAACAGCTGTCCAGGAAGGAGAGGAAACCGAGGGAAGAGAAAATACTTTGGGATCAAGTGAAGCTTGCTCTCTGCCTGACCCATAAAACCCCCGTATATGCAAGGATAGCTCTGCTTGCTGGGAATTAAATGGCCAAACTGCCCTGGATGCTCATTTAGTGGAAAGTGGGACTCGACACCCTTCTGGTGCTCCACCCTGAAGGACTTACTGTTCTCGCATCTGCAGGGACGGCAGCCTCTGGCTGCCCCACACACCATGGCCGGGCCATTAGACAGAGTGGCTCAGTCTGCGCCTACGAGGGCTGCGTGTGTGTAGGAGCCAGCTTGTTCTCCGCAGTAAGAGCCCGATGACTTCATCAAGGGGATGGCATCTGGTTTTGCAGTTGGCCATAATTCAATTCTCCCCCTTGCTGCAGGAATTTCAGCTGGTGAAGCAGTGATTTACTCAGCCGGGCTGCACTTGAGTGCAAAGCAATCTTGAGGCTACAATCAAACGCCCTGTTATTTTGAGAGCTCATGGACGAGGGAATAAATATCCTCTTCTTTTCATCCCAGTAGTTGCCAAGTGCAGGGTACAAAGCTTTTTAAAGGCATGCAGGGGCTCTCCTCTTACAAGTGCCGTCCAGGTGCCACACACAGCCAGGCAGTTCCTGGCCTGCACAGATCGCTCCTGATCTGCAGCATCAGGACAGGATTTGCCAGGACAGCCAGAAAAAGGCCAGGCACCCCCCTCACCTGCCCCACCACAGCTGCATCTCCGAGCATCCTCCATCCTCCCCGAAACCCCTTCCCCATCACCCCAGCACACATCACTCCTGCCTTGCAGCAGCCCCAAGGTCATCCCAGCCCCCTTCAAACCACCTGGGATCCTAATGCTCTTTTTTTGGGTCCTGGGTTCCCACATTCCCCCTTATTCCAAGTTTGGTGCCTGCTCCAATGGGCAAAGCAAATCGAACTCAATCAAACCCATACAGATGGACCAAACCCCTTCATCTTTGACCTTTGCTGTCCTGCTAACACGCATCCCTTGGGAGTTGTAGCACTCGGCTGGGGGTTCTCCCAAAGGATTGATGGGCTGAGGAGGGGCTCGCTCAGGCCGTGCACTGCCCTGCCAGAGCCTACGGTTGCTTTACGGGATGCATCCATCAGGGAGCCAGAAGAGAGACCACAAAACTCATTGTCACTGGGGCCTGATGCAGCGCGGCAGCCCGGTGCTCCGGGGACAGCAGGTTGGTGCAAAGGCCGAGCCGAGCCCCCAGGTTAGGAAGTTTTTATGGCTGCCCAGCCCTGTGAGCACTTTCACGTGCACATCCGACTCGGCACAGCTGTTCGGGCCGCAAAGAAGGAAAACTCAGCTGCTGCCATGATAAACCCAAAATCACTCTGAGTATCTCCCCGTTCCCAGTAACCAAGGGCTGGGAATTTCAGGATTTTCGGTGGAAAAAAGCAACATATCCACCCCATCTGCATTAAAAACAAGGCGCCTCCTTCCAGCCCCACAACGAGCCTTGTTGGCAATCGCAGAGAACTCCCTGTTCCAAGTACGAGACCGGCTCCCAGCAAGCAACAAAACAGGGAAGCCAAAATATTTCCAGGTTTACGTTTGAATCCCTCCCTTCTTCTCTGCCCTGACAACATCCCGCACAGGCGCGCTGCTCCCCTGCCACCACCTTCCCTGGCCCCCGGCACGGCTCCCCATTTGCAGCGTTGGGGAGGTGTTGTTTTAACAGCCTCTAAGCCCCCCTTCTCAATTTCGGCTTAATGCTGTGATCACATCCCTCCCTGACGCTGAGACAAAAGCCATTTATCAACCGATCCCATACACCTCCAGTAGGGACGGATCCTTATCTGGAATCAACCTCATTGCTCAGATGGACCAAGGGCGGAAAATCCCAATTGTTTTTTGGAGGCAAAGCTGAAGACAAACCGGGAAAGCCAAAGCAAACCGGAGTATGAAGGAGAGAGCAAAGCCTGACATCTGGGGCAAAACACGCAGGGCCGGATTTTGAAAGTACAAGAGGGTACAAAAGGATTTGCAAGAAAACTCAGCACAGCTTGCACTGGGAGGCACAGGTGAGCGCCCCGGGAAATCGGGGTCCCAGCCAGAAGGGGAGAGCACCCGTGAATATCCGACGCCTGGACTTGGCACAAGCCAAGGGAAAGTGTCAGCGGTGGCCTTCTCAGCCCAAACCTCCTTCCCAGCTGCTCCACGCTCCGAGGTCACCCTGACCTACACATGGCGGGGACCCACACAGGGGGGACACCTGCCGGTGCCCCCAGCCCAAGGGTGCTCGATGGNTCCCACCCGGCACCAGACTTGTTCCCCCCGCTCATGTCCCATGGAAGCCACAATAGCTGTTCCTCCTTCACAGCCACAGACCTTCACAGCTTTATTTATTTTTAAATGCATCTGATTGCTGGCCCCCCTGGGCTCAAGGTTTTAATTTTAAGAGAAAATGTAACTTTCTAACTGGAAAACACCCACCCCACCCCCCAAGTCCTGCTGTTCTGCACCCTCCCATCCCCTGTACAGTGATGCTCTCACATCACTGTGGGCTGGCAAAGCCCAGAGCCGGGATCCATCCCTAAAACGTCCTTGCCACATGTCCTCGTCATCTCAGAAAGGGCCGTCTGGAGTGTGTCACATGGCAAGAAAAGAAAAGGTAGCTTGTCCAAAGCCCAAAATGCCGTAGATCATTACTAGGGCTTTGGGGACCAAAGTCAACAGCTGTCCAGGAAGGAGAGGAAACCGAGGGAAGAGAAAATACTTTGGGATCAAGTGAAGCTTGCTCTCTGCCTGACCCATAAAACCCCCGTATATGCAAGGATAGCTCTGCTTGCTGGGAATTAAATGGCCAAACTGCCCTGGATGCTCATTTAGTGGAAAGTGGGACTCGACACCCTTCTGGTGCTCCACCCTGAAGGACTTACTGTTCTCGCATCTGCAGGGACGGCAGCCTCTGGCTGCCCCACACACCATGGCCGGGCCATTAGACAGAGTGGCTCAGTCTGCGCCTACGAGGGCTGCGTGTGTGTAGGAGCCAGCTTGTTCTCCGCAGTAAGAGCCCGATGACTTCATCAAGGGGATGGCATCTGGTTTTGCAGTTGGCCATAATTCAATTCTCCCCCTTGCTGCAGGAATTTCAGCTGGTGAAGCAGTGATTTACTCAGCCGGGCTGCACTTGAGTGCAAAGCAATCTTGAGGCTACAATCAAACGCCCTGTTATTTTGAGAGCTCATGGACGAGGGAATAAATATCCTCTTCTTTTCATCCCAGTAGTTGCCAAGTGCAGGGTACAAAGCTTTTTAAAGGCATGCAGGGGCTCTCCTCTTACAAGTGCCGTCCAGGTGCCACACACAGCCAGGCAGTTCCTGGCCTGCACAGATCGCTCCTGATCTGCAGCATCAGGACAGGATTTGCCAGGACAGCCAGAAAAAGGCCAGGCACCCCCCTCACCTGCCCCACCACAGCTGCATCTCCGAGCATCCTCCATCCTCCCCGAAACCCCTTCCCCATCACCCCAGCACACATCACTCCTGCCTTGCAGCAGCCCCAAGGTCATCCCAGCCCCCTTCAAACCACCTGGGATCCTAATGCTCTTTTTTTGGGTCCTGGGTTCCCACATTCCCCCTTATTCCAAGTTTGGTGCCTGCTCCAATGGGCAAAGCAAATCGAACTCAATCAAACCCATACAGATGGACCAAACCCCCTCATCTTTGACCTTTGCTGTCCTGCTAACACGCATCCCTTGGGAGTTGTAGCACTCGGCTGGGGGTTCTCCCAAAGGATTGATGGGCTGAGGAGGGGCTCGCTCAGGCCGTGCACTGCCCTGCCAGAGCCTACGGTTGCTTTACGGGATGCGTCCATCAGGGAGCCAGAAGAGAGACCACAAAACTCATTGTCACTGGGGCCTGATGCAGCGCGGCAGCCCGGTGCTCCGGGGACAGCAGGTTGGTGCAAAGGCCGAGCCGAGCCCCCAGGTTAGGAAGTTTTTATGGCTGCCCAGCCCTGTGAGCACTTTCACGTGCACATCCGACTCGGCACAGCTGTTCGGGCCGCAAAGAAGGAAAACTCAGCTGCTGCCATGATAAACCCAAAATCACTCTGAGTATCTCCCCGTTCCCAGTAACCAAGGGCTGGGAATTTCAGGATTTTCGGTGGAAAAAAGCAACATATCCACCCCATCTGCATTAAAAACAAGGCGCCTCCTTCCAGCCCCACAACGAGCCTTGTTGGCAATCGCAGAGAACTCCCTGTTCCAAGTACGAGACCGGCTCCCAGCAAGCAACAAAACAGGGAAGCCAAAATATTTCCAGGTTTACGTTTGAATCCCTCCCTTCTTCTCTGCCCTGACAACATCCCGCACAGGCGCGCTGCTCCCCTGCCACCACCTTCCCTGGCCCCCGGCACGGCTCCCCATTCGCAGCGTTGGGGAGGTGTTGTTTTAACAGCCTCTAAGCCCCCCTTCTCAATTTCGGCTTAATGCTGTGATCACATCCCTCCCTGACGCTGAGACAAAAGCCATTTATCAACCGATCCCATACACCTCCAGTAGGGACGGATCCTTATCTGGAATCAACCTCATTGCTCAGATGGACCAAGGGCGGAAAATCCCAATTGTTTTTTGGAGGCAAAGCTGAAGACAAACCGGGAAAGCCAAAGCAAACCGGAGTATGAAGGAGAGAGCAAAGCCTGACATCTGGGGCAAAACACGCAGGGCCGGATTTTGAAAGTACAAGAGGGTACAAAAGGATTTGCAAGAAAACTCAGCACAGCTTGCACTGGGAGGCACAGGTGAGCGCCCCGGGAAATCGGGGTCCCAGCCAGAAGGGGAGAGCACCCGTGAATATCCGACGCCTGGACTTGGCACAAGCCAAGGGAAAGTGTCAGCGGTGGCCTTCTCAGCCCAAACCTCCTTCCCAGCTGCTCCACGCTCCGAGGTCACCCTGACCTACACATGGCGGGGACCCACACAGGGGGGACACCTGCCGGTGCCCCCAGCCCAAGGGTGCTCGATGGCAGGGGCCGCCCAGGGGTGAAGCCACTGGTGTGAGAGCGGGAATCCAGCCTGGGCTGGGCACATGGGGGGGGGTGTTAAGCAAATAAATAAATAGGGCAGGACTCGGCGAGGCACTGATCTGACACGCCAAGCACCCGCTTGGGCAGCCTCCAGCAGCCCCGCTCACCCGGGGCTCTCCGGAGGGGTGCGAAGCTTCCGCGGGACTGGGAACCTGCTGGGAACCCACAAATTCCTAGGAAGCAGAAGGCAAAAAAGGGGCAAAGGATCTTCCAGGCAATAAAATCCTCCCCCCCCACACACTTTTTCCTACCTTCCCACCCCAAAAGCTTTCAACAAAAGCCCCCGGCGTGCTCCCAGCCCTGCGTACGGGGTGCACCGTCCCCACCTGCGCCCCGCTCCCGCGGGCTCCGGATCGCCTCGTTCTGCCAGTTCTTTGCACCTTATTTGACTGCTGAAGGGAGAATCAAACAAAGCAGCCAGCCAGATCTCCTATCAAGTTCTTTCTTGCACTGTAAATCTCACAGCCTCAACGCTCTGCAACTCAAAACGCTCCGAAAAAGACGTTATGGGAGCAGCTCCAGAGTTTCCAGAAAAAAAAAAAAAGGGGGG
>VYXH01000346.1:590421-619645 GCA_013397275.1 Burhinus bistriatus
CCTCCAGCCTCCCCCACCATCGGGGTGAGGCTGGGGGGAGCACCCATTTCCCATAGAGGCCTGGGGAGATTGGTTTTGGCATGGGTGGGTACCAGGGTGCCTGCTTTTCTGCCGCTGTGATGGGAAAGCTCTGGGTGCAAGGCTGTGCCAGCCAGAGTGTCAGACACACAATTAATTACTGTAGCCCCAGAGCCACAAACGCGCTAAATATACTGTCGCCGTAGTGCGTGGATAATAGCAGCCCTTTGCAAAGTGTTTCTTTCTCCCCTTTTTTCTTTTTTTTTTTTTTTTCCCAGTGCAAGAGACAACAATTGTGGCGAGCAGACAGCGGCTCTCCGCTGCTTGATTAAGTCAGCAGCAAAGACAAAATGTGCCTGTACAGCTCAGGCTTAAGGAGGGATTTGAGGGCGTGTTAGGTACAAATTAGAAAATGGATGTGATTTAATCACAACAAATCTAAACAGCCCTGCTACGGAAACCCTGCCATCAAAGAGGTCTTTTTCTTAAACGGGGACACTACGGGTGTATAGTCCTGACAACAGAACAACGTGTTTGGGGATGAATTGTTACACCAAGAACGGAGAGAAGACTGGGGAAAGCCTGATGTATACCAGATAAGTTATCAGCTAAAGAAGGAATGGTTTCCTTCCGTAATAATTATTTGCAAATCAGTTCACAGCTCTGGATGCTGTGGTGTCTGGATACTATAGTACAGACAGAGCTGCTTCTGTCAGGCCTGGGACGCTGCACAGACAGGAAACCAGGCACAAGCCCTGCCTGGGAGAAGGTAAACTGCTTGTTCCGAGAAGCCCAAGTGAATGCAGCAGACAAAGAGGAGCGGGGGGAGAAGTGATTGCAAGCCCAGACCTTCCTGCAGGTGTGCACAGTGGGTCGGGCTCGAGTCCCGGGCTGTAAAATGCTGTACACTGGAGCGTGACTAATCTGAGCACTTGGGGACTGTGCCACCACTGTTTTNGGACACCGCTGCCCCACACCTCCTTCCCCCTGGTGGTGGGGGGGGGGGGGGGGGGGGGGGTGGTGGATCGCCACCTCAAACCCATCCTCTTTGGCTGCGCTGTGGAAGTGCTTCCCTGCAGACAAAGCAGGAGACAGAAGAAATGCTAATGCACGGGGAGCTGGAAGTGCCGTGGTAACAGCGGCAGAGTATTGGGGCGGCAGCAAATTGGTGCTGAGCCCGGTTCCTGTTGGGAACCGGGAGCCCCGGAGCAGGGAAGGCTCCTGGCGAAGCACAGCCGCACTCGCCGGAACTCTCAGAAGTCTCCACCGGCCACTTCCCCCAGCTCTTATCAGCATGCCGTTAATCTTTGGCATCACAACAGGAGTTGGCACCTTCAGTTCCAAGTGCAAGGTGCATGTCTTTGACGTTGCCATTTCCTCCATAAACACCCAGCAAGGTGTAGAGCGTAGGTGTAACGGCAGCCCTCTGCGGGCACCCTTCTGTGTGAGCTTCGCTCCTGGGGTGAGGCAACGCCCAGCTAAGAGGGCATTACTGTAGGTGCAGCAGATAGGTAACTGTGGATTGTGGGAGAAGAGGAGGACTTGATGGAGAACGGACTATTGGTCTTTTAGATAGGCTCCAAGAGCAGTGGTGTAAATCTGCTTTTGCTGTGTGAAGTACAGCCAGGTGAAAATTAAGTCCAGAATATTCAGATTTTCCTTTTCTTTGCTTGTCCTGGGAATCCCCAATTTAGTGCCTGTGGCCAGTTTCACCTGCTTGTACATGAATTTTCCCCCCTCCCTGCACAGGGCCCTGCTTGGCCACAAAACAAGCAAAGCAAATAGTGCCAGTACACTTTGTCCTTCCAGAAATGATTAAGACAACACAACTGAGTAGGCAGTTAAAGGAGGAGCTTGGTCATGGGAGAAGAGGGATGGTAGTGCAAGATCCATTGTCAGCAGGCAGAGGGCTGTCCTGAGGAGCAGGAGGGTTCAGATGACCTGGGGAATGTTGATGGGTTGGGGCATGTGGCAGAGATCACTCCACAGCTCACTGAAGCTGATGGAAGTCATCTGCAAGGGTTTGTGGGCATCACCAGGTTGAGGTGCAGAAGCAATGGAGAATATGAGACACATGAGCTTTTCATTTGCCATTTTCATCTATGCACAAGAGTCACCTAAACCTATTATCTTGAAGGCATTTTCCACACTGCAGCTATCTTCCTTGACCTCTAAAAGATCTGGCTCATCTTGATCTCAAGATGAAAGATTGCCACCTCACAGGCCATGAACACCCAGCCGTGAGATTAGGCTCTGAATTATTAATACAATCAATGACTACCTCTTTTCATCCTAGAAGAGGCACAAAGGAAAGCTACGGGGGCCTGAAAGGGAGGGAGGATTCTCGAGCAAGGAGGGGAGAAGTCACCAGTGGAAACTGGTTTTCTTTGGGTGGAAATGCCTCCTGTGTCTGGTTTTTTTTGGAGGCAGGAACAATGGCACCATTCAGGAGGTGGCGAGCCAGCTACATTTGTAGGTCTGATGGCTGCACTGAGAAACCCCCTGTAGGGACCATCTGTCTGGGGAGGGACATCCTTCCTTCCAGCTCCTTTCCTGTATTCAGTGCATCATGGGCTAAACCAAAATGGGGTCCCCAAGAGCCTAAACTGCAGAGCTAAAGCACGTGTCATCATCGAGGAGAGGAAGGGATGGGGAGCAGAGATGTGTTTGTCCTTCCAGTGCCACAAAACTACTGACATCTATGCTACATTACCCATGCAAGGAGGTGAGACCTGAGCTCCAGGCAGGTCACGGAGCCTGTGTTTTGTGGGGTGCATTTAGCTTTCTTCACCATGGGGAGGACATGGATGTCTCCAGACAGGAGCCCAGCAGTGAACCGGTGTGGGATGGACTGCAAGGCTGTGCGTTTGCTGCCTGGAGTGAGGCCGCCTTTCCTTTCCCCTCTCCCCTGTGAACTCTGCGGCGTGTAGGTACCGTCAACATGTGCTGTTGGGTCTCTGTTCTGATCTTTACATTTTTCCTTGGTTTGGGCCTGACCTACCTACTTGGGACATTTCGGTGAAATTGGTTCCTTTCTGCTTCTTTCCCTGTTGTGTTTGGGAGGAAGGTGGCATTGACCCATCCTGATCCACAACCAGGGAAAAGGCACAGCTCCCCAGTTCTGAGCTCCATGGAGAAAATGAAGCCAACTGGAAACCAAAAATAAAATACTATCTTCGCTCCATTTTTCAAGGTTAAAAAAAAAAAAAAGCTATTGTGTTAATGGAGCTATTCTTTCTGGGTAGATAATGCAAAGCATTGCTTCGGAGCTGGCCCAAATGTCTGAGAAACATTTTTTTTCTTCATTTTCATTAAAATTCATATCAACATTGCAAATAAGATAAGAAAAGAAGTGTACAGTTACAATTATGTAGTGCTTTGTGATCACAAACAGATTCTGTAATCCCTACTCAGGGGGTTTCAGAGCTGAATTTAGCTTAGTTCAGAGTGTAAAGTTGAGCTCAGCCAAGACTGCTCTCCCGCTCCATACGATCCTCATCTGCGCTCCGGTCACACGAGAGACCCATGGCAAGCCAGGCTGCACAGCCAAGCAAAATCTCACAGATGCATCAGCTGCCCTGGCCGGGGACCAAGCCTCCTTTTTTTGTAGGCAGCCATTTATTAACATTCTTCTATCTATAACTTTTAAACCGTTCGCTTTAAGCATCAAAAAACAATACTGCTTCAACTGCAGCCTGAGCAGTAGATGCACAGCATGGCTACTAAGAAAGACCAGAAGTCCTTTCCGTTGCCAGGTATTGCTAGAGAAAATATTTAAGCCTTGCTTCAACAACGAATTTATAATTCTGCCACCCCAGGAGTTCACCGCTGCTGACAATCCGCATGTGGGCACATCACTCGTCTGCCAGAGTCCCTGGTGAAAAATGAGAAGATGCGGCAAAGATACCATGGAAAAGGCTGTCGAGCTTCACATCTCTGGGAAAGAGCCCGTCAGCAGCTGCAGCCAAGCAGTCCTCCTCGCCGTGGCGAAGCGTGAGCATCTATGGGCTCTGACCTGGTGAGCGATGTCCTCTCCTGAGTGGGGCCGTGGCCCGCGGGCAAAGGCAGGATCGTGAGCAGGTGGAAATATTCCTCCTCCCTCGCCTGGGCTTCTAAACCGTCAGACCTCAAGGTATTTGCAGCAGGCATGGCAGTAGTCCCTTGGGTTCGGCGTGGCCATCCCATGTTTAAATTTAGGCACGAGTTGAAATACTTGGCTGTGCGGGGGCCTTAGCGTAACATTTATAGTAGAGCAGCCCCTGTCAGTTAGACGGACTCAATGGAGCGATGCAATCCACAGTAAACATTAAATTCAGTGCCAGGCTTCACACAGATAAAGCTATAGAGACAGAGAGACGGACAGGAGTCAAGCGCCTCTGCTCTTCTGGGGAGCAATCCCAGCTGCTCATGGCTTCTGCTGTCAGTCCTCGACTTTACGTCACAAGATGGAAAGAGCAAAGGACGTAAGGTCAGTGGCAAGAGGATGCCCCCTCAGCAAAAATAGTCCCTCACTGTGGTACAGAGCTCTACCCTCCATTTCCAGGCAGCTGTTAGATTAGAGAAACATTTTTATATCATTATACCTCCTACAGCAATCTGCAAAGAGTAGCTTGGGGAGGCATTTGGGTTTTATGTGAATTTAGGTTGCAGTTTGCAGAAGTGCTTCATTCCTAAAATGCCGATTAGGTTTCCTACAGAGACTGGTGCATTAGAGGCAAGTCTGGCTAGCAGGTCCGTAAAACGTCACCTGCCAAGCAGTCTGGAGAACCTAAGCCTCCCTAGATAATTCAGTCACATGAGGTGCCTCATGCAAGACATGCCTGTGTAGTCTTCAGTTCAGAAGGCTACAGCTGAAGAGAGAGTTGGGGAAAAATTAAATGCAATTGGAAAATTCAGGTAAGGATTTTGGTGTTTTTCTGGAGAGGTGGTGTTAACTTCAGCTTCCAGAGCTGATGGCTTAAATCTAGAAATAGAGAGTAATGGAGGTTGGAGCTCCAAAAAGCAAAGGAGCTGCATGGAGGAGTTCAATGCCAGCAAAATGGCATGAAGAAGCATTAAATGATTAATACCACTGGGTGAAGGCATCTAAGACCCTTCTCCTCCAAAGCGGCTTTTTTCAGTCTGCGTGCAGCCTGCTCTGGCAGAGAGGTTAGCCCAGAATCCCCAACCCCACCAGCCCGGCATGGAGCCCCACCATGCACGGCTGTGATGTCCCCTTCCCTGGGACCAGCCGCTCCTCCCCTGGCTGTTGCCAGCGGCTCGCTATCGCTCGCTGCTCCGCTCCAGCGCCTCCTCACCAGGGGAATACAAATTGGTCAGCACCGAAGCATATGGAGGGGGAGAATGCTCAGCTGTGAATTTCGGGGACGGGTATTATAGAAATCCAGCCACCAGCACATCACCTTTTCAAAGGCTTCAAATCCGCTACAAATTGCTTCTGAATGACAATGGGAATTTCTCGCCCTTCACAAAGCCCCCAATATTAGCATCTTTATTGGAATAAACTAGCTAATTTCTCCAGTCGGAGGGCTGGTCTGGAGAATCCCTGATTCCAATTAGATGGATATTCATCAGCACCCTGACGCTTGCGGGGGCGGCAGGGAAGGCTGCTGTCTGGTCCGGCGAGTGGCTCGCCACCTGCCCAAGTCCGGATCAGAGACAAAGAGACGGGGAGCACTCAGTCCCCGGGGCCAGCAGCAAAGCAGGACATCGCAGGGACCGAGGGGTCCTTTTAATCCTCAGTTTGTTCTTTGTGGCGTTTGGTAATTCCCAGGCACGGGAAGGGGGGAGCTGAACCTGTGCTTGCAGGAATAATGATAAATCTGTGCCCTTCACTATCCTTCAGGTCCCTGTATGAAAAATATACCCACAGCTAAGCCAGGCTGGCTGACTGAAGCTGGACTGAAACACGTATGGACTAGAAGGAGATACAGTCTGTCTGTCTGTCCATCCTGAATAACTGTACAGCAGTTTGTCATTAGGTTCAGCATTGACCTTGTAACATGGTTATAAAGAAAAAGGAAAAAAGAAGAGGGCAGCCAAACTTCATGAATATAAATATCCCAAATCTAATACCTGATGATCCTGCAGGCAGGCAGAGCTCGTTTCTCACTATGGGCTGAAAACATGGGACGGCTTTTCTTACACGTGTGCTCCCTGGAGCAGGGTTTAGTTGGGCATTCACAATGCAGCACTGGGCTGGCCCGTAGCTGGAACGGCTCAGGACTGTCCCAGCACCGTGCCCACAAATAACACCAAGCTATAGCCTGGGTACCAGCCACGCTGTAGTAACCACGGGGTCGTCAGAGGGAGCGAGGAGAATGGGTGGTGTGCCCTTTTGCCTACAGCAGGTATCATTCACCTCTGATCTGTCTGGCCAGAAGTGGCTCAGATCAGTTGGATTCAGTGGCTCTGACTGTCAGCAGGACAATATTCCCCCTTTGGTTTTGTGTTAAACTCTCGGATTTAACCCCATGGGGCACAGTTGTCTGGGAGCACTGAAGAATCCATGGTGTCGTTTGGGGTGGAACAGGTCCTTTTGGTTTTATTCTCTTACGAGGTCAGACTCGGTGGAGGAATTCTGAAAATGTCTCATCTCTGTGCTGAACAAACACAGCCCGAAGGCAGAGCGGGGCTAGTTTTGACACCGTCTGTCTAATCGTCAGAACGGCGAAAGGCCCCCCCAGATGTGCGACACCAGAGGCAAAGCCGGCGACTTCAGAGTCGTTACAAACGCTCTCTCTCCCTGTGCGCTGAGTACCAGGCAAAGCAGCAAGCCCATGTCAGGTTGCTGTCTCCATGCTTCCCCCATGGATAAATATTGGCTCAGCCTCTCCCCGTGGTGTTGCCTGAGAGCAGCTCGTTGCCCTTCGTACAGAGTACCAACCTCCCAGCGTGACAAGCCCGTTCCTGATCTCCCTCCCGCCTCCTCTGGGGGTTAATGGAAAGAGGAGATGGGCTGCCGAAATCCCAGTAAACAAGGCTCAGCTGCTGGGGCGGGGGGAGAGGGTCAAAGGACAAAAATGAGGACAAGTCTGTACGCAGCCCCAGCGGCTGCTGCTGCCACCTGCCCCAGCCCCAGGATGGAAATGGCTGCTTGACGTTGCCTTCCTCCCATTGAAGGTGTCACCCTTCATCTAGACTGTGTTTATTTGGGCTAAAAAATGATTAATGGTATTTATTAGAGGGTTTCTTCTCCCCTAGACAAGTGGCTCATGAAGGTCCCATGGATGCAAGTTGTCTTGTTCTGGGGTTTTTCTGAGATGGAGGCACAAGGGTTCCTGCTGAGGAGGGGATTTGACCCAACACATGCAGAGCAGTGTGCGTCTGCTGTCCATCACCCAAACTGCTGGGCCACCTCCCTCCACAAATTATACGTGAGAATTGTTTCGCTAACCACTGATAGGCAGCCACTGCTGGGGTGGGATGCGAGAGCCTTGAAAAGACTTTCCTATCTCTTGCAAGTGCTCCTATCCCAAGTATCAACCATCTTTCAGCAGTGCTCTGGTGATGGGATTAAGGTGCATTAGGAGTTTTTGTTCTCATCTCTCCCAGGGAGGATCAAATGCAGTGAAATATCTCATTTTGCTGGTTGCTTTTTGAAAAATGTGTGGTATGTGTTAATGTTAGAAAGGCAAGGTCAAAGGAACAGGACCATAGGACACAGGGCTGGAAAAACCTTTTTAGGACATGGAGATCGGTCCATGTTATTGTAGAGCCCTATTTGCACTGTTTTAAAAGTAGTGCAGTTGTTTACCCTCAGCACATGTGCTGCAAGGCTGTTCATGGATCACAACAGTTTTCTGGGAAGACATGTGAAAGAAAAGCCACGGCTCATGTGTCCCTTGTCCTTCAACAAAAGACCAAACCCTGTACCAACTCAGCGTGAGCTCTGTCTCCTGCACCCATAGGCATTATCCTTCCTGGGGAGGTTTCCACCCTACCCAAGCAACACAAGTTGTTGCTGATATTTCTGCCAGGGTTTTATGTTTCCCATTTAGGCTGGAGGAACCTGACCTTGAGTTTGAGCTATGTTTCAGCAGAAATCAGCACTGAATAGAGACCAACTTCAGTTTGTAGGAGACCACTACGGGATGGTTTAGGAAGGATGTTAAGAGTATCATATCCAGCTGAAAGAAGCATTGGTGTGGGCAAGTTTAAATATCAAAAGCCATTTGGCTAGCGTGAATATATCAAGTACCTTGCTGCTGGCATCAGATGCAGTTGTTAGCTAAGCCCTTTGATAGACAAAGGGTCCAATGTAGCGATAGGATGAGGGGTAATGGCTTCAAACTGGAAGAAGGTAGATTTAGATTAGATCTCAGGAAGAAATTTTTCACTCTGAGGGTGGTGAGACACTGGAACGGGTTGCCGAGGGAAGTTGTGGAGGCCCCATCCCTGGAAGTGTTCAAGGCCAGGTTAGATGAGGCTTTGAGCAATCTGGTCTAGTGGGAGGTGTCCTTGCCCATGGCAAGGGAGTTGGAACTAGATGATCTTCAAGGTCCCGTCCAACCTAAACCATTCTATGATTAATGTGACATGCCTACCAACTATCTCCTGCACACTTGGGTTCCCCACCGATCTGTGACCCATTTCTCTTATGGGACCACTGTCCGCAGCCTGATCTGCTCAAGCTCATAGTCATCTCAGCCGGAAACTGTTCCTCATGTGGAGGCCGAAGTGTTTTTAGGTCAGCTGCTCAGAGATAATTTATGCTATGGTACTTCTAGTTTGGTATGTATAGTATGGAGAGCTCTGGAGCAGTCCCCTTCTAATGGTGCCTCACATATTGGTACTCTTGGCCTTTCCACCCTCAAATTGCTCCTCCTGGATCGCAGTAGTGCTAGGGTGGATTGGTGTCCAAAGAGGGTCACACCTTTCTCCAAGCAGATGTTACATGTAGCAGCAACTAGAGGTGACCACTGAATGGATCTGGGTCATGCACCTGCCGTACGGCTTGAAGCAAGTCCCACACTGAGTGGTACAAATGGGGGAGTTATAAACCCTTTCAGGAAAGAGATTTACAAAGACAGGAGTTGTTTTACAAGCGGTGAAATGAAATTAGTAGTAGCAATGGCAGAAACACTGTTTTTGTGGTGGAGAAAACATTGTGTGGACAATGCCAATACAGCTCGACCAGCTTCCTGCAAGACTCTTCTGAGCAGTTTGTTTCACTTTGGCTCTTGGCACCACCTCCCAGACATATTCTGTTGGCTAGTGATTTTAGCTGAATCTTCAAACGCCAGGCCTCCAAACCCAACAACGTTGCTGAATCAGAGGTAGATTTGCCAGAAATGCCTGGACTGAAACCTGACTGTGAGCTCTCTCCAAACTGTCCTGGACCAGAGCTGATGTCCCATCCAAGTCAGCAACCATGGATGGAACGGATGAGGTGCCATGATGGTATTGGCCAGTGTCTTGGCTGCCAGGCTGGGGTGGGAAGGCACAGGTTATGTTTTATGAGGGGTGAGTCTTCACTCCCCTCGGCATGAGTGTTGTTGGTTCCAGCTCTGAAAGTTTTAAAGGTCTGATTTCCCACTGGATACCTGACAGGCACCGCTGGGCGCGGGTATTGGGCAGACCCTTCTGCAGCATTTCTTATAGCAGTGGTGCACTTCCTATGTCTTTTATGCTCTTCATGCCCACAGAGCCCCAGCTACACCGTGGGACTAAAGTTAACTGGGGTGGACAGTTCTTGGGAAACGTGACCTGGAATTGGGGCAACCCAGCAAACTGCACAGGGCTTTAGGGGATGAATTAAGAGGTTGGTGTTATTGTGGGGATGGAGTACAGGCACTCCAAAACCTGCGGGCAGATGGGGCAATGAAGGGAAACTACTCACACCAGCAGTTATCAGGACGTGGTGATCAGCAGCCATGACTCTGCTCGTGGGAGATTTCAATTTACAAAGTTAATAACACACCGGCAGGAGGGAGCAGGGAACCAACAGCTGAATTTTTCAACTGTAAATTATCAAGGTCACATTGCATTTATGTTGGGTTTTCCTGCTCTTGTGCTTTAATTTCATTACAGTTGTGTTTGTTAGGATATAGCTGGTATGAGCGCAGATGAGCACTGAGAGAATTCCCCCTGCAGAACACGATCTTTTTCCGAACAGGCAGTTCATGCATTGCTTGTTCATAGCAGCATATTTCTGGAAGACAAGCAATTTTCTTCCCTTTAAAAGGACTTGGGGGAAAAAGGACCATCATTTCCAGGCAGAAATTTTTCTGAGGAGGATATTTTTGTGCCTGGCTAAGGAGAGACGCGAAAAGGTCAAAGAAAATTAAAATCACATGCTCAGAACATTTCAGGGCAGGTGTTTTTCCTAAGCCAGAATTCAGTCTTTGGAGGGTGTATCCCAGGATTTATGCTCCTCCTAACATTTCACCTGTTGCACTAGTACTGGAGGGCGAATGATTTCATAACCCTAGCAGTCTGGTTTCCCTGGACCCAACTCAATAACTTGGCTTTAAACCCATTGCAATTTTTGCAGCTAGAATGAAGCCTCAGACAAGTGCTCTGGTCTGGCTGCTCATCGCTGCATTTCGCTTGGCATGTAGGCTACGGATGAGGAATGCACAGAATTTCCTTTTCCACCCCATCAGATCCTCTGTCTTGAGCCTGGCCCAGCCCCAAGAGCACAACGGATGCAGCTGGAGAAGGGCAGGTCCAATCTTGCTGCTAAGCTCCAGTGACACTTAACCTCCTCTGCTGTGTGATCAGCCAGCAGCTGGAGGTGGATGCTAATAAGTGGCCGAGCATCAGCTGCTGCCTGTTGAAATGGGTCTTTTGTGAAAGGAGAGGAGTTTGTTTCCCAGGCTGGAGGAGGTGGTGACGGAGGTTTGGGCTCTTGTGGGAGAAGAAGGAGGTGGCCTTGAATCTGAATGAAGGTAGTTTCCTGATTTTGCATCTTGATTTCTCCAGTGGTGTTGGTCTACTTGAGCAGGTGATGGGACTGTAGGCTTCCCCTCTGCCTGCTAAAGTTGGCTGCCAGCAGCTTTGTCCCAGTGTGAAAACTGACTGCAACTAATTGTAATTTCTTAGTGTCAGCAGTAGGTGGGAATCAATAGGGAGCTTTGAGCTATCAAATAATGAGACCAGTTAATCCCTTGTGTTGCTCCAGGAAAGGCGTTAGGGAGGAACGTTAGCCCTTTGGGGCAAGCTGTCTTCTCAGTGACACCTATGCTCTGTGAGACAACAAGGCTTTCCCACAGGTCTCTTAGCTTGGCCTTGGTTACAATGGCAGCTGCAAACATAAGAGCAAATTCTGTCTTATCTCATCCTTAAAAATTATTTTTCTTGGCCTGGAATGGAACACTAACTGGCTTCTTTCCTAAAGCAGCTGTACAGCAAAGATGGGATTGAATGATCCTCTTTCCCTTGAGTTTAGGAACAACTCAAGATGGGTAGAAAACTGCTATTGCATCACTGATACAGAAATAACTGTAATTCACACCATGTACAAAGATACCAGAGTCTGATTACTAACAGCGATGGTTGTACTCATCAAAACTATTTTTATTGCATCAGGAAAACAAGTTTTATCCCAAGGATGCTGCTAAGTAATGCAGAAGAGGGCTTTGTTTTGGGTTTGTTTGTTGTTGTTTTTTTTTTTTTTTTTTTTTTTTTTTTTTTTTTTTTTTTTTTTTTTTTTGTGGAATCATCCCAGCAAACAGTGTATAAAATCCTGGAAGAAAGTCAGACTTCAAAAGGCATTAGAAAATATTCCTCTTCCTCCCCAGATTATAGATTCCCTTTACTGGAAGAACAGTGCCTTGAAAACAGGCTGTAATATAATTTGCTGTTTAATTAGTCTTCATTTTAGTTATGTATTTAATTTTGCTGGAATGGTTAAAGACTACTTGGGTTGAGGGATTTTCTTTTTTTACTTCTGTGTATTTCCTTATCTTAAATTTTTTGGGACTGTCAAATGTTCTCTTCTGATTTTGCTAGGAGGTCTTCCTTGTCTGTGTAGAGGCGGGTTTGCCTAATAATGTTTATTAACGTAATCAAAATATTAACAAAGACCTCTTAAACAAAGTGCTGCCTAGGCACTGGAATGAAATAACTGTTAACAAAACCTGTGAGTTTAAACTAGAAAGGAACTTTGCTCAATCATTCAGCTTTGTGTTCCTAATGGTGTCATTATTTTGCTATTCAGTAACCATATAGGGCTCAATGCTCACTTGAATTTTTCACATCAAAAATCAAAGAAAAATCCGAAGTAATTTCTGGAGTGAAGTTTTTCAGGCTTCTCTCTCCAGCAAAAAGGAATCTAATCTTAATTCTCCCACATATTGCTGTCTCTGGCCTCTTGGCCAATTATGTTGGGTTGGATTTAGTTTAACCCAAAGCAATCATCAGGTCATGGCGACTCTGGAAACAATTTTTAACTGAACTATTTTGTTCTTGTCTCTTCCCCCAGGTTGCTATAAAGCAAAAGGCAAATAGAAAAGTTGTCTTTTCTCCAGAGAGATCAGCAGCAGCATGCGGAACAAGCGCTATGCTAATGAAATCCTGTCTTGGTTTAATCTAAGTGGGGATTTTGGTTAAACCCTGTTTGTTCAGTGACCACCCCCCAGCACAGAACTGTCCTAGGGATGACTCGGGCTGTGGGACAGTCCTGGAGAGATGGAGTGTGGGGTCTGAACCCAAGCGGTGGTAACCCAGTGCCAGTGTCATCCCCAGCTCCTGATGCTTTGCTGGCTATGAAAGGGGATAGAGCAGAGGGGAAAATGTATTTCTGGTCTCCTCCGTATCACCAGAAATAGCTTTGTAATGTGAACAGCCGCCGTAGCGATGCCTTGTCTCCCTCTTCTGCACGCTGGGAATGCTGAGCAGGTGATGGGGAGGAGGAAGGCTGCTGTTCCGCTTAAGCTGCCATCCTGCTGCTTGGCAGAGCATCCCCGGAGCCTGAGCGGCTCGCGCAGGTTGTGCGTGCCGTACCAGCTCGTCTGCAGCAGGCAGGTAAGAGCACAGCCCCGCTTTACCCGTGCACGGTGTGGAAAATTCCCTCCCAGACCCTGAAGCATGTTACAACGATGCAGGATGTACAAAATGGACAGCATTTGAAGTGTTTCCTTATAGGATAATCAGAGGAAGTCATTGTATTAAATATCCATTTGTGTCATTAGCCTTTTATTTGGTGCTTTGTCCAGACATCCTGTTTGCTTCCCCTTTGAAGTAATGAATATGTTTCCTGTGTGCCGGGTCCGATCCAAAGCTCCTGTGTAACAGCAAGGCACCGAGCTGGCATCAGTCTTGTACTCAGTGGGGAAAGAAATCTCCAGACTCGCCCTGTGTGAGGCATTTTGAGATAGGTCTAGAGCAGTGTTTATTGGCTGCCCTTAAAACCACGCTCCTTGAGCTATCCTGTCCGGAGGTTATAGCTACCTGCTCCCCACGGTACAGGGAAGAAGTTTCTGGCATTTGACACCTCCCACTACTCTGCTGGGGTATTGCAGCAACATCACTATGTCATCCTGACCGGTTCAGAGAACTGGTCCAGCTTCCAGGGTGCACAGAGCAAATGCTGAGCCATAATTCTGTATCTTAGGAGGTATTGGGGGCATAAAATTGGGACCTCTCCGTCTTTAAAGGTGGGAAGTGGCAAAGCTGCTCCTCATCCCTCTCCCTTCCTCCTTCCAGTTCTCACTCAGAAAGCTCCTACTGCCTTTGATGCAGGACAGGTCGGGGTCCAGCTGCTTGTTTGCAGGAATTGCTTCATACCTGCTACCTTAGCCATCCTCAGGGGCCGAACCTGGGAGCGCCCCAGCTAGCAGCAGAAGCTGCTGTTCTAAAATCTGTATCTGAGAAAAGAGATGGAGGCTTTGTATATGGCGCCTGGAGGTGGAGGCATGACATATGCTAATGAGTAGGTTGTAGCCGCATTCAAGATGCACATTAAATACCACGAGGAATGCTGTGCCAGCATGTGAGAGCCTGCCCCAAGAAACAGCTGGAGGAGCTGCATAACCCCTTGAAATGCCTCTTCACCCTTGACTGCTGCGGGGAGGGCAGGAGGGAGGGTAACCGACTACTTGTGTCTATCAAACAAGCGCTAGCCTCTTTTGCTGCCAGGTTGGGAAGGGTTAATCAGGGAAACACAGTCCCTAAGGACCGGGACTGTTGTTCCATGCAGATTGGCTTGCTCTTGTTTCTTCTATTGATCGCAATCACTCAGAGCTGTGCCTGTAACAAACTGCCTTAAATCATTGTGATCATAATAAGCACACCTTGGTAAATAATGCATGAGATGTCCGTAAAGCCTATATTCGTTAGAAGGAAGGCGCATATGGAGCGTGGTAATCACCTGGGCTTGGCCGGTTGGGTTGAGGTGTAGTAGCTGCTAGGGATCAGCCCTGAACTGAGTTGGGTTTCAGGCAGGCTCCCCGGCCCCGCAAGATGTTGGAAATACAGACAGGCTTCTTTTCACGTTCATGAATTTTGCACGAGATGTTTAAAATGCCTCCAAGCGTCACAGCATAATACAGGTTGGGCGGAAGTGGGCTCGTGGCAAGTCTCCAAATAGCATAATAGGAAGGCATCAGAATTGATAGTATTTAATATATCTTAATGACAACAAAACACATAGCGGGTAACAAGTTTTGCTGTGGAAGCCTCATAGCCAAGTTAATGGGCTGGATATTAGAAGCCTTTGTTTTAAAATGCAAATTAAAAATGCTTAGTTTTCCATTTGTCTTGAGGAGCAGAGTGGTGTTAAAGTATGGAGCTTCTTTAAGGCAACTTTGTCTTCTCAGGCTGGGGGTTGGTGTAGTCCTTGGCCAGATCCCACAGCAGGGCAGGCTCAGGTGCTGTAGCCTTCATTAGATGGTTCCCAGGGCAAATTGCAGGGAAAATTAGTTAGGCAGTAATTTCCACCTCCCTTTTGTCCTAGGGAGATGATTTTTTTTTTTTTTTTGCTAAATGGCAGTGATAAGGATAGTTTGGCTTTTGTGTGGTTAGAAGAGATGGAGGTGGAGGCAGAAACATTCCTGGTTATATCAGACAGCTGTGGAGGGTGATGGGTCATTTCACTCCATTATGGTTTCTGGCAAGTGAGTATTAAAGGGTGTG
Source organism: Burhinus bistriatus (assembly GCA_013397275.1). Taxonomy (NCBI): domain Eukaryota; kingdom Metazoa; phylum Chordata; class Aves; order Charadriiformes; family Burhinidae; genus Burhinus; species Burhinus bistriatus. The sequence continues at coordinate 605,518 of VYXH01000346.1, forward strand.
TGAGGGCATCATTTCTCAGTGATGACTTCATTTGGCTGTCCAAACAAATAGCCGTTCCTCACCAGGTGCAAAGGGCCTTGTATTTGTTTTTTCCTCCATGAAGGGAAAAGAAATACCTGAAGTGAAAATAGTACCAGTGGATTGTATCTGCTTGACAGCTGTGGTGGTCTCTACCTCCTGCGGAGCAGCAGTGATGTGAGCCATGGCAGGGAAAAGTCACTCATCTGTGCTCAGCCCCAATGGGGTGCCTTCGTGGCCAGGTTCAAAAGCCTGGACCCCCAAACTCACAGACCTGTTCACAGTGGTCAGCTCTAGGTTGTCTGTATCCAACGCGCAGCTCTGCTGAGTAGTGCCCACAGGGGGTTGAGTGAGTAAGGTCTGAGCTTGCACAGGGCATAAAGGTCTTGTAGGAGCAGTGGCTAAGACCCTGGAGGTATGTGTTGGAGGGAGGGCTAAGCTTCTGGCGTGCTTGATCTGTCTGAGATTGACTGGCTCCTCCTAAAACACAAGCGTGGGAATTGATCTTGTGGATGGTGTCTGAGTCTGGCCTCGAGAACGGGTGAAGAGACAAACCTGGCTGGTAACTCAATGACACAGCCCACTTCTAGCTGTCCTCCTGCACCCCGTCCTTCACTGGTGCAGCTACTTGCATCTGAATGCTTACCTTGACCATGCAGCAAACCTCAGTGATGTTGAAGTCGTCTTGACTTCTTGGAGTCAGGAAGTGGAAAACTTGGAAGTGCTGGGGAATCTCTTGTCCCTGGAAGAAGATGTCGTCTTTGAGAGTGCCAGGGGATCAGCTGGTTTAGAAGATCGTCTCAGCTTCGCTTCTTTCTGAGCTAAACCAGAGCATTTTATAGATGCAAATAATTTAAAGTTACTTTAGATCCCTAAGTAGGCCACATCTTAGATAAATTTAAAAACCCAGCTCTCCTGTTGGCAGCCACATTTTAAACTTTCATTAAACTGCTCTACCTTCATCTCTAAAGCTGTATTTTTGTCCTCGATACTCTTGTGGAAGGCTGTTGCAGAAACTCTCAGCTGGTGGTTACGGTTAAATATAAGGAAGAATAGTAAAACTTTTCCTCTCTAAAAATACATTTCAGAGTGTCAAGCTCAGGCTTATCTCCAGGAACAGTCTGAAGAGCTTGAGATGATTTTTGGGTCCTGGGTTTTTTCCAGAATCAATTCTTTTTGCTTCTTTCTAGTGTAATTAAAGAAATAAATCCCCCATCAGCTCAGCTCCACATAGATCAGAGCCCCCTCCCAAAGAAAAGTGATGATCCTAGCTATTTTATCATTAAAGTATGATTATTTTTTTTCCCCCCTGTACTTCTAGCCGCCTCATCTGTCACAGAAGCAGAATGACAAAGGGTCAGTAAATTTTAAGCTGGTCCAGTTAGACCGGAGAAGAAGGATGAGCTAACCTGAGGGAAAGCAGATAAATGGGGAAACGTTCCCCAGCCTTCCTTCACCTTCACGCCATGCTGCCTCGGATGCTGCTTGCCTTTGCAACGCTCGCCAGACGTGTGGCAATATGTAGCCATGAAACTAGCAGTCCTGTCAAGGTCCCCTGGAAGTGGAGCCCCAGTATGGGCACCCTGCGCAGGTGTGAGTGTGGTGTGTAGCACATCTCTGCTGGCCTGGCTGCTCGGGGAGGCAGCGTCATCCTGCAGGTGGTGGTTAGAGCCCACCAGACTCACTTTCTTTGGTAACCTGAGCCAGGATTTGAGCCGAGGCCTCCAAAGGTGAAAGGCTAATACGCTCGCCTCCCTCCCGGCCACCGAGCCCCCTTTGCTTTGTTAAGGCCATGCACTAACTTTGGGAAATCACTCCTGCAACCTATAAATGACGAATGGAATTAGAAAGCCCTGCTCAATGCGCAGGGATAATGCGCTGGCTGCTGGGCTGTTTGCTCTGTGATGCTCGGCAAACAGGCTGCAAAGAAAGCTCAGCAAGATCCCGGACAAAAGGAGAGGGCGATCAACTGAAAAACTCAGAGTTCAATTATGGTCTGGAATTTAATCCCAGTAGGTTTGGTAGGGCTTCCCATCCAACCATTTGCCCCCTCAGGCAAAATCCATCTTGCAAGTAGGTTTCTCTGAGGTCTCAGGACAGCATGCAGAGGTATTAGGCTCATAAAGGGTTTCTTATTCACAGAAAGCCCTGAAGATACCACAGAAGCTTGTACAGATTACGTCTGGGTGAGGCCATAATGCTGGAAGTGAAAGGAGCTGGGATGTTCTTGTGACTGGGAAATCCAGGCTGCAAAGAAGAGAAGGGGTGGTTAAAGCCCATAAATAGTTCTCAGCTAATGAAATTGCTGGGTGGGGAAAAGGGGAAAATAGCTCCTTTTTAAAGCAGATGAGGCAAACATGCTTCCCAACATATTTTCTGCTCATAAAACTCAGCCTGGGTTTCTAGGTAACTAGTGGAGATACCCCAGGGAGAAGTTTCTAAGGGTTTCCCACACTAGCTAGATTTGAATAACTGAATGGAAGTGCTGAATATCAACCTTATCTCCCACAGAGTGTGGTTTACACCATCCCACCTCTCGTGAGGCTGGCTCGTGTATGAAGCAAACCTGGACGCCTGGGGGTCCTTTGCACTGGGAGATGCACTGTTGGGATCCAACATTCACCAAGTGCAAGACTAAGAGGGACCATTGTCATCCAATCTAGTCTGATCTCCTGGCTATCTCTGCTTAAATCCCAGTTTTTCTCTCTCAGGCTGATTGTAATCCTGGATTCCTGGGGCTGCCCATCCTCTTGCAGAGCCATCTCCCTTGGATGGCTTCTTTACCTGCTGGATGGGGATTCAGAGCCTAATGAGCATTCATAAGGTACTGATACTGCTCTGGATCCTACTGTTTCTTTATCTATTTTGTTTTATTTCTAAACACTTTTATTTTACTTCTCAGCAGCAGTTACTTTCTGGAGCTCAAATTCCCTGCTGGTCTCAGGCTCACCTTGAGCTCTGTTCGTACACATTACATTACAGATCACCGCCCTGTGCTTGGTAATAAGGTAGTGAGTCAAGTTAGTTGTCAAAGGCACAGAGAGGTTCAGGTGTTGGGATGGAATTTTTTTCCTTGCTGGCTATGCTTTGCTCGCAGGACCAGGCTGTGCCTGCAAACCGTGGAGGGATAAGTGAGGAAAAGGGCTCCTTCCACCTCCCACTGTGAGGGATGGAGCTGGGAGTAAGCAGTGGTCCTATTAAAAATTATTTTGACTATTTCTTCCTCACTCTTTAAGACAGTTAGTTTTGCCCTAATTATTATTGCACTGGAAATAAGCATTTGGATCCCATCTAAGCCTTGATGTGAGCAGAGGCATTACAATGAAGTCAAACTGGATGAACGTTTGGTTTAGATGAGGCTTTTTCCATACTGGCTCCCCTGTCTTTACTGGGATGGAGCCCAGTTAATCCAGTGTGTGAATGATAACCTGGTACTTTTCTGCAGTCCAAAATAGTATAGAGTTCTTGCTATCTGTAAGCTAAATCTCGAGTCCAGGGAAGCCTTGACTGGCAAAGTGGGGAATCCAGGTGGGTTAAATGCACTAGTGCTGTTTTGTGCAGAAGGACAACTTAAATATAGGTAACGAACTTGATGTGTTAGTCACTGCTGTTAAAAAGCAGCTATGGAGAAAGCGAACAGCCAGCTGATCATCCCTGCAATGTAAGTGGGCCTCAGGATAGAGAAGATGGAGATACTTTTCCTGTTTGCAGCCAGTGCTGCGGTGAGCAGGCAGGGATGCTGACGGGGCAATGGCACAGACGTCATTCACTGTTGTGACTGTATTTAATATTACTCATATGTCCATGCAAGCTGGTGGCCACACACGTGAAGGTGCCTATATCCTTCACCTCACGCAGAGGAAGGCGAGCTGCTGCTGTGTGTGGGAAGAATAAGTTCAGAGGAAGGAAATGGCACGTGCCTGCTTCCAGAGGGTTGAGCCGGCACAGGCGGGGTGGCTGAACACGGCTGCGACGAAATCTGGTGATAAGTACATTAAAAGGGGGTGTTGTTCTGCCGAGGCAGAGGTCAGGTGTGGCTGTCTCCAAAGGCTGAGAAAACTCTCAGCATCTCAGGATTAATTAACACAGGCTGCCAATCTCCACAAACACAAGCTGCTCTTGTGTTTGCAGAGTAGAAGGACCTGTAAACGAAACACAACAAACTGTGCGGCTGACAAGTGGAGAAGAGGCTGTCTTATTAATCAAAGTCTGGAAAAAGATGGTCTGGTGAACGAGTTTCAGACCAATCTTGCCAAGCCTGGGCCTAACCAGTCCCCGTTGCTGGCGGAGATGCTGGGCAATCCTACCAGTTGCTCTTGCCTTTGCAGTGTACCATTTGCTGTAGCTGTTCTCCTGTGTTCTTGCGCCCAGGCACTTTGTCCGAATGGATGATTTCTGCTTCCCTTCTCCCTGCTTTGAGACAACCTGCCCTACCGTGTCAGGCTGGCCTTCGTTGTACAGGGTCCCCCACCCACCCCCCCAAAAAAAACCCCAGGAGTTTGCAGGATGGTCTGGCATGACCGAGCCTTTCTCTGACCTCACTCTTGCTTTGGTACACGTGCGTTGTCTCTGGTCTCTCAACCCTTGGCATCCCTGAGCATCCTTCTAGCCCAGGCTTACGGTTTAGTACAATCCCAGATTTCTGTTTCCTAATATCTGCTCCAAAACCGATTCTAGTTGGGCTCTAACCACTTAGGCTACCTGTATCATTTTCTATCTTAACTGCTAGTTTGAAGCACACGTGAGCCGGTAATGTCTGTTCAGGTATTTAGCAGAGGCTGACTTGTGTTGTGAGGAGAGGACTATATGTTCTGTACATCCCTCCTGCCCTGAAGCTGTTGTTTTAGCTTCACATCTATTTTATTCCCCCCACTAGACACTCTTTGGGAGGACAGATATAAATTAAAAGCAAATTATGCAACCTGATACCATCAGTCAACAGACACCTATCTCTGCCCACATACCCTGGATAAATGAAACCACCATCATATCTGACTACAGACTATGGAAGAGCTGGGGAGGGAGGGAGGGTTTGAAGGTCAAAACACTCAGACACTGTATCCATCATGCATTTGGGCAGATTTTAAATAGTGCTGCATCAAGCAACTTGCTTTTTCCTTCGTGGTTGTGCTTGGAGACGCTGGCAGTTTCAGGTGACAGCTATTGGATCAAACAGCAGAAGCGGTGGCATGAGATTCCCTTTGGAGGAAAGATGGATGATGCGCGTTTCTGTTCACTGTACCTGAAACAGTCTGGGATCTGCTTCCCGTCACAGGGAATATTCTTTCCTGTAGCCGCTGCTGCAGGTGCACGGACCTCTGGAGAGTGCTGATAGCCAGGTGAAGAGGTCTGGATGATGGGGTGCAGCACATCCATTCCTCCCTTATTGCGGGGAAGGGGGTACGTGATGCCACTTCTCTTTGCATTGACACCAGGGTATGTAGCCCTCCTGCTCCCCAGGAGCTCCACTCCACCTGTGCTGGAAATCAGAGTTGGCTGCATCTCACTTCCAACCACCTTTTGACCAGCGAGAGATCTGGTGTCTCTTGATCTGGCCACCCCTTCCTCCCAGCTGCCGTTCACCATCACCTGTGTAAATGCTGCTTCTTGTGAAGTCTGTGCTTGCGAAGCTTTAAAAGACTCCAGACACTGAAGCCCGACTGCTCGGGGCTGTGCTGTAACCAGCTGGGTGCTGTTTATTGCCCCAAAAGGCTGCCTTTAATTGCAGGAGCTCGCGAGGCAGTGCCGACCGAAGGGCTCTGCTGCAGGCTCCTGTTTCATCAGAGGTGGCTGAGCGCGGCAGTAATTCTCTCCTGCTTTCTTCCATACGAAGATTTTGTGTCTCTGGATGAGATGTGGGTCTGGATGCTCAGCGTGAGCTCTCACAGTTTGCACAAGAGCCCACGTCCCCCCTTCCTCTCTGCCTGCCTTTTCCTTGCGGGCAGCATGGGGCTAACCCCACCCTGATGGGAGGGATGCTCCAGCTGGTGTCCCTAAAAGAGATCCCACATCTTGTGCTTCTGTCCCGTTCTCTACAGAGCTGAAGAGTTAAATTTTCCTCTGAAAAACCCACTGTCCCTCCGGAGAAGGGTGAGACCAGGCCTGTCCTGAAGTTGAATGCTCTCCTGTGGTGGAAGGTGAGGCATAAAATTAGGCAACCAGGGGAGCTAATGGAAAATGAGAGTGAGCTCAGGGGTTCAGCTTGAGGGGTCCCATGGAGCAGAGCCCTTGAAACAGGTTTCCCTGGGGTCAGGGACAGCCTCCTGCATGGTCTGCTTTCCATTGGTACCTGCTAAGCTTCTCCATTCTTGATTTAGTTGATTATGCACCAAGAAGCCGTCTTCGTAGCATGTCACCGTCTCTGGGGATGGTGTTCCCTTCCTCATGTTTGCTTCTATGGCCGTGCAGTAGGAGCAGGAGGGTGTTTCTTCTGCTTGGTTGAGAAAAGCAGCCAAGCCACTGTCTTCTTCGTATAGCTGAAGAGTGCTGATGGATGCAGTGGGTGGGAAATGCCCAGATTTTCTTTAAATCACCAAATTCTCTGCTCTCAGTGACATCCGGATAGCACTACAGTAACTGTCTGTGCAACTTTGAGGCACCCTCTGTCCAGAGCTCAAACCAACCTGTTGCATTTCAGGTTGCCTGGATAACTTCTCCAATGACAAGCTCAGCCCACAGGTAAGGTTTGAAGGATACTACTCCAATTCCCAAGAGCGCTCAGCTTTTGAAATGCCATTTCCCCTGATATTGGGAGTTCTGGAAGCTGAAACCAGCCAGAAGATCAGTATCTTTAACCGTACCACAAGGACTCTTTTTGGGAAAAGGCATCTGTAAAACGAATTGTCATAGGTGCATGAATGAAAGTGTTGAAAATCAGCTGGAGGGGCAAAGTGTATGAGGGAGGGTGTGTCTCTGGGTGTGCTGAAAGGAAATGTTATCTCCAAATTGCTCATTAAAAACTTCATTTTAACGTCCTGATTCAGATCCTGTTTATTCCAGTGCAATCAGGAGTAGCTCCCCTGAAGCAAAGCCCGTGCCCAGCGTTATGGCACTACCAGCCAGCGGGGTTGCGGCGGGAGGAACTTGAGAGCAGAGTCAAGCCCTGCACCTTGAGCTCATTGTTTTGGAGCATACGGTGGTTTTAACTTGACCTCAAGAAAAGCCCTATTTGAGGGAATTTCTCCGTCAATATTGAATATAAGTCCCCCTTGTTGATTCTTTGGTCTACCTGGCTTTGACCATCAGCTGGTCCGTCCTGGGTCTGCTGTTCTTGAGATCCAGTAATGCTGCTTTGGCAGATTTTCGAGGCAGTTCATGAGTAGTCATTCAAACACTGTTCAAAACCCCCATCTAATAATCTAGTAGCAAAGCAGCTTCCAGAGCTGTACTGTTCCAGCAGCTCCCTTTTGCCAGCTAGAAATTACACTATTTTCCAATTTCATTATTACCTCTGTTTTTTATTTTAGCATCATTAGAGTGAGAAAACTGGAAAGGAAGTGGGGATTGTATAATGCAGGAAATAGTGAATTAATACCTCTACCATATGATGGAACGGTGCAGAGCTGTGACAGTGTCAGGAAAATATAGAGCAAATAAAGATCATGCTGGCTGGATGGGGACGAGACTTCTCCACTTGCTTTGAGGAATATTAACTTGCAAAAAGAATTATTTTTCAGAAATGCAAGATCTGCATTTTCTTTTCTCATACACATGTGCTTGCTTGTGAATCAGGTCATCACAGGGATATGGAATAAGGGGGGAAGAAAAAAAAGCTTTTATGGTACATAGATGGGCTTTAGCACGTCGGCAAAAGAAAGCTGATTTATTGCCTGAGAAATTGTGTCAGGGCATTTTAAGAAAGGGGCTACGTAGGGTGATAACAAAGAATTGTCTATTCCTTACCATGTGGTTCTACAGTGCTAAATCCCGGGAAGTGTTTATTAGCTCTTGAGCATTTATAACTACCGGCCTCAGTGGGCTGGGGTCTGAATAGGAAAGTGCAGCTCACGATAGCCAGGAATGTGGAGGGGTTTGTCTTTTTTATTCTGAAAGAGCAGGCAGCACTAAATAGTGAAAAACACCCTGTTTTTTTCTTTCTTGTTTTTTCTTTTTTTTTTTTTTTTCCCCCCTGCCGCTTTTCAAATGACATCTGTATTTTCAGGCTTGCTGACCTTACACTGACATACACAAATCGGACAAATAGCCCGTTATTTACTGTGCACCCTAAAATTCCTGTTGGAGCATGGAAGTTCAGTTGTTAGAATACATGGAAATGGCATTGCCTGCAGTTTCTGCGGATGCTCAGATAAAGGCAGGCATTTGTAAAATGTATCCCTTAAAACCCCATTTTGTTTGTAGTAACACCAGCAAGTAATTAAATACTGGTATGTATCATTTTTATTTTGACACTCTCTTTTGAGACGTGAAGTGATTAGTTTGGATAAACAACTCCGCAGCCGAAACTGTATGTATCACTTGTGCAGTTGTCAGACCTCAACAAATGTGCTTTTAATAACAGCTTGTTACTCAGTTCGCTGGGTTGCAAATAGATGCAGGTTTTAGAAACAACTTCTTATTTATATATCTTCTGATCATTTTGAACGCCTGACAGCTCTGCAATAAAGATGCCTCTTAGCTGAGTAATGTCTTCAAAGGAGCTGCAGGCAAACCGATAACGAAGGGGAAAACACAAGTATCGGTTGGAAAGCATGAACGGGCAGGGAACTGCGGATTTTAAAGTATAAAATCCAGATTATACATTGCTAGAGCCTCTTGAAGCTTTACGCTCTTTACAGCCCGTTGAGAGCGGGGTGATCTCTGAGTTGCTGCGAGGAGGCCAGCGCTGGGCTGGAGAGATGCGGCTGCTTCGCCGGCACGGAGCCGCTGGGCAAGGCCAGGAAGGATGCGAAGAAGCGTTTTGCATCACCTGAAAATGCAAGGTGGAGGTGGAAGGAAGCCGGTGGTGGTGACCTAACCTGCCATGAGTGCCTGGAAAGGCAGCGGCCCTTGGGCACGTTCCTGCTGCGACTGCGGAGATCAGCGCGGCAGGCTGGGGCGACCCCCAGCAATGCTTGGAGGGTCCAAGAGTTATATAGGGAAATTATGGGATGGGAAACAAGATACTAAGCGATCGATGAAAAACATACGTTTATTGAGATGTAACGGTCAATTGCACCGCTGTTAAACAGCTACAACTATGTATTAAATAGTCAGTTCAGCTGGTATTTATTTAATATAATCGCAGCCTATTAAACCTGAATTAAGTACAGAGTTAAGTGTCTCTGGGACACACAGCTGAAAATGGTGCCAGGAACATTTTATGTTGCCTGAAACCCTTTGTGGAAAACTCCCACAAACACAGGCTTTGCAAAATTGTCCTTCGCTTGACAGGGGAAACACAATAGGAGATTTTTAATTTTCACTTGAACTGCGGCAGAGTTATCTAGCAACTTTTACCTAGAGCGAGACTTAACATAGGTGCGTAATTTCTGTAGATCAAAAATACTTGACTGATTTTTTGGAACTGTTCCTTCACAGATTTTCTATGGTTTATTTTGCTTTACTTGCACATCTTTGCTCCCCTGATTGCCTGATACTCATGCAGTTATTCACACCAGCACAAAGTGAGTCCAAAGTAAATGTAAAAAGCTGCTAAATCAACACGGAATTTGCTCTGACCTGGCTGGGCTGACAAATGGGAGATGTGAATAAGGAGCAACTCTTGCTCAGGAAATGCGAGGTCAGAGGACCCAAGGGGACGTATAATCCTCAGCTCCCAACAACTTCTCATTTTCTTTCTACTGGTTTATGGAGGTTTGTGCCCTGGCTGACGAGCATGGGCCGTCAGTGTGGTTTACCCACTGTGTGTTCAAGTGCTGCTCGGAAGGATGCTGGTGCCAAACCCCTCGGAGCTAGCACGCGCTAGTTAGTACCTGGGATGAAACTCATATTTGTTACTCGGTGAAACTGCTGCCATTGATGTTCTGGGTTGGGGTCAAAGCACTTCTATTTTCGCTTACTTTATTCCTCCTCTTTCTCCCTTTTAGTGACAAATGAAACCAAGCAAAGGCTCTTGTCTTTCAAAGTAAATACCCAGACTGAATGCCACATAAACTGCATATGGTGCGCATTATAGATTGATTTTCATGAGAGCTTGCAAAGAAAAGCTGCTGAAGTCAGGGCAGACCCTCACTCATTAGCCCTCCACGCCAGGGCTGTCTGCGGTATTTTACGTGCAGATTATTTGCATTTCTTTTACTGGGCTTTGTGCCTTTCCCCGGCTTCCTAAGCCAGTATGTCATTTCACCGTTCCTGGGGTGTGGGAGTGCTGTGGAGAGCCGATGGCAATTTGTTCTCCCCATCAGAGATGAATCCCTGGATAGTGGCAAATACAAGCGGAGAGGAGGCGAGTGAACCCACGCGGGGTGTGATCCTGCCTCCCAAAGTCTCTCCCCTTTTGCAGCGGGAGCAGAAACAAGCCGGAATTGCGCTAACCAGGCAGATCCCGGTTCCTGTGGAACTTGAATGCCTCTGTGTAATGAATGCTGCCACTGCAATCCCCATTCCCCTCCCTCCAGCTAATTAGCCCGTGTTTAACACCCAGACAAAACCCTGCTGCACCTGCACTGCCTTGGGAAGCACAATGCCGGGACAGCCAACAAAGAGGCATGGCAGGGACCCCAACGCGCTGAAAGCCCCGCCATCCCTTGCACTACATTGAAAAAGGATGCTAGAAAAGGGAGGAGGAAAAAAAAAAAAAAGAGAGGGAGGAGATTCACTCACTTGGACTTTTTCTCTATTGGAGAGAATGGGTGAAAGCCCCACAAAAGCGGCTTAATAAAGAGGAGAGGGAGAACAAGGCGAGAGGGGAAGTGCAGGGCAGGCTGAAAGGAAGGAGGGCTTTCCAGGTTGTATTGTCCCCTTCGCCCTCCAGAGATCCTTAGTCAACGTCTCAAAAGCCGTCGATGACATCAAGTTGATTGGTTTTGCCGCAGCCGGTGAAAAGTAGCGGCTGGAGAATCGATGCGGCCATCTTCCGCACAGGACCCACTTGTTAGGAGGACAAAACGAGCCTCATTCATGGGCACAACAAAGAGGCGATCTCGGCTTTGATGTGGTGATGGATGGCCCCTTCACCTGTTTCTTCCCTTGGGAGGAACTGCGCGATGCATTTTCATCCAGCTCTCTGGCCAAGTTCTTCCTAGAAATAGCCGCAGTTCAGCAATAGGTGAACCTCTTCCTTTTTGAAAAGATACTGAAAAGTCCTTAATGAGAAGAATATAAATAATTTTCTATCTCCCATCCAAGAAGGGTAGACGTATTCCTCCCTGCCCAATACACATATGGAAGGAGACCTTATGTAGAACTTGTGGGGTTTTATGGCCATGTTGGCCAGAAATTTGGCTCGCTTTTAGGACCTGACTTTTAGAAGATGCTGCTGCTTTGCCATAAATAGAGGTTAAGTCTCAGGTGTGCCATGCGGGGGGATTCGGGCTCCCACGCTGATCACTCTGCAGTCGATGTAGGCAGCCGCAGGAGAGAGCAGAGTGGGGTGCATTGCTTATGGTCACCTGCAAGATGACCTGCATTGCTATGATTGTTTGTGGGATAGATAAGCTGTGCTAGAGGAGGGTAACCAGAGGTAGGATGGTTAAATGACTTTCCTGAGATTGCTGAAAGAATAACTGTTGAAGATGGCTATAGATCTCAGGAGATTCTTATTTCCAGGCCAATGTGCCCATATCTTTAGTCATCTTTTCTTGTTATTATTTGTACAGGATGGAAAAAGTGGAGCCCATGAAGCCCAGTCGAGATCACAGGTCTGTTGTGCAAGGTGCTGTATTTCTCCTTGCCTGAGTTAGCGCTCCCCGATCCACAGTTTGGTGCAAAATTCCCAAGAGGGATTTTATCGGAGAGAGTTTGTTTGCTGTGAATGAGCTCTCTGACCTAATGATTCACCTTTGCTTGTGCTTAGGAGGTCTGGGAAACCCCAAGCACATCCACATCACCTTCACAGCATCCCCAGGAACACCAAGGCATCATGGACATGGGTGGATTGTCTGTGACTTACCAGTCGCAGGGTGACGCCCATGTTGGTGGGGTGTCTGGCATCTGGGACTGCAGGACAAATGGTCAATTAGGAGATTGCTCATAAAAGCAGTAGTGGCAGTCATTACAGGCTTCAGGCATAACATGGTAGATCTTGAAACATGAGCAGAATACATTCAGGCTTAAATAGGAGAGTGATCAGAAGGTCAGTTCCAACAAGAACCCCTAGGAGTCTAATACGCTGGACATAAATTAGTATCATCAGTTCAAAGACCTTGAAAATTGGAAATAAATTACTTCAGACGCTTAAGACAGATGGTATCGATGCACCAGGCAGAGCCAGAAAGCCCATCTCTCAGGGCAACGCCAGTTCCTCCCTCTCCTGTGAGCTGGACCGCAGCAGTGAGATAGTGGGACTGTTGCTTGATGCTGACGTGAATTTCCCGAACCTCCTGGAACAGCAGATGAGAGAAAGGGAAAAGAAAGTGATTTGCGCCTGGGAACGGATGATTTTTCTGGAAGTACTGCTTCAGTCTCATCCAGAACATGAGCAGCAGAGAGAAACACTAGTTCACTAACCCGGTATCCTGCTGCGTCCTCCTACAGTGATATAAATACGGCTGGAAAATGTCTGTACTGTTTATTACTTTGAAGTCAAATGTGCACCGGTTATTTTCAGAAACATGGGAGAAGAAATGCTTTCTGGCTGGCTTTGAGTTGCTAGGTCATCTGAAAAATTTCCCTTTCCCTGTCCCCTTGCTTTTATATACATATGGAAATGCAGACATGGATATTTAATGTATATATTAAAACTAGACCAAACGTTGGTGTGCTGTTTGGAGATGTGTGGCATAGAAATAAATCACTGAGGGGAGCGAGGAAGGAACATGTGCTGCTCTCTGGCAGCTTTAGTTTACTCAGAGCTGCACAACCGAGCAAGACGCAGGCAGGAAGGTGGATGCAGATCAAACCCTATGGGCAGAAAAACCATCCACCATTTTCCTGTGGGTTTGGCAGGGGCTTTAAAGGGTGTTTAGGGAGTAGCTGGAGGGGGTTCAGCACAACGATGACAGCTTCAAGTGGGGAGAGGGCTCGTGGCAAGGAGAGGGGAGAGGAGGGCTGGTTTCTCCATTCCTCAGGGCTACGTGGTTGAACAGGGGCTGCAGCCTTGGAGGACCCTGCAGATCAGGCTGCTGCAGAAGGGGTGGAGAAGAGGACGTAGGGGACAACTGGGCCAGCTCTCTGCCTTACCCAACCTCATGAAAGTGTCCTCAGGACATCAGCTCCAAACAGCCAACCAAAGTGAATCAAGACTTTAAAGAAAGCACAAGGTTGAAGAAGGTTATCGAGCTCCTTTGTTTTCCGCATGTCGGGTGGCTATTATTTGCTTTCTGACCCTTCTGATTAGATAAAATAAAAAAAGACCTTGAAAAGGTGACTACCCAGGTCTACCCAGGGCCATGAGAAGTGGAGGTGCTGTTCTCACAAACAATGAGATAGCGGACCTAGCACACAGCAGAAGACACCAGGGACTGATCCCCCAGCTGATGCCACCAAGAGCAAGCTAGCTCTGCATGGGGGCACCCCAAGCTTTCCGAATCTCTACCTTTCCCTCAGAAAGCGGTGTTGTCCTGTCTGTGACATGGGTGCAAGGCTAACTGCATAGCTCGAATGCTAGAACAGCTGTGTGCAAAGCTCCCTGAGAACATGGCCTGCTCATTACACTCATTATTATTATCTGTGCCTTTCCAGACATGCGATGGATGGACAACCACATGGCCTCGAGAGGGTTTTGTGCACAGACCTGTGTGTTGATAGAAAGGAGAGATGTAATGGGGAGGAGGGCAGGGCCTGGGGTTGTCTTAATTGAGTGTTAATGGGTCCCAACTGGGAGAGAGGCTCAGCTGGGTGCCAATTACTCTAATTGATAAGAAGCTCTGATTGGATCCTTGGAGGAAGGTAGTTCCCCACTGAACTTACTAAAGGGAGGCTGGAAAAGGAACTAGTAGTTGCTTAAAAGGGGGAAGGTTTTGGTTATTGATTTTTTTTTTTTTTTTTGGGG
>VYXH01000346.1:628977-726219 GCA_013397275.1 Burhinus bistriatus
GATTTTTTTTTTTTTTTTTCCTTCTCTGCAGTCCTGAGAAAAGGTGGTATGAGAGAATGACCCTCTGCGTTGACCTGAGGAACACTGCAGCTTCTCTTGGGGTTTGGCAGCAAAGATCTCCCATGCGATCTAGCAAGGCTGAGGGTCCTCTTCCGAGGCATGCACGCTTACTAAGTGAGTTTTGGCCTCAGATACTAAGATATTGGGACTTTTGCTGAAGAATTGTTTTTTTTTTTCTGTTGGAAGTAGCCAGGAGGAGCCCAGCTTGGTTTGGAAAACAGGGTGGGAAGCTTGAAATGAGTACTAGTGGGCTCCAGGGGAATGACAAAGTGGCTGGGTTCCTTGGATGGGTGGGGAGAGCAGTCAGGGAACCTGGGTTTGAGTCAGTGGTTTCCATCTGTGTAAGGGTTGGCCAGAGGTGAGCTTGAGCTTGCTCATCAGCCAAATGTCCTTGCTGGACTGACCACTCATGAAAGACGTGGGTGTGCCAAAACATTGCTGTGCTCTACAGCGCTTCCTCCTGGAAGGTTTTGGGAAAAAGAGGTTTCATTTATTTTTGCTACCAGAGACTTTCCTGCGCTGCACCTGTGTGGGCTGGAAACAAGTGAGTAGTGGCAAGTTAGTTTGGATGGTAGGGCACCGAAATGGGTGGTAGAAAGGGGATGAGACCTCTTGGCTGAGACTGTAGAGACCATGTCTGTATGCTTGCACTCCAGAGCTCGGCTAAATCTCTGGAATCAAGGACGTCTTGAAGGCAACATCAAGGATGGTAAAAAGTGGTGGATAAATTTCTCAAGCAATTGAAGCCGAAATATTATTCAAGGAGAGCTCATAGAGCTTCACTTAAACAACAAATGCTGGTATAGACTAGATTTAGGTTCAAATGTACAGCTTATTACTCCCGTGGTTTTGACTGTAGGGCAGATGACACACCCCCTGTGTTGGGATGCTGCAACGCTTGCGCAGTGGTCTGAAAGTTCAGTGCCGCCGTTGTGAGGCTGCTAAGAAGGGAAGAGGCCAAAGCAGGCACGCCACGAGGGCTGGTTCTCGCCTCTTGGAGGGGGTCATGTGTGAGTGTTTCTACTGTGAGGCGTTAAAATGGATGTTTTGTGGCAGTCCGTTTATGTTTTACCTAAAAAGTCACCATAATAAGCATTATGAAGAATCACTGCAAGCTGCTGCTGAGTTGCAGGAGAAGACAAACGCTTAGGGAAACATCTTTCCTTCCTTCCCCAGGCTCAGCTTCAGTCCCCACCTCTCCTCCTCCCTCCCTAGGCTCACTTCCCTGTGCCTTTGCAGCAGCACCACATGCTCCCCTGAGTGGCTGCAGTTTTGGGGTGCAATGGCTGGTTTTCCATGGGTTTAAGAGTGATTGGAACGAGGCAGTGTTTGGCCTGGAATTGTTCACGGCCTCCCCCCACGCAGGACACCCTGCAGCCCCAAACCCTGCTGTTTATGCTCGATGAAGCATCACGCATGAGCATCATCTTCAGCCGCAGCCTGAAGGAGTTGTCTCTGATAACAAAACTGCTCTTCTGACAAAGAAACAGGGCGCTGGATGTTCAGAGAGAAGCAGAAATGCCAAGTTACCCACTGAGCAAGAGCAGCACTGGGAACCGGCGTGAGAGCCCTGATCCCTTGGTCCCAGGTATGGTTATAGGGAGGAGCTGAGTGCCTTTATCTTTATTCTCCATTTACTACGTGCTTGATGAACTCTGGTTTTGCTTTTAATTCAAGCCTGCCCTTCTTCCCTCCCACCCCAATAATTAATGATCAACACCATGATCCAGCCTGATTGCTCGACGGACTAGGAGTGCTCCATAACCATGGCCTTTTTAACAGGCTTCTTATTAAGCGTACTTGCGAGGGAAACAAGCTGGGGGAAGGCTGCTGCAAAGTAATATGTTTCCCAAACACTCCAGAGTTGCCAAAGCTGTGGACCAAAGTATGTGTGTTCAGAGCCACAAGAGAGAGTAATTTGTCACTGGCTTTACTGACAGATGCTCTTAATTGTCTGCGCCTTTCTCTGAAGGCTGAGTCATGCTCGTGCTGGGAGAGCAGCAAGGGTTTTTCTTCCTCGGGTTTCAGAATAACTGTGAGCAGTAGATGTATATACTTATCGCAAAAAGCCCTAAATTTATGATATTCATGGAGGAACCAGGTTCCCAGGACACAGCCAGCACCTTGTATCCCCTACTGACGGTTGGACTTGATGATCTTAAAAGTCTTTTCCAACCTAAACAATTCCATGATTCTATTTAAGCGGGTGCTGGAGGATCCAACCTGATGATGTTGCAGGATGAAGGCTTATGTGCTGTGGGCTGGGATTGTGCAAACATCCTCCCGTCTTCTCAGTCCTGCTCCATCTTGACTAGATGGGATCTTTCCCTGGATTTGTTTCTCTTAGGATTATAATGATGGATTTCAGACTTCTACTGTAGATATTAAGCTGGTTCCAGGGAAGCGTTTCATGGCTGTGGCTGCTGATGGTTGCCGTGAGCTGGGGTGTGGTGAGCCCTGCTTGTCTCTCGCTTGGACTGCAGGTTTTGCTCTTCTCAAAGGTGCAGGGCTGCTGCTGAAAATCTTGCCGTTGAGCCCTGAAAGGTGGCTGTCGGGCTGTGAGCAGCTAAGAGTTGGACTGAGACTTTCCTGTTTATTTTTCTTAAAGATACAAACCACAATCTGGCAGGAACCACTTTTGATCATTCACAAAATCCATCTGAGTTTTGCACCAGTGACCTGCAGGTCAAAGGCTTCACGCCCTCTTCAGTCCCCAGAGAATCAAGTCTATTGTTGTCCACGAACTGCAGGTACAGCCTGGCTTTCGGCTACTGCTTACTTTTGAAGCCTAGCGTGCAGCTTCTGAGTGTCCCCTCGTTGTCACACTTCGACTTTTCACACCGTATTTTCATTTCGTAAGGCTAACAAAGTGGGATGGGAACCAGCAAGCCATGCAGCTTGTGATGGGCCAGAGCCAGGCTCCTTCATGCCTCGCCTTCTTTCCAAATTGTTGTGGCTTGGGTAAAGCTCTGGTAGATCTGATCAGCCCACCACCTCCTGCAGCCTGTCTTGGAGATCGTCTCCTGAAAGACATACCGCAGGTCCTCCCCATCCCCTGCTGACCTGTTTCTTGTGTAGCTCCTATGTATGAACCTCTGATTTCATGCCCTGGGGAAGCATCTTCGTGATAACATGCCCAAAAGTGGATGGTATGTTGAGGCCAAACTTGTATGTTATTCCATTTTTTGGATGGACGGTGTGATATAACAAGCAGTTAGGTGTTGTCTCTGCATGGCTGCTTTCAGTGACAGCACGAAGGACAAACATTTTGCCCTAGGATCACTCCATTTTCCAGAGAAATGATTCTCCCTATATTTCTCCTATGGACTCCTGATGTTTGCTCATTGCTAATCTAAAAATAAACAGCATGTTGCTTGAAAGCAAGCCTTTGCCAGCTGATTATGGGAAACCTAAAATATACTGAACTCCGATTCATCAGGGCATGATAAGATTTGATCCTTTATAACTGGCATGTGGATGACTGATTGCTTTATGAAGAATAATATCATGTGATTAATGACACATAAATTATAATTAATAACAACATTCCATGGGCTGGGAAGGGTGAATTCAGCCAGACACCTTTCCCACCCCATCCCCATCTGAAACAACATGTCTGTGGCAATAAAGCAAGTGTTAAAAGTACACCTGGCATGGCACAGCATATAATAAATGCTACAGAATGAGTCACAAATAAAAAAAAAAAACAAGCTTCCATTGATGAAAAAAATTAGGAGAAAGATAATCAGCAAGTGACATCAGCTGCAACTGACGGCACTGTGCAAATATGCATAATTATGCAAGCAATTTGCTTAGCATCGATGGTATCTGTTATGAGGTAAAAACAGCCTGGTGCACTGTGGGAAGGTCCATGTGAATCGCAACAGGGCCAGTGCTTGCTAACTTGATTTAGAGCTTCGCTGAACTATGGATCGTCCCTGGAACTGCTGAGCCTCTGGGGAGCTGGAATGGTTTCTGCTACCTGCATTTTCCATGTGTTTGCTACGGCTGTGACCCAGGCAGAGATAACTCCCACCTCCAGGGATCAGCAGACTAGGCAAATATATGATTGCATTTATTTGATTAAAAAACCCCCACAACACAAAACAGCTTCTGCCAACCTTAATAGGAGTTTGTTCATTTGCTCCAGTGTTAGCAGGACCCAAACATATTGTTTTCAAAATATTCTTGTTTCTCTCCAGCGGTTTTACTGCTTTCAAATATGTTCTGTGCCCCAGCTCAGCAGTAGGTAGTTATTTAAAACAATACATTTCTCTTACGTGCGGTGCTTTTCCAGAGGTCTTGGCTTGTTCAGTCTTTAACTAGGCTTTTGCATGCAAATTTAATGTGTCATTGCGGCATACTTAGGAATAATTAATATAGGAGGCTTACTTGTAAATTAGTACTAGGGACAGATTTGTGAACCCAACCCCAGCAGTGGTTTTCCTTTAAACGCTGGAGCTGATGACAGGTTTGATGTGAGAGTGTCAAGTGACATTTACTAGCCAGGAGTATTTATATTTTGGATGTGTGTGGTGGGAGATTTTTTTTTTCTCCCCTTGCTTTTTTTCTGTTCCCAAATTTTGCAGCTGTGCTTTGATTTACACGAAGCGGACAAAGTTGCAAGTTTACAGTGTTCCAGTTCCTTCCCTCATTAGAAACCAGAATGGCAATTCCAGCAGCCCCCCGGGAAAGGGGCTATGATATTTTATGTACAATATGAAGGCAACTGAACTTATCTGTCTCATGAAATATTGGCCAAGATAGGGTGAATATAGATGTATCTGCTGTAGCACAAAGTTTTTCTGTTAAACGTGTTAAAGAAGGCTGCAGATACTTTGGGGGTGCAAGAGCCGGCTCTTTTGCTGCCCCCAAAAAACTGACTCCTTATTAACTGCAGTACCTTTCTGAAAGCGCAAAGTAAAATATTGGGATATTTTTTGTAAAATGTAAAAAATTAAAATTGGAAAGCTGCAAATTCTCTCTTAAAAGCTTAGAGAGGAGCGAAGCCCTCCTGTTTCAGGATGCAAACTGACTTGTTTTGGGATTGGTAACAAACCTCCCCTGAAACAGCTGGGGCTGAATCCTCATCAGAGTCAGGATGCAGGACCAGAAGGTCAGGTCTCCTTTGACAATTCCGGTTTTTGTTTACATGAAAACACTCTTTTAGTTGGGGGGAAAAAGATTGTAACCAATTCTGCTGTGAACAAATGTAATGAAAATGAAAAACTTTGCTATTCTGAGATGTTCATTGCCTGTCTGTCATATCACTAGGAGTATCAAACAAGGAGCAAGTGCACCAAGAAGGGAAAGCATCAGCTCTTTTTTTGGCTTTCAGGGATCAGAAGAAATACAGAGAAAAATTGCTGGTGGTTGATGTATCGACCTGTTTTCATTATAACTTCAGTGTTTCTTTCAGCTGAAGGAGAAGATATGATATGTCTTGATTAAATGAAATGTCATCTGAGTGTTGAATTAATTACGTAGAGCATGGGCAAGGACTTGGTATTGTATTAATTTGGCTGCTCTGGAGAAAACATCAATAGGCGGTTTGCGAATGATAACTTTATCCCCTGTCATCTTCTATGTAGGGATCTCACAGCTCTTTGCAAACACTGATGTATTAAGCTTGGTAGAGGTAAGAAAGCATTAAAATTTCTCTTTTGTACAAGCTAGGCTAGCACTAAGAAACTTTCAGGCTTTTCCTCTGCGGTTCAAAGGCAATGGGAGTTTGATATGCAAAAGTGTGTTGGACTGGACCCTAAATAAACCATTAAAAGCCTTTCTGGTGCCTCAGTCCTACTGAGTTGCACAGGAGCTGGCAGAAGAGCTGGTAAGAGAAGACCAGATCTCCGTGGTTTTCAGTACTGAAGTTTTATAATGAGTATTAAGTTGTTCCCTGCCTGGTGGTTTATTAAGAACCAGCCACAGCCAGGGTTTGGCAAAGATTAAGATCGTTTTCACCAGCCCAGGTTGACTCAAGTGAGCTGTTCACATACTGCTTGTTGGGAATAGGCAATTATAACTCAGGAGGTTCTGATTTGAAAATTATATTGGCAAATATATTCTTTAATATATTTATGCATGCTAAAGCAATAGTGAAGATGAGGTGATGGGAAAGGTGAATCAAAGCAAAAACCTGTTTGAGTGGGGTCATGTTTTATTTCAGAGATGGGCTAGAAGCAAATTTGAAGATATTCCCTGGACTTGCCACCACATTTTATAGGTCTTTTAGGGCCTGAGGAGGGGCTGAATCTGACTCCTGGAACTTTGTAAAAGTGCTTCGAACCTGCCTTTTTGAAAGACTACGTGGGCAGAGATACAATGACTGATCTACCCACAACATCTCAGTCCTGGTTTGGGTTATCCTAAGGGCAAGGCAAGATAATAGTGGGGCTTCACTGCCTGCTCGACCCTTCCCCTTCTCATTAAGATGGCTAAGGCCAATTCGTTACATATCTGAGCACAGAGCCCTCCCCAGCCAGGTAGCACATAAAAATAGCAGGAATCATTACTGGCAATTGTTGTGTGAGATTTTATAGTGCAGACGTAGTTTTATGGTTATTATTTATTTTTATGGTTCATTGGATCAAGGCCCCCAATTTACTTCATAGCTTGCCAATGTCAACAATTATCAGGCAGTTGCTAATTGGGGCTGGATCAGAATCAGCAGCCTATGGCTGAAAATCTCCGTGGGTGACATTTCTGACACCCCTGTAATCAATGGCAACAAGCCCAATGACATCGAGAAAGACAGAAACTTCCCTGTTTCCCCGTGCCCATCTCCAATGACAGGTCTGCAGAAGTCAGAACAAATCCTGATTTCCATACTGATAAAAGCTAATGAAGCATGGAGGAGCATCGTTAAGTCATAAGCAGGTTTTGCATTAGTGATGGGATGCAAGGGAGGTTTGGGGTTTTTTTGTGTTAGTGGTTGTATAACAGAGTAGAGCAGTGTTCTGGAGAATTCAACCTTTGGATAATGATGAAAGATAAAAGATACGGGAAGAAGGAAGAATTATGACATCATTAGAAGAAATGGGAAAAGAGTAAAAGCATTACCTTCTTTGGCAACATTTCTTAAATTTCAAATTCCTAAAAAAAGTAGCAAAAATTTGAAAATAAAATGTAGTCTTGCCATAATTGGTTCAAAAAAACCCCCTACCCCAATAACGACAAAAATACCAGATGTAATTTTTGGTCTCAGAACCTTTTTAAGCCTTTAGTTAAATTCAGTTTTTCTATGCATCTTCTATGGGGCAAAATATTAAAAAAGGGTGTTCCCCATTTGCTCTAATAGTGGCAGACACCAACATGTGCTATGTGACCCTTGCTGTCCCTGTTGCCACCTGTCCTGTTGCCTTCAGGTGGCAGAGCCTGCAAGCCTCCTGACGGCTGTAGTGTAGGAGGGGCAGGAGTTCCGTACGTCCAACCTCTCTCTTCTGCAGGCTTGGGTGGCAGATCACGGTAATCTTTCTGAGCTGTGCAAACAATTGACACATGTGCACTGAGAACAATTTAAAAATGGGTATTTGATAGATTTTTAAAAATCTAAGCCACTCACAGTGGTGTTTTTCTGTCTGAGAAACCACTAAATCTATCATGCTCTGCTTGTGTGCCGTGCAAACGCCCCAGAACTGATTCCCCCAGTCCTATATTTCACCTTCCTTTTGATTGCTCTGTCATTTTACGACTTTAGATAATAGGCCATTATTCTCAGAATTGCTATTATATTTTATTAATAAGATGGGGGGAAATTTATTGTCACAAACTCTGAAAGATTTGCACTTGGAGCACTCACAGCTCTTGAAAAGGGCGATTCATTTAGCTGCCTCGTTTGATGGATGTAGACTCTCATCTCTTCCTCCCTACTTTTCCAGGTCCTACCAGCATTTGCCGCCCATGGGGGCAGGTCCCTTCCAAGGTCGGTGGCAGGACCAGCAGTTTGGTCTTCTGATCTCCAAGCATCCTCTGGAGCTGATCCACAGCCAGCCGCAGCGGTGGGTTGTAGTGGTGGAGGCTGGGTTAGTGCTGGTGGCTGGAGCCCAGAAGATCTGAGTTTTCCTCTCGCATCTGTGCGTGTGGGTGTGTGTACACGTACGTACAGCCAGAACAAGTCTGTTCCTGTTTGGGAGATCAGTGTCAAAAGTGCGTTTTGTAAGAGCTGGCCAGGCTCCTGTTTCCACATTACTAACCAAAAGCAGCTAGCTGGTTTTTTGGGGGCCTCTGCTTTTCCAAATCAGTGCGTGGCTCTGTCTCTTCCTTTAGGAAAGGGAAGGGAAGAGCATGCTCTAGAGCCGTTGTTATGAAAAGTCTCTCTGTGAAGGTGCGTTAGCAGTTTGTCCCGGTTTGGTGGGGCTGGGTATGACAGTGTGGACGACTCATGACTGCAGCAGTAAGGGAAGGAAAAACCCGTGCTGGGGGATGGGGACCAACTTACAAAAAGGTTTCTGCTCCCCTGGTGCTTACAAGGAAGGAGCAAGTACAGGCACGTTGGATCTAGCTGTTTCTCTCCCTTTGTCTCTAAAACTCGTACCTTCTCCAATGCTCCAGATGCTTAGACCAAGGAGGGGTTTTTTACCCCAAAGTGCCTGGACACCTGAGGCTGAAATTCCTGTTCCTGCTCCTGCCTTCCTTTCTTGCTCACCCATGCTGGGTGTCTCCTTCATTCGTTATCCTTGGTGTGGGGTAAGCTACTAATTGCAGTGTCCTGCAAGTGCCCGTAATTTTGTTTGGTGAAAAGCCATCAGCTGGGGGTATTTTAAGCATCATTATGCAGTTGGGGATGGGGAAAGGAGTAAGGTGTGTTGGATGAAAAGTGGCTTTGTGAACCCCTCGGTGGCTGCGGGCAGGTTGGTGGCTGGCCTGCCTCTGCTAGAAGAGGAGGGGGGAAGAAAGGCGAGCAGGGCTTGCTCCCGTCACTGCATTAACCCATCCCGCTGCTTCTCCAGCTGTAGCATCTGGGATGGGTGGGGGGACGACAAACAGCAAGAGGTGGCCCTTAGGGGAAATAAGACACCTGGGGTGGGAATCAGCTTTTAGTTACTAGCTGTTGCCTGACTTGGGTTTTTTTTTCTTCTTTGACACATTTTTCTCCAGCTCCTTTTTCTGTCAGACCTAGAAAAAATGGTATTTAATTTGCAGATACAGCCCACAGCTGGAATAAATGTATGCATACCTGCACCTTTGACTGCGTTTAGGTATTTGTCAGGGGGAGCAAAAGCGCTTCCATGTCCTTGGGTGAGGGTTGTGCATTTTATGCAAAGGAGGAATATAAATTTTTAGCTACCTATTACGGATGTAGCAGCTGTTCTTATTAGAATTGCTTGTATCCTGACTAATCTGTTGTAGTCACCAAAGTGCTGTTTTACGGTCTGAAAGAGGATGTTGCAGCCTGGCCTGTGACAGCTGGAGCACAGGGGGTCTGTACGAATCCCCCACGGCCAAGCTCGGTGGTGGTGGGTGCTGGAAGATAACTGTCCTGACAGCCAGCCCGTGCACTGAGCCACGGGGCATCCTGCCTTCATCCTACTAATGCAAAGACCTCAATGTCATAAAACAACATTGACAAATTGATATCCCATATGAAAGGATTTGAAGATGAAGGAATTAGGGTTGTTTAGTCTGGAGAAGAGAAGGTTGAGGGGAGACCTTATTGCTCTCTACAACTCCCTGAGAGGAGGTTGTAGTGAGATGGGCGCTGGTCTCTTCTCCCAAGTAACTAGCAATAGGACAAGAAGAAACGGGTTCAAGTTGCGCCAGGGGAGGTTTAGGCTGGACATTAGGAAAAAATTTTTCCCTGAAAGAGTTATCGAGCATTGGAACAGGCTGCCCAGGGAGGTGGTTGAGTCACCCTCCCTAGAGGTGTTTAAAAGTCATGTAGATGTAGTGCTTAGAGACATGGTTTAGTGGCAGACCTGGTAGAGTAGGGTCAGTGGTTGGACTGGATGATTTTAAAGGTCTTTTCCAACCTAAATGATTCTATGATTCTATGATCTTTCCTGGAAGAAATGCTCCCAAATATTCTTATTGATGGAGTTGGAAATAGAACTGGGAATTATTGACTCCCTGTTCAATCTGTAACCAACAGATTCAACTGTTGAAAGAAATCAGTTGGGAAGTCAGTGGGTGCTTTATGATATTTTTGTGGTTCATTTCCAACATTTCTAGCCATACCCTTTCAAATCTCAAGCTTCAAAAATCCTGGATTGGGTACAGACAGTATGGTCTGGTTTTCAAAGCTGCTGAGCTATTGAGGACATTTTTGAAAATTAGAACAAGGATGTTAGATGCCCAAATATATATTGAGGAGCCCAGGTTTAAGTGTCTGGGTTTTCACACTTTGTTTCTACTATCTGCACCTTTAAAAAGTAGAAAACAGCCACCATGCTGCTCCCTAGTTATCATTAATCCAAAGAATTTGAAGATAGTTTGTTCTGTTGTTGTAAATCAGTTAGATAATTCTGTTTGTTAATTCACTTTGTTGCACGTTATCAGGCTATAGAAATTTTCTGTACATTAACACAATAAATCTTGCTTTGGCACTGCTGTTTTCTGAGTAACCCACAGCAAGCAGCAGTCAGATTTATTAATTTTTTCCATTTTGAAGTTTTCTCTTGTCATGTCCAGTTCTCCTGAGCTTCTTCTGTCTCTCTGCTGGCTGCTGAATCCTTAAAGTCCCGTCAGTTCTGGGGATGGGGCTCCAAAGGTCTTTGGGGAGAGCTGGTTTGCATCCTGAACTCAGGAGCAAGTGTTACAGGTCCTAATTTGCAAACAAGGAACTGCTGACACTAATTATTTTTGTTGCTTATTTATCTCTTGATAGTTAACTGCAATCCAATTAAAATCATTGCTGTTTCTTGCAGGTGGTGTATTCCTTTATTTGAATTTCAGGAGACATAAACAACAGCAGCTTGTGGAGAAGCTCCTTCTGTGATGGGAAAATTCCCTTTTAAAAATTTATTGTGAAATTCACTTTTGTTAAAAAAAAAAAAAAAAAAATTAAAAAAGCAGACTATGGAGTGATCACAAGCCTCCAGCAGTGGAGATTTAAGATGGTAAATATTGTAAACTTTCTAATAACCCTTATATCATGACTCAATTTTAATGCTATTGAATGAATGAAGTCTTGAATTGCCAACAATTTCTGAGAAAATTGTCAAGAGAAAGCACACCTATGCATGCTGGGACAAAATGTGTTTTAGAAAAAATACAGTTTTGTTTTTAAAAAAGTGTCGCCATCATCTTTCAAGTGGTTCCTGAGAAAATGATCTTTAAATAACTGTGGGAAATTGGCATAATGATTTAAAGTCGTACTGGAAAGTTGCACGCTACCTGTGGGTCCTAACAGTGAAATTAGAAGTAACGTATACGCAGAGCTACGAGACAGATACTGCTTTAATGAAAGGCATAATGGTGACATTGCATGAACTTAATATTTAGCCAGTGACGTTTACACTTTGCAAGAGCCCAGGGGAGGCAATTAGGAGGGCTGTAGAAGGAGGGAATAATTTTACCTGTCACATTTGTAAGTGGGCAGCTCTTTGTACGTGTGTGCGTATGTATGCATATTTGTATGTGTATGAAAGTTCCAGAAACTAATGAAGTAGAGAGGCTTGGCGGGGACTGTCAAGCCTGTGGTTAGAGGTGGGAAAGGAGCTATTTCCAAACCCACAAGATTTATTTGTGGAACTGGTGGGTAGGTGGGGGGTGAAGTTAGCAGACTTGAGCCTTCAGGGCTTTCATCTGCTTTAAATTCAGTTTAAAAAATTGCTAATTGTAACAGCAAGCAGGTACGTTACCCATATAAGTCTTACAGATGACTTCATTATATTTTTATTTAATGTTTGTTCTCTGATATTTTTTTTCCTGATTTCTCAGAATGTGACTGGGGAGCGTTAGGTGGAGGAGCCTCCAAATTCAGCACTTGCAGCTCATGGGTCTCCGAACAGCATGATTCTGCTCAGAGTTAACCTGGCAAACCAAAGCTTTCCTTTTGGGATGGAAAATTAAATGGTGCTAAGCTGGTGCGAAGAGCTGTACAAAAATGGTCCTTACTCCAGGAGCTTGCAAATCCCAGAACTGCAGTGCGACACACGATCCTGCACTTGCAGGAAGGTTTGGCTGAAGTCTGATCTCAACTTCGTGGCCACCTTGGTCTTCAGCTAGTGCTGAACCCCAGATCTTTCATCTCCATTGTTTTTGGGAGGTGTAGATCTACAGTGTTTTGTGCCCAATGCAAATAAAGCTGTTGAGGGACAGGTGCACAGAGCACCAAAATGCCAAATCCAAAGAGTCATTTCAGTGTCAAGTTCTTTGTGATTTTCCATTCTACCTGAGATGTTTGCAGGGTGATTTTTTTTAATTTTTTTTTTTTCTCCCCAAACAAAACTTCTGCCCTGTCTCAGTGCTCACTTGAGGCATCTCTAAGTTCCTTGCTGTGGAAGGGGGTGCTGGGGACAGCACTGTGGACATAACTAAGACTTCCTTGTCACCAAGCAGTTGTCGGTGCCAACCAGCCTGAACCATCTGAGGTCCACACCTGATCTGCTGGCTGGTGCAGCTGGGTCCAACCCCTACCACAGGCACTGGGAGGGATTTCAAAGTAGGGGCCAAACATCTCAGGAACTGGGCTCTGGTGCCCTGAAGCAAATAGCAGTGATGGGTCCAGGTATCATGGCTTCTCCTCATCACCTGCCCTGCCTCTGCCAGAAGTTATTGGTCCGTATCTGTTGGCAGTGTGAATACATGGATCAACTGCTGCAGCAGAGCAAACTCATCATCGAGCAGTGCTTTGAGCTAAAACAATACTGTGACTTTAAACACTACTGTGACTCTGAGGCAGTTATTTTGGGGGGAATATGTATGAACTAGAGCTTAAAAACATGGCTTGAGCCAAGGGCAGAGAAGACGCCTCGCTTAGCCTGAGGAATGCTTTTTGACAGAGACATGTTGTCGCAACGTCTCTTGGCTGGGAAAAAGTTGTACCTTTTCTGCAAATTGAAAGATTTCACTGAAGTCCGACTGCCGTAGGAACAGCAGCTTCTCTCTTGATCATGTTTTCATTTTGAAATGCATTTCTAGTCCAGCAACGAGGAGAAAACTCAAAGCTCATTCAAATGAGCTTTTTAATGGAAAAAGTCACGTTAAATCTAAACCAACTTAATGATCTTGTCTGTGTTAGTCATGACTTTTTAAAGGCCAGGGACGGATGCTGCAGTTAATGTTGTGTAACCAATGCTCGGCGCTTATCTGTGAGTAGAAGGGTGATGGTGGGGGGGGACTGGTGGTGTTATTTTTCCAAGGGCCTGATCGTTTAGCTCTCTAATTTGGGAAGCAGGACTATCTCTGACTGACTCTTATCACCCTTTCAGCGAGGCAGATAGCAGCCAGCGCATTACTCACTGTTAGCCCGTAGATATCTGGTTTCTGAGTATGTGTCATAAAACGTGGCAGCCGAAATGGTGAAACCTCTCAGCGCCGGGCAAGGGGAGGTGGCTTTAGCCCCATAGGGAAAGAGGTGGATGGACGTGTCCTTGTCACCTGCTGCAGAGGCTGCAAGAGCCTCGTTGGCTCTGCTTCGTTGTCACTCAATTAGTCACTTCTCCTGGGGATTAAAGGGTGGGCAGGAGATAAACCGTGATATAAGAAAGTTCCCTAACTTACGTTACTGTTGCCAATACTGCAATAATAAGGGCAACTTTATTATAGTTAAAGAAGGAAACAAAAAGTCCCTCTCTGTCTGTTGCTGTCTGCTCCCCAACAGCTGGCTGTGAGGCACCAGGAAGGGATTTAACCTCTTACTAGCACTTTGCAGCTTTGTCTTCCCCAAGGGCTTTTGATGTGCTTAGCTTGTGTGTGTAGTTTTTATTCCTGTTTTGCAGATGGGAAATAGAGCCGCGCAGTTCAGAGGTGCCAAGAGCTCCTTGCTGAAAATCCAGCGTCACCCTGGCTCTGGGTGAGTTAGTGGTACAGCGCGGAGTGCAGCCTGGATCACCCTGCGCTCATCCAGGTTTACCCATTAGGATGCTCGTGTGTACTGGACTTTGAGGCTGGCCAGGCAGCAAATCCTCCCATCCTTGGGAGCACTGGCAAAAGCTATGAGATCTTGCTCTTCAACGTTCTTCCAGTGTAGAAATGGAGATTTTCAGAAGATGGGCTCATTGGGGGTGTGGGGGAAGGAAAAGATGGAATGGAAAGTGTTTGCCATTTCCTCCAAGTGTAATAGAGAAGAGGTTTCAGGATTGCGCGGGGCTCTGATACCTGCTATGCCATGGTGCTGGACTTGCTGTGGGTGTGACAAATATATAAAATACATCCTGCACACAAGCTCTTGGATCCCTTTAAAACAGGGTTCATGCTTTAACCTGCAAAGATAGAGATTTCATTTATTTTTTGCCAGTGGCAGAAATGTTTGTTTATAGACAGTCTGCTGACTTGAAACAGAACAACAAACCCCCCAAATGATTGGGGGATTGGAGCACCTCCCTTGTGAGGAAAGGCTGAGAGAGCTGGGACTCTTTAGCCTGGAGAAGAGAAGGCTGAGGGGGAGACCTTGTTCTTGCTTATAAGTATCTAAAGGGTGGGTTGGAGGAGGATGGAGGCAGACTTTCAGTGGTTCCCAGTAACAGGACGAGGAGCAACGGGCACAAGCTGGAACATAGGAATTTCCATTCAAACATCAGTAAAAACTTCTTTACGGTCAGGGTAACCGAGCACTGGAACAGGCTGCCCAGGGAGGTTGTGGAGTCCCCTTCTCTGGAGATTTTCAAGACCCGCCTGGATGGAGTCCTGAGTAATGTGCTGTAGGCATTCCTGTGTCAGCAGGGGAGTTGGACTAGATGATCTCTAGAGGTCCCTTCCAACTCTGAAAATTCCCCGATTCCATGATAAACCACTCCAAAATAATTTGGCAAATTCTCTCCATGCCTTCTGATGGACCTATGGATTTTCAAACCTACCTGCTTGTGGATGCTGGTTATGTGTAACAGGGAAAATGGACATTGCAGAGGTTGGAAAGCCTGGAGAGCCCTGAGCAGAGCCCTGAGGCTGGGTTGGTAGGAGGAAGGTGCAGGTTGCACTTTCTCATTATGATGTGATGCATGCCACACTGACTGGTGTTAGTGAGAAGCACCTGTGGCTTTGTTTGATCACCCTTAAATCTGTCCCAGTGCAAACAGGTCTATTAGCCAGGAACCCACTTGTTTGGGTGTATGTGTGTAGTGGGGAGCAGAGACAGAAAGGAAGTAATACTTAGTCACAGCAGTCAAGAAAGATCAGATTGGCAATTTTTGACACAGAAAAGGGTAAGTGATGCTGAACTCTTTCTAGTCTGATTCCAGCTGAACACAAAGCGTTTTAACCTCTTAATCCTCACTCCTGAGTTATAGCTGAAACATTCAGGGTTTTATGGCTTTTTGGAGATTCTGTCCTGTTTGTGACCCTAGTCCCAAGCAAATAGCAAGGCACCCCTGACTGTTGGATGGCATGTGGTGAATGTTGAGTGTGATGTTAATCTTGCAAGCTTTTTGGTTGTTTGCCTCCCTTACTGACCATGAGGGGAATTAATGGGAATCCTTATTGAGAAAGAAGGAAACCTAAAGTGACCGCGGGTGTAATATCTCATTTCCCATTTTGATTTGTGGAAGCTGAACCCAAGCTGCACCTCAGTCTTCTGAGGAGATCCCTCACCTTCCTGCGCTGCCTTCAAGGAAGCTGTTCCTGGGCTCTCCTCTATCATCTTCCCACCTAAGCCGTTCACTTACCTTCTCACCAGATACTGAAAGGTTCCGCCATGCTTCCCAGTACATGGACAGTCGTGACTGAATCTGTGTCTACTGGCTGTAGATATGAATGCACTGTGTTGTGTTGAGCCTTGTTTGTCTTATTTTTGGTTTGCATATTTGGGCCTGACATAAAACCCGGTGGAGAGACTCTCACTTAGCCAAGGCCATTTCTGCATTCACTGCAGATGAGCGTGGTGCTCCAGGGAACCAGTTTTATTCCAGGCTTCGCCAGTGATTCATTTCTGGATGCTGTCTGTGTGATTCCCTCTGGGCCTCAGTTTCCTGTTCTGTAAAATGGAGATAATACCCTTTTATGGCACAGGGCTGCTTTGAAGCCTTCACAAAATACTCTGATGTGTTTGGATGAAAGCTTCTATAAAGCAGATTTAAAAAAGCATGCAGCTCTCATTGAGGGGCTTGTATGAAGTGATCGGGACTCCAGAATTACTCCCCAGGATGAATGTGTCTGTGTCGAGCCCTCAGACAATGCTGAACACTGAAACAATATTCGTGTAACTTTTCTAAAAGCATCCACTGTTGGTACCCATGGCAGGGTTTGCTGCTATTCATTCTTTTTGTTTATTTTATGTAAATCCTTTTTCCTTCTCATTGAAAACACAAACAAAAAAAGGGGATGGCAAAAAATAAAGAATTTTGCTCTGTAAGCCCCATAAAATTGATTCATCCCAAAGAAGTTTTTAACAGCGCCAACCCTCTGCCTGTCTGACTAATTTTAAAAGAAACTCTCCTCTTTCTCCTGACTGTCGTATTATGGGGGAAAAAACGGCGAAAGCAGAAATGAAAGCGATGCAGAATTTTTGTCTCCTGTCTTTTCTCACTCCGGTGCCTTTATGTGTGTTCTCCCACCTCCCCCTCCTCCGTCGCCCTCCCTCCTGCTCTGCCTCAGTTCCCATTGAAATGTCAAATGCAGCAGTTGTCTGCAAGTGAAAGAGGGGCTCCCTGGTGGGAACAGGCTGCCCTTCTAACCTGAAGGCCTCGGCTGTTCTCTTCTCCCCTTTTTGGTGTTTCCCATCCCACTTTCTCAGCAGATGTTGTGTGGGGCAGCACAGGCTGTAAAGGAATGAGTTTCTTTTCACCTGGCCATGTGAATGGGCTGGCACAGAAATGCTGGCTTATTCTCTCAGACTCTGGCAACAGCTTACACAGAAAGAGATTGTTTCTGAGAGCTGCCTTTTTTTTCTTTCTTTTTTTTTTTTTTTTAGATGAAGATAGAGGGAAAAAAAAGCTGAGAGACGCTGGCTGTATTTTAAGCTTCCTCCTTGGGTGCCAAAGGAGTCGGGAGAGTTTTGTTGCTGTTACTTTTGTTCCTTTTATAGTTTCAATTCAAGCCCCAGGCTTTCAGCTCCCCTTTGTCTTAGCCCTGCTTTTCCCAAGCAGTTGACATGAGAATCGTTTTGGCAAGATGGTGGAGGTTCATCCAGGAGCGTTGCCCCAGTTTAGTCCAAGGCTGCAGTTTTTGACTCTTTTGGCAGCTGAGCGGTGGAAGTTTGCAAGAGAGTGACACTTCACATGCTCCTGCAGGGAAAATATCTAGTTTCAAAAGAGTTCTGCCTGAAAATATGTGACAATGTGGTGCAAAAATGCTCAAACTCTATCCTAACGTTGAGTTTTGTCACCGTGCTGTTTGAGATAGAAGAGGCACATTAGAAATGGAAGAAATAGAGGGTGTGTGAGCTTTCACCCTTTCTCCCTTTTTTGGCTTGCTGAATATCTGACTTAATGTGGCTGGTTGTCCCCTGTAGCCTGCTCACTTTCCCTCACCAAGAACTTAGGTGGGCATCTAGGGTTGGTCAACTGAATGGCACCAGAGAGGTATCTGGAAGAGATATTCCCCTCCCATGTGCAGATGTCTTCATCTGGCACCTCCGGAGCAATGTCACTTATTAAGCCCACTTTTGGCCATGTCGTTTTGCCCTGAGCCCAGCTCATTATATTGAGACCTGATCTATATTCAAGAGCAAATTATGTACCTGGGATCGTGGATCCATTTGATCCCTGATGAGAGAATGCACGTGCTGCTGATCCTGAAAAATGGAGCTGTCGTTTACTGATGTAATGAGTAAATAATGAGCTATTCTGAAATACTGTAGAGCTATTATACCAGTGGTTCTCTTTGGGTATTTATACACATTTTAACTCCAGTTGTTTTTTGTTGTGTGTGCGTGTGGTTTTTTAAAAATCTGAAGTTTATTTTTGCAGTGGTGCTTGGAAAGCTGTAAATGATCCACAAGGAATTGACAGACAAAAGTCCCTGGCTCTGCTCCACCCTATTGAAGCTGATGGCAAAACTCCCATTGACTTCAGTGGAAGTAACAACTAAGGCCTGTGAGAGTAAACAACAATCAGTTTTATAATCAGAATATCTTTCTAAGTCCTGTTCTTAGTGTTTTATGTGGCTGAGGTGTTAGGTGTTCATATGATGATGAAAGGCATAAACAAATCACAAGCGTTTTCTCAGGTGATATACAGAATTGTGAAGGTGAAATTTCTAAATTTGAAAGCTCTGCGTAGGCTTCACCTTTCAGGCAATATTTTGGAAACCTACGCTCAAATTCTGTTAACAATACACGCGATGTGTTTGAGAGGTTGAACTGACTCTCCATCCACCATGTAGCCAGCAAGCGTATAAGAACATTTTCCCTTTCCTGTTTGTAAAAAGTGCAGTTTTTAGACATGTGGGACTGGAGGAGTCAGCAAACTGAACCTCCTGCCTGGACAAGTAGACATATCACAAATCCCATTCAAAAACTAACCAGGAGGAGCTGGTTCATCTCCAGCCAGAACTCCTGCACGTGTGGTGCCTGTGGTTGGAAGTTTGCAGAAACGTTTTTCCCTGTGTCTGTTCTGGCACATCTACCAGTGTTAAAACTACTCCGTTAAAAAAAAAGGCTGGTATAAATTACTCAGAGGTATAGTTCTTATTCAGCCTGTTTTGTCAGTGGACTTCAAATGATTTTTTGAAGGAAACAAATATCATTATCTTACATTTTACGCAGGGGAACCCAAGGCTCTATGGCACAGCCAAATATCCAAGGATAGAGTTCAGCCCTTTCCTAAGTCCTAGTCTAGCGTCTTATCCCCTGCCTATTAAAAGCTTTATCCCTAAAACATGTCTTGAGCTAAGGGCTCTGTATTGTAAGGTTTTCCTATTGATTCCTTCCCTGGAGTTTGTGCCTTTTGGAGGAGATGGGGCATTGCTAATTGCTTCAGCTGTTCTTGACTGTTACAGGGCACTTGAGCAGAACTGTGTAGCCTGAGTGTTTGTGCTTTGTAAAATAACCCTTTGGCCTTGCAGAATGGAAGGATTAACAAGTTTAGCCTTCTTGATTTGTTTTGAATTATTTTGTACGTGGTATTCATCTAGGGCACAACATAGCTGAAGGTAAGGCAAGGTTGTCGCTAGATTATCCGAAGATGAGTGCCATGGAAATAAAGTGCTATTGTTGCTCTTTGAGCAATGACACTGACTGAAATAAAAGACATCTGGGTAGGAAATAGCAGGCTGCTTCCAGGGAGCATCCATGGTGTACCTCAGATTGCCATGAATGCTAGCCCTGCTAGGCAACCAGTAAAGGGAGCTGCAGGCAGCCATAAACCAGGCCAAAAAGAGAAAAAGGAAAAAAGACTAACCCTGAGAAAAAGGGGATACGTTCTTCCTAATCATGCTCTGGACTGTAAGTCTCTTCATTCTTGTCTTTTGTTGCATTTTCCCCCTTCCTTTTCACACCCCAGCAGCAGCCAGCGGGTTTCAGCACTGGAGAGTGTTGGGTGGCCATATCCCAACCCCTCCTGCTCTGCCGTACCTTCAGGTGGGTTTGGGGCTGGTTGGAGAGCTGCAGCACGGCTGAGGGGTGTGCTGTGCCGCACGGCACGCGGACGTGTGAGCTGGGTCAGGCTGCAGTGTTGACCACGACCCTTGGGAAGGGAGGGTGAAACCCACCATCTGCTGAAGGACACCGAGTCCGACTCTGGATGTTGGTAGAGTTGTGGTTTCACCTGAGGATAAACATCCAGCTATAACAAGATTTTTCTGAAGTGGCTGGTGGCTAACATCATGTTCAAAGTGTTTCCAGCCTTTAACAGATGTGTCTGAACAGTACTTTGAAGGCAGCAGGGGTAGCCAGAAAGAGGTGAAATAGTATGCCCATGGCTAGATGAGAAGTCAGTGGCAGAGGGGAGAGTCATATGTGACTCTCCCCTGCCCAGGCAATCACCCTCGCTTCTGGGCCATCTTTTCTCTCACCAGCCTGTGCAAGTAGACTAAACCTCAGTTAAAATCACCGTGTGAACGACAACAGAAAGGCAAGGTTGCTCAGGGGAGACAGAAATGGCTTTGGGCGAGAGCTGAGGGGAGCTGCAGAGCTGGGGAGCTGGAGCAGCGCAGGGTGGTGGGGTGAGAGCAGTGGCAGCACCAGCAGAAACTGCTCCAAGGCTGTGAGGAATCGGGGACCAGGAGCTGTTGGGGCAGGGAGAGAAGCTACCCGTGGTGATGGTCTCACCTCTCAGACGTGTTTCTTGCTGTCTGTTTTGTCTTTGACGTTTCCCTGGGCTCTCCTTCTTTATTTTAAGATGTGGATTGGAAACAAAGCGGTTCTCGAATATTTATCAAAATTCTGGGTTTGATTGATCAAAATTTATCATATACGTCTCCCATCCTTAGACGCTTGAGCAGTGTCATGGGAGCAGTGATACCCTCTGGAGATCAGGAGGTGCCGGGAGTAATGTGAGGCACCTCCTGCCTTTTAGCACGGGCTCAGGGCTGAAATACAGGGAATGCTGCTCTCATGGCCAGCTGTAGCTCAGGAAGCAGCCTCAAGAGGGAGAGAAGGCTTTCTCACAGGCTTTTATGACCGATGTTCAAAGAGAAACGCCTTTGGAGAAGAAAAGGCTGGGCTTTCTGGCTGAACAAAACTCAGCCCTGTAAATCTGCTCTGTGGCTTTGTCTTCCTTGATGCTCCTCTTCTGCCTGATCCTTCCCTTCGCTCCTGCTGGTGGCTGGGGACTACTTTCTAAACCTGGGGAGTGTAAAGCTTGGTCTGGGATGAGGACTCTCACCTAGATGGATGCAGGTCTGTGCCTTTTCTCCTCGGTCAGAGATGCATCATCCCCATGTGTGACAGGACAAATAGACTGGACAGGAGAGGAACGAACTGATTAGTTCCCTTGAACTGAAGGATGCCCTGGCACTGTTTGGTTAATCACTGGACAAGGCTAGCACAATTGGACAAATGACCAATATAATAAATAACAAATGGAAAACACTTTACTTCCAGCAAAGGAGCTGGCTGTTTAAAGGCGGCAAGAGGTTTGCAGCACCAGCCCTAGCAACAAAAGTTATCCCAAACACGTAAACGAAGCAGAGCTCCAAACACGTGAGGCCAAGGCACCATGAACCCGCTGTATCATGCTATTAATAGGAAGGGGGCCTCCATTAACTTCTTAAAGGGTGACGCAAATGCATCAGAAGAAATTTGCGGTGCACGTAAAGAAGAAGCATGTTGCACCGTATCTAATTGCCAGAATAATTATTTTCTGCTATGCAAATTACCAGGAGCAAATTCACTGCAGTACATTTATGTGTATTTCATTATCATCAAGAGCTGGAGTTGAGGGACTAGATTTAATACGTTCGTAATGAAATAGGCAGAATTTGTGTATGCATTTGCAAAGAACTCGTTATTTTACCACAGCTGGATTTGTTTATTTTAAATAAATCATTATGGCAGATACAGTTTCTGTGTGTTTGCCCATTTGCCGATTTATCGTAAAAATTGTGGTTTCATTTATATGGGTGGTTTCTATCAAACACACATCACCCCTCTTGCCTGCAAGCTGCACATTTCTAAATGTTTTAAGGAGGAGCTCAATGCAAAGGGAAGACATTAGTTCATGTATAAACCAAGAAGCAGAGGAGTAGGAGGAATTAGGATGACCTGGATGGGATAAGGTTTTGTAATGGGCCGTACTTCTAGCCTGAAAACTTGAATTCTAGCTTCACCCATTTGTAAGCCAGAGCTGTTATTGTTCAATGGTTATTTGATGGTGTGCATAAGGCGAGTTAGTGCTTTTGGTTTCTAGTGAATATTTTATATTTTCTCATCATAACAAGAACCAACAGAAGTGGACGTTGGGATGCAGGATTACCCCTTCCGAACCTGAGGCGAATCTTCCCCCCTTAAACTGCCACCTTTCTTGACCAGAGCTTTACTGAAGATATTGGGATATCAATTCAGGCTCAAATTTTAAGAAAACATTAAAACTGGGAAGAAATATTTTGTCACTTTAAGTTTGTGTTTTGGTTGTTGTCTGTTAATGGAACTCTTGGAAAGAAAGATCTGAAAGCCAACAGTGTAGGTGGCTGTTCAGCCAAGAAAAATCATGTTATGTAGCCCCCGGGAGTGGTGTGTGTGACCTGATCCTATTGAAAACTGAGGATCTGCAGCTCTGGAGCTGCTGCTCCATATCAGTCCAAGCTCCAGCTGGGAGAGCTGATCATTAAGGGATAGGTTTATTTTCTAGGTCTCCTGCCTCATAGCTTTGCTTGCCTTGATCTGGAAGCAGGAACCCGGGTGCAGTTGGCTTCTGCTTAGCACCCAACTGTTTGTTGTGCTCACTGTTTCAAAACTAAGGAGGGAGGCTCCCAAGCTGGCCGGTTGACTGCATGCCATGGTGGTGCCAGGTGAAAACGTGGTTGCAATGCAATTGGAAACACAGACCATTGCCATGCCTTCCTTTGTGTTTCTTGGTTTCCTCTTGCGGATTTCAACTCAAGTTGCAAAACACAATAAACCAGGGGTAACGAAGGGTCACGAAGGTACTGTGCTGTGTCACGAGTGGTGGGATGGGGCCAGCTTCTGGTGACATCTCCATGAGGATGCCCACAGGACCCTTATTCGCGGTGTGCCTGAGCTGGTTGGTGTATAATTGATGGGTACCCTGACGTTCTGCCTCCCCCTCCTCCCCAGGACGTCCTTTTCTGTGT
The DNA here is from genome assembly GCA_013397275.1 of Burhinus bistriatus. Classification (NCBI taxonomy): domain Eukaryota; kingdom Metazoa; phylum Chordata; class Aves; order Charadriiformes; family Burhinidae; genus Burhinus; species Burhinus bistriatus. Next base: position 651,826 of record VYXH01000346.1, read on the forward strand.
TAGTTTATTTTTTAAATAATTAACAGACTTCGTGACTGCCTGTCTATCTGTCCCCCTGGAATTCTTCTCCAGCTGCTCACATCGCTTCCCACAGCCCCTCCCTCTCCTCCTCAACACGCTTTTCCTTTCACTGTATCTTAAAGGGGTGTCTTTGGTTTTAACTTCACTGTGCGATGAAATCTCCGAACACTTTTTGAAAGGAATACTCTTTGCTGCTCACTGGTATCCTGAAATCTTCCTTTCCTTCCCAGATGCACAAGGGAACCTTCCCTTCCTGACAAAGAAACTGATTTCAGTCCGAATAATTCAGCGCAGGGCAACCCTTGTCTGATGGGCACCTGCTTTCTCTCCAAATGACCATTACAAATTGCCTGTCCCTGCAGCATGAAGGGGTGGATGCAGTTGAGGATGGAGAGGGAACACCATTCCCACCCTGTTTGTCCCCTCCTGCGCACCCTCCCTGTGGTCGGTGGTGGCTGCATCTCGCTGTGGTCTGGCCGATGCGTGGGTTGACACAGCTAGTGTGGACATGAGGTTATTCGAGCAGCCTGGCATGCATCTTCTGCAGCTGTCGAGAGCCAGGACGACAGCCTGTTCCCTCTCTCTTCCCAGCGCATCCACCTTGCTATGGCACTAGCAATGGTACAGGCAGTAGGGAAACTGTAGCACATCTTCATGCCACTGGGAAAACCAGCCGTTGAAGGTGCTGGCTTCCCTTCTGTTGCCACGCTGGCCTCTGTTCCCAGAGGAAAGTCCTACTAATAGAAGAAAAGCCCCAAAGCGCAGTAGAGCTGCTGGAGACATTCTCTCCATGTTTTGTGCGTTGTGTAAGTGGTCAGCAGCAAGGGCGGATGCTGTGGCGCAATGGAAATGCTGATTTCTGTGTAAAAGCCTGGAAATGCAGAGAAGTGCTGTTTTCTGGGCATGCATTTGAGAGTGAGAAATGCTAGGACTACGCTTGTTGAACCTGGACCTCTTCTCATTGCCAACAGAAGACTTCATCAGGTTGTTCCTCTTCCACCTCATACGAAGACCATCCACCTATTTTAGTAGCTTTACAAATAATAACCTTCTTTCCCATCTTTACTCGCCTGGGCTTGCTGCTCTCCAGATCCACGTTTGAATTGACGCACAGCTTGCGGCGTGGCTGGAGGCTGTGCCGATAATGCACATATTCATGGCATGGCAGGCAGATAGGCCCCCTCCCTCAGACACCATCATTCAAAGCAAACATCAGACAAGCAGCCGGCTTTGATGTGGGCCCTGGGTTTGCAGCCTCAAAAGAGGAATCTTTGGAGCCCCGTTTGCACCGTTCCTTCTGCCAGACATTGCAGCAATGTCATAACGGCCAGGCAACTGTGTCCTCGGCGTGGTGGAAGGAATATTTTGCAATTCCTCAGCAGACACAGTTGTGTTAGAGAGTAATCAAGAGCAGCCTGGGCTTTGCAGGGGTGGATGCTGTGAAAATAATAATAATAATTGGGGATGGGGAGTGGGGCAGGGAGGGTGGGTGATAGGGCTGTTGTTGGACCATCTGAGGCACTTGTCAGAGGACATTAGCCCTGCAATTAGGAGAAGCTGGAGAGGAGGGAAGGGAAGGCAGCAAGAGAAATGCTGCAGCGGGGAGAGCTTTGTGTCAGCATACAAAGCTTTTTTTCTCAGCGGGGCTGCTGGGATTTGCTCAGGTCTCCTCCCAGATAAATTAACTCAGTACAACACCTGCTCCTTTAATATGGCCAGGCTAACTCCACTGCAGACCTGGCCTTTCTTTTGCTCTCTTTTTTCTTTTTCTTTTTTTTTTTTTTTTTTTAAAAAAAAAATGACATGTAGGCAGCCTGTGAACTCTCTTCTCCTGTTTTCTTCCCCCTTAAACTACCCTTTCTCATGGAGAGTGAGATTGTTTCCCCCAGAAGAAGGACTGGGGAAAAAAATCCCCCAAAACAGTTGAAAGATTTAGAACAACACCCCACCAAAAAACCCCCCCAAGCTGGCAAGAGGTGAAGGGTATGTAATTGCTATTCCTTATGCAGCCCACTAAAGCTGCATGTTTTAACCATCTGAGGACAGCAGGGAATTTTCTCTTCCAAGAGAGTCAAATGTGGGGTTTGCATTTTCTTTCTTTTCAGGAGGGGTGCGGGGAGACAGAAGTGGACTTCATTTTCCTTGGGATTAGCTAAAGCTCCTTCCACTTTTATGTTGGCAACATGAGGTTTCATCAGACCTCTGATCCTGCGCTGAATAAAAATATAGTATTACCGTCAAACTGCAAAACGGAGGGCTTGAACTTAACTGGATTAAAACGCATTCGATACAGCATTCTTCGCTTAATGGAGTGATGGTGGGGGGGGTGCTGCTGCGGTGCCCAAATCAGCCCGCGTCTGTGCCGGAACATAAGGGAGGGGTCCTATTCACTGCTCCTGACCAGAGAACCTCGGGATGAATTTTCTTCCAGGATATTTGTCTTGATGCTCGGATGTCCCGTTGCTGCAATTCTGTGGGTTTATTCTTGACAATGCATCATTGGCAACAGGCTCGCTAATCAGTAGGGTGCACCTCATATTCATGGAGATGTATGCACGAGCTTTAATTGCAAATAAATGCGCTGAGCCACATTTGCTTATAGTTTGGTGTTTGTCTTTCCCATATGAATAAACATCCCCGGCTGCTCGTCTCTGTCCTGCACGCACTTCGATAGCGCTTTCACAGCCTGTTTGCCACTGTCGTCTCTTGGTTTGCCCTTTGGACACTTTTCTTGCCAGATTTTGCAGGCTTTTTCCCTCCCCTAGGAGGAAGCAGATTTTTTCTGACTTCCGCTGATGGCCCGATGTATTGCGGGTTTAATGGTATATTTTACAATGGAGCGGAGGCCTGGGAGAATCCACTCGTGCCGTGTTGTGTGTTGTGCCTCCTGCCTCGATGAGTGCCTGCATGCTTGGATGTATCCCCATACGTCCAGTAATGAGCACGGGCTAATTGCCTAGGCAGATAGAAAAACAGGTAATTTGTAGCTATTTAATTTTACATTAGGCAGAGGGATGTAGGGGCAGAGGCTAATGTTGTTGGCATTTCTTTTCAGGGTTGTTAACCAGATATGCTGCCTCTGGGGCATAACAATGCCTCCCTCGGTAGAGCTCTCTAATACTTTTATTACGTTCTTATTAATTTAGCAATGGCCTAAAGTCTGTGAGGCACCTTCCAAAGCATGATCCCTGCCCTGAGGACCTCACAGACTAATTCCGAAGCGTGATACAACCGGGGATTACTCAGTGAGGGCAAGGGCCTAATGGAGTAAGAAATGGTTTGTATTAGATAAATGGATAAGAATGAATCAGTGGAAGAGTTAATCACATCGTTGCTTGCAGGCATGCGGGGATAGGCGGCTCCTCAGGAGGTCTGCGGTGTGGTGGTCAGCTTAGCCAGGTCTTTCCAAGCAGGGAGCCGTGGACAAAGGTTGTCTCTCGTCTCCCAGCTCTGTTTCGCACCAGCTCCACGTGGCTGGCTGCTCTGGGAAACAACGTGCTCCAAGTGCAAGGAAGGTACGTGAGTAAACGGTCTGGTCAGCCAAAGGGTCGGCTGTAACCTCCAAAAGGGCAGGTCTGTGCCCGCAGGGACACAAACGGCTCTCACCCCATCTCCCCTCTTAGCCCTTGAGATGCTGGGGGTATTTTTTTTTTTTTTATTTGGAGCAATATTGCAAAGCTGTGCCTTTTTNAAGCTGCCCAGCGTGGCCAGCGGCTTGCGGGACAGATGGGGCTGCGACAGCTGAGGGAGCTCAGGGCAGGAGGGATGAAAGCGAGACGGCGAGCCCTCCCCTCGGTGCCTCGGCAGCGCAGGCTGGTGTGAGCCGGTGGGGAACATTTGGTGTCCATGTGGCATCTGGCAGCGGAGTTTGCTTCTCTGGCATTTCCTTTGGTGAAAGGAAGAGCAAAGCAATTCGCTTCCAAGCAGCTGCTCTGCTCCGCTGGGAAGGAACAGCATCCTCCTCCTCCCGGCCCTTCGGCAGGGTGCTACAGCCCAGTCCCCTAAACCAACACCCCCAGCCCCAGGTAAACATCCTTTGCCCTCATTTTTTTTTACTACTGAGAAAAGAAAAAGCTCTCTGCATCCCTTAGTTCAAAAACTAGTCGCTGTGGCAACTGGACGCGGGGTTTAAAGTGGTCGGCTCCGTCTTCTTGACATCATTGTTTGACTTTCAGTTGCTGGAGCAACAGATCGCTGGGAAGAACGAGCGAGGTCGAGGTTTCTCTTTCTTTCTTCCTCCACGTTGCTTTTCTTTGGGGCCTGAGAGCACCAGCGATGGCTTGCTTTTCACTGAAGACACACACTGTTAACATATGATGGGAAGATGTCAGGCAGTATTAGAAGAAATGGAGGTTAGGTCAAAGGCTCGTTACAATGGGAGAATTCCTAAAAAACTGAAAAAAAAAGAGAGGGGAGATGAATGAGCCATTATATTTCCCAAGATCAGAGGGTTAGAGAAGACGTGGCTCCAGCACACTTAGCGTTAGGAATTTACCATGTAATGCTTTTCTATCAGTTGTTCTGAACCCCAAGTTTTTCCAAAGCAGAGACACAGCTGGGGTGACAAGCAGGGAATATAGAATGCCATCAGATACAACTATATCGGTCAATACCATAACATAGCTCTTTCATTTCCTCTTAATGAAACATTACACTTATAGCTTCCTTCCAGAAAGTTTTTCTTTCTCTCAATGTCATCTCTGGCCACAGACTAGCTGTTAAATCCATCCCAGACAGCTTTCCTCTGCAGTGGGATACAGGAGGGGGTATAGGACAGCTATTTACCTACTTGTTGCTTTCCAACAGTTCCATGTCCTCCATGCTGATTGTCCAGGGCTCTGGCTATAGCCACGAGGGTGGTGGGAGGGTGCTGCAGCAGGAGCACAGAAGGAGCGTGTCCCCGTTGGGACAAGGGTATCTTCAAGATGATGGATCGTGACTTCAGTAAGCAGAATACTGGCTTTTATCAAAAAGCTTATAGCAAGGAACGCTCAACTCCATTTTCCCAGACTGAGACTCTCTCCTGTGTCTTTATGCACTGCGGGGGCTGACCGCATCCTGGTCCTAGCTGAGATCTTTGGGTGACCAAACACCGTGTTCCTGCGCAGAGCTCTTTGTGAGATTTGGTTGGTTTTCCTCTGGGGTTGGTGTTTGCAGAGCATGAGGTGACAACAGCTACTAGCTTTTAAGCTGATGCTGAATTCGCAGTTCTCCGGGTTTCAGTTTTGAATTTCTTCCTGGCATGAGGCTGACCAGACGTGGTGTAAAGGCCAGAGCAAGGGGGAGGCTGGAGGTAGGATGATGCATACACTGGAATACAGTTTTGGCATTATGCATTAAATTAGCAATAAGTGAAATGTCAAAGCAGGGGCTGGTTTTTGGCAAACACTTTGTGCTTAAAACCTAAATGATAAACTACTGCTCTTTGAGGAGGCTAAACATGTCCTTGATCGCCTGACAAAAGATCTATAGGATTTCGGTTTGTATCACTAAATCAGGAGTGGCCTTACGTGATGCTGTTGGATGGAATAGGGTAAATGAAATCTAAAATGCAGTTTTTAATAAAAATGCAACTGGAAGTTAAAAGCAAATTATGAAAACAAGATTGGAGAAATAGTTTAAAAAAAAAAAAGGGAAATCTGTTGGCGTCAAGGTAAAGAAAACTGTCATTAAAAGGTACTTAAAAAGCTCAGCTTTTCTTGTTCTGAGAATTCCTGCTAATGTGTCTGACTGTCCAGCTCATTCCAGGTTTCCATATATATATAAAAAAGTGCAAACGTTTTCACAATGAAGTTACGGTTTCAGTATTACACCCTCATTGCCCACAAAATACACAGAATTCAAATTAACAAATACACATGCCTCAAAGTCTACACAATGTCAGCCACAAATATGCGTGCAAGAATGCTGGTTGCTAGAGTTTGGAGTTAGCTATTAGTGAACATTTGTATGGTGTTCAGATAGTTTGTTCTTAAATGCCACACACGTACCACATGGTTCAGATGTGGTTTGGGGGACTGTAAAATGGGATTTCAAACTGGGTCTGTCCCTACTCTTAAACCCATAGCTCAATGAGGGCTCAGATGCATCTCAGCTATAGGACTGGTGTCCTGAGTCTGGGATATTGTGACTAGCTGGGTTTTGTGGAGGCTAAAAGGCATGGATGCAGCTGCTTATTAGTGAATTTGTGCACGTGCCAGTCTGCAGTGAAATGTACTTGAAATAACCTATCCTAGATGCTTCTATGAGGATGATGGCCCTGATGATTTAGCTATTTCAGTTCCAGCTTGAATTATTCATGTATTTGAAAACACTCATGAATTATTTGTGTTTTCACTAAATATATAATTTAAAAACCTAAATCCTTCCGACAAAATATAAAAATGAAATTTATTTATTTATTTTTGCTGCTCTGAGATGCTGCCCCCGCCCCGGAGCAGCCCTGCAGCCGTATGCTTGTGGGGAGCTGCGGTGTCAGGGCACAACGATGTCTCAGGCATCAGCATCCTTGCCTTAACCTGTGCCAACAGGGGATCAGCCCCTGATTCAGCAAGAAAAAGGAAGACTCTATAAAACTTAGATCTAACCCCAGTTTGTTTTCTTAACTTCTGGGTGCCGATGTTTGGAGAACAGCGACTGTCTTGCACACATGGGTTTGGGATTTAGAGCCTGCTTTCACAAGCTGACACATCTGGATTTAGGTGCCCAGCAGCGGATCAAAAGAGCTTGGTCCCTGCAATGCAAAGTCCTGATCGGGTACAAATTCACAAGGTGGTTTAAATGCATTCATCTGTTTTGGTGACATAACTTTATCCTGGCAAGCTTTGTGTGTGGTCCAGTACTGACTATCGTCTTCAGGCTGACGTAACGCGTACTGGAGTACATCGTATCGTGTGCTCGGGCTAATTCAACAAAAATGTGTTTGTCCTTGATCCAGATCAAATCTGTCCTGCCACGAAATCTGGGAGTACAACAGATGTGATATTAATAGACGTGGAACCACAGCCTAGCCTCTCCCCCTCCCCAAACATCTGCAGCAGAGGGGGGACAGCAGCGCTGGGAGGAGGCGTCCTGTGGGGACAGCAGTTCTGCTCTCGTTTAACTGTGCGAACTTCCCAGCGCTTACATTAATTTTAAAGAAAGTACTTTGGCATAACTGACATAAAATCTGGTCCCTTCACCTCAAGGGATTAGTTTCTTCCAGGAGAAGTTTGAGTAGCTGCACTCTAATGAAGCATCTTAACATACGATGTAGTTTTTCTCTTTTTTATTTTTTTCCTTGCAACTCTCATTGCAGTAGAACTGCTTTATCTAGCTACTATATTAGTAGCTTTTTAACCTCTTTGGCCTTTAGATTGTCTGAAAGATCTGGCTGGCCCAGAGGACTTGATTTCACCTGGATGTGATATTGCCCTGAACTGTCCGATGGCACTGCTAAGCCCTGTTAAAAATTATTCCTTCCATTCCATTGCTTCTACGAGACCAAGATCTGTGCTTTTCCCTGGGGTGGCGGGGGGAAAAAGAAAAAGCCTCATAGTTTTCCATCAGATTCCCTAGTCTTTTTTATCTTGAATTGACTCTACATTCCACTAGAAATCTTTCACTTTCGTGGCTTCTGTCATAAGAATTTAGATTCCCCCCCGCCATTAGCTGATTAATGGGCTTTCATTTTGTCTAAAGTACCAAACGTTTATGCTGACTGCTTGGGGTGCGTGCGTGCATGCGTGTGTGTGTGTGTGTGTGTGTGCACTCAACAAAAGCCTTTTCTCTCTTCATCTCTATATTCTGGGACCGAGGCCAAGTTGTGATTGTAATAATGTAATCTCTTCTGAATACTTGAAGTGATGGGAAAAAACGAGATTTTGAAAATGAAATAGATGAATCTATACAGCTAGAGGGGGGAAATCATGCATTTTAATTAGCTCTTGAGAGTAATTTTCCTTAAAGTAGTACAAGCCAGGTGTGCAAAAGTATTCTCCTGCCCTGAGAGTCTTGCCTCTCCTTCTGGAGTCCTTGGAAAAGATGGTGACAAGTGACAAGTTCATTTGGGATGCTTCTGTTGAAGGGATTGAACATAAGGCGACTTGATGGGACCTGATTTTTCAGAGGTTGCACTTATGGCACTAGCAAAAAATCAAGCTCCTCTTCTCCTAAAAACACCTCGAAAACTGAAGCAGCTGCTCACTTCAGCATGCGGGAGGACTCTATTTCTTTGTGTGCTTGTGCACATGGGGGAACGGTGATTTATCAAGTTATTTTATTTAACTTTTGTTCAGGATGAGATCATTCCCCAAAATGTGTTTGCGGTTTATTACCCTGCTGACGGGGGCTGCTAGCCGTTCTGCGTGCAGGAGAGCAGAGAAAGAGGACAACACATGCCTTGCACTGGCCAGGGGCACGAGGCTCGTATTGGAAGAGGAAAGTTGACCCGCTGAAACTCACCGCACGCCTGCTCCTACTCTGCCTCCTTGTGAAATGAAAATCGCTTGCCCGTGATTGTGCCCGTCCTCACAGCCTGGGCTGGGAGGACACAGCCCGGGAATGGCCACCCCGTGGCTGATGAACATCATCTCTTAAGCCAACAGAATCCAATGACTTTTGATTGTGCGCAGCACTCTTCGAAAACCCATCTTAGTTGTGAAGCCACCTAATATTCTCCCTCATTTCCTTTTCTAAATGGGGAAGGGGCAGTTTTCAGATGTCGTAGCAAACAAAGTGTAGTGACTGGGACTGGAGAAGCGGTCGGTTCCTTGACAAAGATGTTTATTGACTGATTGCGGCTGGTCTTTGCCCAGAGCCTCACCTGCTTCCCCCATGCCAGGTGCATAACAAAAAATCTCCCATCCTGGAGTGCTAACAAGCTCTTCAGCCTCCTCTTTCAGCTCTAATCCACAACCGCTGCAAAGGACACAGGATTTTAGAGAATGTGCTGCTTTAGCTCAGTCTGAGTTTTATATCCCAGCTAGGCATACTGAAATTTTTCAAACTTCCTTTTCAATCAGTCACTTTGGCATCGTAATGGCTCAGGCTGCTCTTTTCTTACGTCTGTTTTAATTCTTTACCTTTGTATTTTAGCAGCAAGTTGCCTTGAATTTACAGTTCCTGTTGAATTCCTCTATGAATAGCACCTAGGTTTCCTACTCTGCAGCTGCAAACAAGGTTTAAAAGCTTTTGGGATTTCTTGGCAGCTAATAACTCCCAGACTTCAACATAGTTCATTTTCGAAATGTTTCTCATGCTTCAATCTGGACAGCGTTATGCAGGTCAGGGAATCCTGTCAGACTGGGGGCCAGGGGAGGATGTTCCATCAGAAGCTTTTCTGGCAAATTAAAAAAAAAAAAAAAAGCCAAAAGGACCTTTAGGAATACTGCTTAATATCCTTTCCATCCAAAATAGGAAAAGCACCTGTAACTGATGCCAAGCACAGGACAAAATAAATAAAAAAATCCCCAAGCAAAGATCTCCAACTGGAAATATTTCCTGAATGATCTCACTGAGAATCCCGTAAGTGGCTGGATCAGTTTTAGGGAAAAGGGAACACGGGTTTGAACTCCATACTGAAAGACAAGAAAAAGCTTCAGGAAATAAATGAGCTAAACCCAGATGCAAGCTGTCAGAGGTGCTAGAATTTTTTTTCATTCCTGATTGGGACCTCTTGACATTTACACGTAAAATGTCATAGGGATACAGCAAGACTTGAGGTGAGGAAACAGGTCTAAAAATGACATAAAATTATGCTTGTGGCTTTCATCCTGCAGCCACCCTGGTACAGAGGTAGAACTGAGCAGGGGCAGAGACTATAGGATGAATATTGTCCTTAACTACGAGTGGATCTTTGCTTGCATCTGACCTAGAGTCAGATACTGTCTCTCCTTTTTAATGATGTGTCTGCAATTAGTATTTATTTTAGATTTAATCAGTCAGTGCATGTCAGCTAATACCTCAATAATTGTGATCTTGCTGCCAAGGAGGAAGGAAATTAAACCTCAAGAGGTCACATCAAAACTGTGAATCTGATCTCAGTGTAACAGGGGTCCTAGGCAAGACTGATGGTATTAATGAGGGATAGGTACTGGGCAGGTTCAGAGGCACGATCCAGAGAAAAACGCACAAGAATTTTTCTGTATAGATGGGCCAAACCGAGTCACTAAGAGACACATTTGGATGTGGTCTTTTCTCTTAGCAAAAACACCTGCATAGAGCTGGATCTCTATTGTCCGGGATTTCTGTGGCTCGCGCTCTGCTTCACTTCTACTCTTCTTAATTTTGTCCATTCAAAGAGGTTAAACTGGATGTATCTTCAGGTGCAAAATCCACCAGTCCTTGCTTCCAGCTGCACTGAAAATATTGCAAGGCAATTTCTTGTTGAGGCTAAGAAATGTAAAACAACTGGATCATAGAGTTCAGATGTTTTCAACCTGTAAATTGCAAATGAATTTGAGAGGCCTCCCTCTTATTTTCACTGCCAGGAAAAAAGAGTCTTGAAATCTTTCTTTTCCATTGCAACATAGGATCATGAGATAGAAGAGACTGAGATCTGCCAAAATAAATCCTCATTGAAAGCTTGCTTGGAGCTTTAGAAAAGATTTGAAGAACTTATCTGAGTTGAATTAGTTTGCCTAATCCTAGTGATAATTTGGCTGAAGATGTTCACTCTGCTCAGATATACTGCGGGCTGCGTGTTGTAGTACTTAGACACAGACTTAACGAGAACAGAGAGTCTCGGTGAACTTCCATACCACCATCTGAACACCTTCAACTTGCCAGACTGATGCATTTCATCAAAGTGGACTTTTCTGTCACAATACGACAGCTGAATGCGAGGTATAAGCCTGCAACTGCAAGCGTGTTTAGAAGAGAAAGTAATGCACATGCCATATGGTAGAAATTGATATCTGGTAATAGATGTTTCATATATTCCAAGAACATCATTTGCTCCAAACGAAAATTCATAGTCCTTAACTCTTTTTTAACCTACAGCTTGTTTTTTTTTTTTTTTTTTTAAATTGGCATCTTGGTTAATTCTGCTTCTGCTGTAACGGGTCTGCTTTCTCTGTGATTTCATAGCATCATAGCCTTCCTCCGCAAATGCTATCAGTGGTCTCAGCTTCACATTGTCCTTCATCCCCGGCGTCCCCTCCGGGAGGGCTGTGCAGCGCTGACAGCTTTTAATGAGCTCCAGAAACCCAGGGCAGAGGGGGTTGCTTTCGAGCGGGGAGGGTGAGCTTATCTCTTTATTTACAGTCTCAAAAATACTCTCGGGTCCTGGGAGATGAAGGGCCTGTGCATGTAAATGTAAAAGACAATTACAGCGGTGTTACTGGCAAGTGAAGGCGATTGAAACACCCTGACAGAACCGTCCCCTGGCAAAGCTCTGGTTGGGGAGGGCAGTTCTGTCCCAGGCTCAGTGCGCTCCAGGACCGTGCCCATTTCACTGAACGCTTATTTAGAAGAAATAGAGAAAAAAAGGTTCCAGCATAATTGCATAACTCAATATTTCAGTGGGTTTGGAGTTTCATGTTCTGATGCTTCATTTCAAAAGAACCTTTTTGTTTCAAAACTTTTACAGTACTCAGTTGTAAAAAACTAAGTTACTTATTGTGCTCTTAAGAAAAAAAAAGGAAAATTGCTGAATAATTTGGAAGGCTGAATCTTATTTTCAGGAGAGAAGTGATCCTTAAGCACTTGATAAGAATGGCATTGATAAGTTTTCTCTGGACAATTTAAACCTGGCTCTGCTCAGCGAAAGAAATGCCGCACTCTTTTCTTGTGTCTTCAGTAAAAATCATCTCTGAGCCCTCTTTATGCGTCATCCTTTAGGAACAAATATGGAAATGCTGCGGTGTTTGAGGTGGAGGATGAACAGTGTTCAAGACAGGGCTGGCACTACTCAGCACTGAACTTTCCTGGACTGGAAATGAGCAAAAATACCATTTTTCCCTGAAGATTTTAGGGGCAGGCAAGGTAGCAGAGTACGCTCAGCCATTAGTTTAGGAAGAACCAAGCAAGTAGTGGCACGGGAGAACAGGCTGAGGTCTCCTCAGAGTTCCATACAGTGCTTTATCTAAGGGGAAGCATTCCCCACTGCTCCCTGACCTCTCCAAGCTTGTCCAGGAGAAGAAGGCATCCACCAAGCCCCCATCCTAGCACCTGCAGCTTTGCATGGACATCCTCAAAGGCAGCTGGGCTCTGGGTTCCTGACCCGGCGTAGACCCGGAGGTCTTTGCCTAGACAGAATGGTCCTTCAGCTGCTGCACACCCCGTATGTCTTTCTCTCTCTATGTGTGTGTGTGTGTATATATATCTATATATAAACGTCTATGTCCTGGACACAGTTATACTTTTCCCCCTGACATATTTCCTTTTCTTCCTCACTGTATATGACTCTGATCAAGCTGTGTAACTTGAAGTGCATATGTGTGGAGGTCCTGTGGGGATGCACGGCCAAATTCAGAGGCATTTTAAAACACTGGAGCTTTGCACTTCAACGTGGTACCTTCTGGTGCCAAAGAAATTCACAGGTTCTTATGTGAGTTGGAGGGATGTGTGGTGGTGTTATATGTTTGCTTTGGAGAGCAGCCTACAGCCAACCCACAGAGATCACAGCCCATTGTGCTAAGCGGTTTACGCACACATACTGAAAAGCTGTATCTGCTCCCCAAAATGTAAAATGCCTCTACAATGAGTCATTCCTGAGAGGGAACATCCAGTCATGTGGAGAGAGGAACAGTTGAGTGAAAGAGCTGGAAATTGGTCCCGAAACTCGACTGCGCTCACAAGGCAAATCTTGCAGAGATCGCCTATGCAGGTCTGCTTTCAGCTTATTGCCAGCTGGGGGTGAACGTCTAGAGAAAGGGGGCTCCACAAACTATCCAGAAAAAAGAAACAAGACTACTTCAAATCTACTGCTTCCCTGCGGCATGACAATAGTGGGATATTACAATCACGGTGCCTGTACTTCCTTCATGGACAATGTGCTTGCTCTCAGCTCCAGAGAAAGCTGGAAAGAAGAAACGTTTTCTCCTTTCTTCTGCACGTACACATTTCTGAAAGCCTCAGGATCAATAGATTATTTCTGTATTTTTGCGTGTGTGCCTTCTGTCATCGTGTCACTTGTTTTTTGTGGCATGCGGGGAGGAAACTCAATTAAATGCCAGGAAGGTGAATGAGCCGGACATGCAGTAGAAGCCTGAAAATCAGGGAAGTGGATGCACTCCCTGTCTGTATCAGTCATGGGATAGTAGGAGGAACTGATCTAAGTCATAAAGTCTTCTAACTCCGGTGAGGCAAAGGATCACGTGGTTCAGACCCCCATCAAATAGGGCAACAAAAGTTGTATCTGATGAAGACCAGGGGGGCGCGTCATCGGTTCAAAACAAGGGAACAAAAACAGAGCAGAGAATTGCAGCCAATGTGCTGGGATGGACTCCAAGAAAATAGCAAAGCTGCCTCTTTGTGTGGATGAGACATGTTAACTGGACAATGGAGTGAAGAAACACCAACAAAAAAAAAAAAAAAGAAAGAAGACTCTTCATTTGCAGAGAGAGACTTTATCCAGTGTTGTCTTCTTACTCCTGGACTGGTGTGTGCATGTTTTGGCTGGTGCCAAGAGAAGGTGCAGAGGAGGTCCTGGGATTTTGTGATAGCCCTGAAGACTGTAGCTCTCTCTGCTTTGTGATACACAAATCATGTACAGCAACAGAATAAGGTTTTCAAGTCTTCTTTTCCACCATTTTATGAGACCCTGGCTGCACGAAAGAGAAGAGAGTCCAGGGCCTCCTCCCACGGATTGTTTGGATGGAACAATACTTGTGATGCACAGACCCAGGTTTTTTCCCAGGCACGAGATGAAGAGAAATTTAAGGGGACTGCTGGTAAGAAGGAGAGAAAGCCTGTGTATTCTTTATTTTATAAGCATATAAGCAGCCCACTGTTATACTAGATATAGGTGTTGGCTTGTCAGTTTTGATGTGGTGAAAAGGCGCCTAGGATGATGGATGGGCTCCTGTTAATGGAAGAATGGTTTGTATAACTGGTAGAAATAAATAGGTATGTAAATCTCCAGCAAACTTAAAGGCACTGTCAGCTGCCTGAGGAAGATGCTGCTGGTTTAAAGATTTTTTTTCCCAATGACTATACTATTTCCTATCAAAGTAAGGCCTTAACAGCGAAGAAGACTGTGAGGAGCGTTTCTTGTGCTGAGACAGTATGCGATCAAACTTTCTGTATGGTTATGGAAAGAGGGACATGCCCTTAGCCTAAATCTTTTAACTGGCCATTTAAAAAACTTTCTCTACAGCAACTGGCACAAACACTAACACAAATCATGAGCTGCATCCTATATGTCAGAAGATCTGGAAAGTGGAATGCACCAAGGTACCTGCTTAAAACGTGTGTTGTGCTCTTAGATGACTCTCAAGGGATGGAGAGCAGCAGGGAGTTATTTCACATCCTCCTCAAGAAGCTGGACAGGACTACCAGAAGGAAAGAAGGCAGCCGCTGTAAAATACGCACTCCTCAAGACATCAACTGGCTTTTGGCCTACCTGGTGTGAGTTTCTGCAATCACTTTTCTAATTTCTATGTTGACTTAACCAGTCAGTCCAGTCAGTGCTGGCAGGTTGCATTTTCACGTCGTTTTCTCAACCCATGGGCCTGGGATGAGATGAATATCTGTCTCACGGTGGCGCAAAGAAGAGGAGCTTCCGGGACTTGCAGCCTGCAGATGTACAGATAAAGAGGAGAGGACATCTGGTCTCACCCGCAGTCTGTTGTGAGCCGGCTGCAGTACCAGAGAGACAGGCTCTTGGCAGAGGTTTCTAAAGTGGCTTGAAGCGGGAAGGAGGGAGGAGTTGCTGAAGATTATACGTCCTTATTCCTTTGAAAAAGCAGGAGGGTCCTGGGGAGAAGGCTGGATGAGAAAAGCTGCCAGATGTGAAGAGATGCTCGTCCAGAGTTAAATATTCAAAGACTGAATCTGATTTTCTACAAGAAGGTGTGCAGAGTTATTCCCATGCAAAGCTTTCATGTGCTTCTCCGGAGTGGCTCCTCCTCAACATTGCTCGCGATAAGAACCGTTTTCAGGCTGGTGGTACCCTTTCCCACTCTCAGCCCCCACAAAATGCACATATCAGCCAGAGTTATACAAGTTTTGGCTTTTTTTCGTGTTCTTGTTATTTAAAGAAAGAATCATCTCAAATAAGGACAATCCATAATCAATCTGTAAAGGTACCTCAAGGTTTTGCTGTATGATAAGCACAAATAGAGATTGACTATCTAAAATTCAAATATCCCCCTGAAGCCCCCAACTCAGAAGTACAAATATCTCCCCCACACAGAATCACCTAGGGTTGAATTCTCTGCTGGTGTAAACTGGCAGAAATCCATCGAATTCTCCCATAAATCAATTTAATTAAAAGTGTCTTCTGATGTGTCTTTGTTTAGCAATAATGTTCATTTGAGAAGGTGTTATGGCAGGGAAACAAATCCCTTCTTTACACCCCCTCCCCCCAACCTCTTGGCTCAATTTTAATGTTTTTAAAAAATATTTATTTTTTTAAAACTGGAACAATAAATGTATTGTTCACAAAGAAACCTTTTGTTCTGCCAATACGTTCGCTCAGAGGAACGCTTATCTATGGTTGTGTATTGGAGAGGGAGGAGAAAAAGAGCCAGTGCAATCACAGGTATAAATTGTCCGTATATGTAACGAAGATGAGTTCACTTGATAAAATAAGACCACCCTCCTGCAAAACTCTCCCTGAAGCATAAAAAAAAAAAAAAACTTTTCTGAACTTCTGAAATAATGTGATCTATTTAACAACTTTTGGGGTTTTTTTAGCTTTTTTGCAAATCTGACTATTCCCCTGGGACAAACCCACTAGGCCCAATTCAGCAAAACACTCCAGAGCCGAAATTCACCAGCAAATCACTTAACCACATGCTTAACTTTAAGCAAGAGCTTAAGTCTCAGGCATTCAAACCATTCGCGTGTGATTTATTCCTGGCCTTTTGGAGAGCAGAAGGAATGCAATGTGGCCAATCCACAGCCGATAAGGAGGCAAAACCAAAGGGACAGACCGAGGTGTTGGGAAATATTTGCTTGACTCTGAACTTGTGTATGGGCTGGAAAAGGTTCAGAAGCTTTCTTGAACTCTGTAGGGAATCCTCATGATTTTTTTTTTTTTCATCCTGCTTTTCATGTGGGCTTTAGCACGCTCACTCACGGGCTCCTAAGCCCGAGGTGCTCTTGCTCAGCACTTGCACCATGACAGCATGTAACGTGCAGGCTTCAGGACTGCTTTGGGAAAAAATTGGGACAGATCATCAGTTTGCAAGACTGCTATGGTTGTCAAGGGGCAGCTCTCAAACAGATCTCCTTTTCAGTCTTCAGTACATTTGTGATTTTAGGTTACTTATACTGTGTGGAATATGTGTCTTCAGCATTTTCTCACCTTTATGTCATATGGGGTCTCCCAAAAACCTAATCCTGTAATGTCAGGTGCCGCTGTGCCTGTCCTTATTTGTCCTGTGCCAAGATAGTCCTTGTAAAAACAAGTCGTGCTGTGGACTGTCAGTTCACTCATTCTTTTAAGCATCCTTGTGATCATTTCATTTTCATTCCCAACCTCTTTCCTCTGGTGAAGGAGCCATTCAAATTGTGCACTTAGATACCAGGTAGAAGCGCATTTCCCCGTGCCGCAAAATGATGCTCTATGTCTGCATTGTGCTTTCTAAATGTTTTAGTCCACCTTGGATCTCTCTCTCCTCATCTCTCTCACCAGGGAGGAACTGTCACTCAGCCACCCTTTCTCTTCAGAGCACTGCCCAGGTTCACAGCCCACCAGGCAAGCAGGTGCTGTGACGAACGGTATCAGCCAGTGGTTTGCAGCAAGAAGAAAGTCCTGGCCTCCTGGGGACTAAAGAATAAACTTGGGGAAAAATCCAGAGACTGAACATATACTCTGACTAGGAGACTAAAGATTTAATATGCTAATGCAGGGATTTTCTTGGAAGTACGGGAGGCTTCAGGTCCCCTCTGGTTGGCTTCGGTGGATGGACTCCAGTCCTACCTCACAGCTCACTACTGCCTGTGGTTTCTCCTCCTAGGTAGATAAGGGCTACATAATCCTTGATCTTCACTTTTGCAGCCCTCACTGAATACAAATGTGCAGTTCTTTCATGCATGAAAAAGAAGGTTGTGTCAGTGCTGCTGTAGTGAGACCATCCACTGAAACTGTATTTGCTTTATTAAATCAATTTTTCTCTGAAGTTTCCCCATCATACGCTGGCTGTGTTGAGCTGATGAGACCTCCTGACCTCCTGAGGTGTTTATAGGCTTTAGTAAAGAATGTGATGGGCAATTTCATCCTTCGAGAGCTAGGATTTAAATTTTAGCCTGAAGTAAGCAGGGGTATACTGGGGGATAAACTAATATTTCTTACTTAAAAGTATGATTTCATTTGATCCAAAGCACCTTATTTTTCAGAGTTAAACATTACTGCTGGAAGTAATTTTAAATTTGCACAACACTGGATCCTAAGAATGGTTCTGAACTGACCTTACAAATGTATATGTCCTTTTTGGGACTGAAAGAGGAAAAAGAATCAGAAAGGGAGAAAAGAGAAAAGGCTGCAGGAGCTAAAATAAAAACGACAATCCATTCATCACCTAAATGAAACCCACTAAGTGTTGAAATGAGGTCGAAAGATATTCGTTAAGACTGTGAAGTAGAAAGGCAGCAATTATTTCTTTGGAAAGTCTCTCTTAAGGACTTAAGCAGAAGCCTGGAGGAGGCTACCTCCAGCTAGAAGGAATTGCCCCTGGCTTTACCAGGAGTGAGGGAAAGAAAGGAAGCAATTACCAGCTGAACAATGGTGCATTAAGACACTCCTTTCTGTTTTCAAAACCAGGCTGCCTCCCCAGTGTGTTTTCCAGCTGGGTGAGAGGAGGAGATGGCCTCCTGGGGAGGCAGCCAGCTGCAGGCAAGGAGCCTCTCTCTGCTGGCCGGCAGGGCCCTGGATGGCTGGGCAGCTGCTGGAGATGGAAGGGAGGGAAATGCTGTGGGATCTCTGAGGTTTGCTCCTTCCTTCAGGGCCAGGTAGCTGGAATAGGGTTATCCTGTGGACTCAGTTTTGGCAAGCCTTTCATCATTCCTGTTCTTCTCCATGCTGTCTCCTCCCTGCCCACCAACTCCCTCAGCTGTCCTCTGTAGCCAAAACTCATTCAGAAGCTTCTTGCCAAGAGGTCCTTGTGTCCTGCTCCTTCCTCAGTTTCCCTGGTGGTTTATCAGTTGGCCAAAAAGCTGAGAGCATGATGTAGTTTTGCCGCATCCTCATCTCCTCCTCCTTTCTCTCTGCCCAGGATGGGGATGGACAACACACGACTGCCCCAAGAAACCAGCCCAAACCTCGCCATGGCTCAGAGGAGGCAGAAGGAAGATGGGCTGAGGATGAAGCTATCACTTCAGGCAGATTCAGCTCTCAGGCCTGGGAACTGGCTGAAGAAGATGCAGAGGTATCTGACTGCCCAGCAGGAAGAGGTGACGGACATAAATCCTCCAAAGCTGGGGATGACCAGTTGTGCAGCCCCATCCTGCGAGGAATCAGACTCCATCCTCTCCTCTGGACACTAGCGGGAGTTGGGGAGGATCAGCCAGAAGTGCTGAAGAGGCAACCCTGAGCCCGTTTAAAAAAAACACCACCTTTTTGAGTTAAAACCCAAGCCAAACCAATGCAGGCCCCCTCTCTGAGGAGTCTTGCTGTCAGAGCGAATTGCAGAGTTATCTTGCATGCAGCAGAAAGCTGCTGGTTTTTAATGCATTGCTACAGCGGTGTCCCTGGTGGGGTAAAATAAATCAGCAGCACACACAGCCCTGTGTAAAGGTCAGCGAGAGGCGTTAAAGACAAGAGGCCCTTCCAGCCTCCACTGCCGCTTCCAAGGCAGGCGGTGGAGGGAGGGACCGCTCCGTTAACCGCCCACGCGGGAGCACTAACGGGGTTTCAACACACACATGCTCTCCTTCCAGGAGTGGGGGGTTCACCCATCTCCATCGAGCTCCAGTGCTTGGCTTTGCAGGAGCAACGCTGGGCATCGGCGTGTCGGGCTGAGGCCGGCGAACAGCCGGAGCCCGGTCTGTTTTATGAGGTCTGTAAAGCTCTCGTAGGCGCTGGCAGCTCTCTCTGTCCCTCCTCTCCCCCTCCGGCCACATCTCCCCCTCCTTCCTCAGCCAGGCACCCAGCCTTGGCCTCCGGCCCCGGGGCTGCGCACAGCTGGACGGTATTTTTGGGCTGCTTGGAACAGTCGATTCCCACCGCCTTTCTCAGCCAGCCTTGTTCCTCTTTATATATAACCTTAAAACCTTCTTCCTGTTCCTCCTCCCATTGCCTTATTCTTACACTTTGCCTGCCCTGACCCATTTCTGCGCTTTTTCTTTCCCCATCTTTTTGCAGTTAGGTCAGAGGGATGCTTTCCCATCTCTAGGACACTTATTTCTAGTTGTCATCTGTGAGTAGTGTTTCTCCTCCTTCCTCATGACTCTGTTCCCAGCTCCGTATTTCTGCCAAGGTCATACAAAGCACATGAGCAGACGTTTCTACGGCCATGTGTTGGTCTGTAGGCTGAGTGACTGGAGGGGTTTGCTTATCTGGGTGGAAAGTACCCTGATACCTCGGTGGTATGTGTGTGCCCTCCATGCCTGTCAGGCTGCCATAAGCTGCTGCCACCTTCACGTGTGTGCTGCCTCACGTGTGTTGGGGAGCATTTTCCGCCATTTCATTCTTCCTCTGGATATTGCTGACTTCAAAGAGATTTTGTTCTCCATATCTGTAGGTCAAAACACTTGAGCACACGATGCGAGCAGGGCTGACCTCTGTAATGACACTGGGTTGCCAGGTCAGCAAGGTGGCTGGTTTTGTTCCCTGGTCAAAGTGAACTTGTTGCAGCCTCTCTTGGGGCAGTCTCTGCAGGAAGAGGTGTAATGGGAAAACCAGTCAAGGTAGGGCTGCAGTGCCCCCAGGGACTTTGGTGTCCATCCAAGCTAAAAGACCTTGATGGCTGAAATGTGGACTTTGAACTCATCTAATGATCTGACCTCGATGCTCTCTTAGACTGAGTGAGCCCTTCTAGACAACAACCCTGGCTAGTGGCATGGATGGAGCCACTGTTAGGCATCTGTGTTACAGGTCCCTGATGTCTTCACATTCTTTATAGCATGTGCATATTCAGCTCATAAAAAACTGCGTCAGACCTGCTCTTAGGTCTCAGGAGCAGACTTCTCCCCCATGTGTGCTGTGAAACCTGAAGCTTGCGCTAACTACCATCTGAGCCCTGCTTTGGGGCTTACTGGTAGAGAGGACCTGAAGACATTACGGACTTTGGGTAGGTCTGAGAAGGATGAGAGCAGGGTCACAGGTGAGCCTACCTGCAGGTGTCCTAAATTTAGCTCCTCTCTGCTAATGTGGTGGGAAAGTGATAGCTGGCAGGGTGGGTGGAAATAATGAAAGTTGTGGAGCTCAGCTGTTGAGCTGATGCCCCTGATCAGAGAGTACATATACCCACCCAGCCCCCTGGGAAAGCTTTGTTTGTTTTGCTGAGTCTGGTGGGAGCTGCAAATCATGGTTCATCCTCCATCAGTTCACCAAGGTAGGACTAGTGCTGTGGGTTTTGTTAATAGGTCATTTTCTTTCACTTGAGGACAAACCTATTGCTCTGTTCTCCTGTCTCATCTATGCCCTACTCATAGCTGGGAATACGGAGTAGAGCCTGTGCGCAGCCGGGCATGGCTTCCCTCTGTGTGCTTCTTTGCCTGGCAATCCATAATCCCGATAAAGCACCATCTGGGCCATAAGCGTGTGAATATCCAACATGACAGCACCTCAAATGCCTAGTTTATGCTTATTAATACCAAGCTGTAAAAATAGCAGTCAGACAAGATGAGATCATAAGGCTGATCGTGGGATGCCATGTGCTGTCTGTTTTACTGAGCAAGCCTCACCCAGAGGAGACCTGTGCTCCCTTGTTGGACAAGGGATTGGGGGACAGCAAGGGAGTGTATGGGCTCCTTCCTTTTTGGGCAAGGGCCACGGGAGCAGAGAGGCACTGTTGGCAATTACTGAAAATCTCTGAGTCAGAGGAGCGGCAGCTCTGTGGAGAGGAAAAATATACCGTGGGTTTGAGGTAGTTTTACCTGGCTGTGCCTCCAGCTGCTCTGTCCTGCTATGGCGTGGACGGTGCATTGGGAGCCTCCAGAGCAACGTATCGCTGTCTCTTTGGGGTGATGGTAGCTTAACAGAAGCTAAAGATTTTTCCTCTCTTTTTTTTTTTTTTGATTCTGTTTATTGTGAAATTAAGAGTTAAAAAATCCTAGTGAGAAAATGCAGGGCCAATTTACATTTGTACGTGCTTCAAAAAGATGATGTAGATCTTGGCCAGCAGTGGAATAGCAACAGTTTCTGTACTTAAAGGAATGGTGTTTCCAGCACCCAGCAGTGTCCTATTGGTCTTTCACAATCCTCTGGCTGAGAAGTGTTATTCTAGATTAGGGCTCTTCAAACTTTGATAGCTCGTGGACCACTGTGCTGCGTTAGTGAAGTGCGAAGGGCAAGAACCTGCTCTCTGCTAACCTGTGCCAAGGTGCTGGTGACTTCTTTTGCTCAGGAGATTTGCCTGCGTTGCACCTGGGCTGTGGTTCATGCCAAGCAGCAGAAACAAACTTTCTGAATCCTTCCCTGTGTTTAAGGAATTCATTTTCTAACTTACACTGTTGCTCCCTTGGTAATGCCCCGGACTGTGGAGCCGTGTATTCAAACCCCCCTGTGGACCCTTGTCTGGTTCCCCTCGCTGGTGCATTGCTGCCTTGCCAGAGGGGCTGTTTTTGGAGGGGGGGGTTGTGTGTGAATGTAATACCCAAACTAGCCCCTTGCTTGTCTGGTCCAAAAGAGGCTCAGGTGCCAATTAAAGCTTGCACAATCAAGAGAAAGTGGGACCTTTGGTAATATCCCTTCTCGATGCCGCAGGTTCTGCTGTCCCAGGATGTGTGTATGAGTCATTGTCTGGAAATCCAAGTGGCCAGATGTCCGCCAGATACCGCTGAACTCCTGGAGTTGCTAACTTCAGCAGGAAGGGTGAAGGAAAGGCGGCTGTTCCTTCCCGGCCGAGGTGGCGTGCAGGTGAGGAGCTCGGCGCATCCCTGCGGGTGGTGGGGCAGGCAGCCAGCGCTTGTGGGGCCTGCCCCAGGGGAGGCATCTGCAGCCAGCTGGGTCCATCCCCGTGCCCCCCAACTCGGGGTGGGGTTGGGGGGAGGCTGTGGGAACAGCTGCCCTGAAGCACTGGCTCTCCAGCTGCTTGTGGCTGCGGTGGTGTGGTGGCCTGCAAGGAGCAGTAAGAGGGACCCCTGCAGGCCCCTGCTCCAAACGGCTGGGGAAATGCTCCTTTGGGCTTTGCTGGTGCCAAAGGGTTTTTTATTTCGTTAGCACTGGCTTAATCCGAGGGCTCTGCCCCTCGCTGTTCCCCTCCGTCCCCTGGGCTGCCATCTCCACGCAAAGCACGAGCGGACAACAGCGCTGTGGGGTTTCTGCAGCGAGGCAGAGACCTGCCTTGGGCTCTGGGTTGTGTGTTGGCTTTGCAACCAGGATGGTAGTCTTTTACTTAAAAAAAAAAAAAAAAAGAGTTTTATTTTTAAAATTGTTTTTCATGTCATTGAGAAGCCTGGTGGCAATACAAAACGTAGATGTTCTCTTGCTTCTAGACAGTGGCACAAGAGATTTTTATTAAGATCAATAAAATAACTAGTGTTGAACTTATTAAACACTTCAAAACGTTGTGAAACACCAGGGAGTCCTGCTTTGAGGAAGGTCATTGTCTTTCCAGGAGAAAAGCACAGATTTCTCAGGAGAAGTGTGAGACTAGATCTCGTTGGTAACTCGTTGGCCAAGGCTAGTGGTCTCTCCTTGCTTCGGATTCACCTGCAGCCTGCCCCATGGTCCTGGGCTCAGCTGTAACTGTCACCAGTTGGTGGGCAACTGGGTCCCATCAGCCTTCATAGGTCAGGCAGTTGTCTCCTTCTTGGAAAGGAGAAATCAGCCAAAGCCCACAAACCGTTGTGATGAACAAGGCACTGCAAGAAGCAGCTCTGCTTTAGGGCAGCTCTCTCCTCATCAGTACAGTTATTCTATGGGTGCATTGTTCACATACGTACCCACCTTGGGGGATGCATGGACTGGGGCTCCACAATGCACTGCCATGCTCTAGGATCACGGCAGAAAAAAACACCTTTTTGTAATCTGGCGCTGAAGGGATCTTGCCGGAAGGTGAGTCCGGGCAATGGCTCTGCAGGAGCCTGTTGTAATTGCCAGATTTAGGATGTTGAGCTCTGAATAAATCTCTGCTTTTACTTTGCCGGGATAATTCAGGCTTGAAAACTGAAGTGACAGCTTATAGCCAGGCTTTTCAGTTTGGCTTGTCTAAGATTGTGCATGTGTGTATGTGGCTAAATGCAAATAAGCTGCTCCCAGAAAACAGAGTCACAAATGATAGACTTATTATCTGCGTGGACTGATGGTGTGAGGGACTGCAGACCCCATAAATTATCTTCTTTCTGCTCAGAGTGAAAGTGATACTGGTGCTGTAGTCCCTGACAGTAAGGAATGGCTCCCTTTCTGGTTGGACAGGTTTGATTGGCCGCTAATTTACTCTCCCTCCTCTCATAATTCAGCACAGCTTTCTTGATGCACTCTGCCAGCTCTCACCAATTTGCTGCTTGGAAGATTTTCATGCAAGTGAATTGTGGATTCTAGTTAAAACATGTACAGAGCATGCTCCTGCTTGATGGCTCTGCTCGTAGATGTTACAGGAAGAGACAGTGTTTTGTATAACTGCAAGAAAAATACCATGTTCTAATTAGTGTAATTTATAGTCCCTTGCAGGCTAAAACAACAGCTGATGAGTCATGAAAGTTCCTTCTTCTGACATTTGCTGAAAGAAATGTTATTTTAGCTCCCATGACTTGTGGGGAGGGGGGAGGAACAGGGTGGGGAGGGAGCAGTTGGTCTGAAATGCCCCAGCCCTTCTCCAGTGCCTACCCCTGCAACGTAGCTCCTGTTTAAAGGTTTCTGGTGTGTTGCTGTGCAGTGAGGAAACTGTGATTATGGCCACATCTAATTATCAGTCATGGTGGATCCCAGCTGGAGTGTTCATATCTGGACAGGAGTTCCTGAGCCAGTTGAGGTCTCTGGGACAAGAGGTTTCAGTAGGTGCGATACTGTCATCGTTGACCGTGATGTAGCTGAGCAGACAGAAGACTGGACGCTAAGGTCCCCCCATGTGCTATAACTAGGCACTGGCGTGTTGTGAACACATTCACTGTGGTTAGGTGAGGTCCAAGCACAGCACAGGACCCTCAATTCCTTTTTCAAGGATGGTCTTGCCACTGACTTACAACCTCCTCCTGCCCCTGTGAGCCAAGGTTTAGTTCAAACTGGTCCCTGCAAAGGTGAGACAGATGAAGATAAACAGCTCAGGAACTGCTGGTTCTTAACTGCAGGAGTGACAAACACAAGGGTAGGGGATCCTTTCACCTTGTCCTGGAGACTGTCCCTGGCCATGTAAGTCTGACTCCGACCATCAGAGGTCAGCAATGGACCTGCCCAGCAGCCAGCTTGGCTCCTTGAAGCACATGTCTGCAGAGTCCTCTCCATTTAAGTATAAGGGATGCCATATGGACTATCTTATTCAACATGTGTTGTCCATGCATGTGTTTGGAGTGGTTAGTGACATAAATAAGATCCCTGGAATCGCGGTGTCTACAGCAATCTTTATGAAAGGCTTTGCCCACAGCAAAGCTGAAGATGGCTTTAATGATTTTTTTTTTTTTTTTTTACCCTGGTGGCTTTTTTGTTTGGCCACCATGAGATACAGGCATTCTCCAGTTTATTTTGTTGGAAGACAGGCTGCTGTTCTTGGAGAATAAGTAAAAAGGTGCCAAAGTGATGGTTACCTTGCCCCCTTGTCTATGCATTTCAAGAACTTATGGAGGCTTTTAGAATGTTATGCCAGAGAGAAAAAACCCCAAACACTTGTACAAATCTGAATCCTTCAGGTTGGACGAAAACACAGCTATGGAGAGGTCACCTAATGACACGTCAGTTATGAGGTGTCAGACAGCAACCAAAGTTGTGGTTGTCTGGTTCTGCTGAAGGTGTGTGAAGGACTACATTGGTCCACACCCCTCGCGCTCCTAGAGGTGTTAGTTCAAGTGCTGTCTTAGCCCATGACTGTGGAGAATTTCTTTAAAATTCTGTGTGCTCATGGCAGAGAAATCCTTGCTGTTTTGACTCAGCTGACAGGCAGTGGAAGTGCGTGCTTGAGAGTGGAGAGTCAGTGGTCAGCCAAAGGAGGCAAAGGTGGCACTGTGAAAGTAGGCAGGACTTGAGTTTGGTGGTTGGTGAGATGTGAGAAATGAGAATCCACAAGGAGAAGGAATCTTACTGAGGTGGGGGGATCACAAAAAAATCCCAAACCAGGAACTTGGTAAAACTTTGTAGGATTTTTGGTGACCTCTGCATAGTTTGCTGCACCTGGAACAATGCGTGACCTTTGTTTTTCAGGCTTATCAGGGTGAATAATAAAACAAGATCAAAAGCCAGGGAAAATACTGCTTTGTATCCATATGCAAATGCTCCGTACCTGTGCAGCTGTACAAAACCAGAGTAGCTCTTAAGGCAAAAGATCATTTCAGCTGGGTGGTGCCAGATAGCAGGATTTCTGGCAGGCAGCCACAATTTTAGGTGATTTTTCCAGCTATTTTTATGGTTGTTCGTGAGATGGTATATAATCCATTGCTGGCACTTGGAGCATTGAATGACTATAGAAAAATAGTGAAGGATTCAATAATTTTCTGAAGAGTTAATTTCTCAGGGGGGGAAATTCCTTTCTTAAGGACTGCACTTAGCCTGAAAACCCCAAATCCCCAGGTAAATTTATCAAGCTGCTGGTTGTATAAACATATTGGTTCAAACAGCTTTTGGGTGGATGGATCATTCATATAAGCATGTTAGGTGTACTGAGGAAATGTCAGGAAAAATTAGGACTCAATTCAAATTAATCTGAATCTCGTCTTTACTGATGTATTCAGTCTTACTTTCCCTTTTTTCTTCTATCTTCATAGCAAGAGGCCTCAATTCCTATGTTCAGATCCTCGTACTGAAGTTTTAAGAGTTGTGGCAAAACCAGAAGCATTTGAAAGCAATATCCTCAATGTTTTATCAGGCTTTTGGGGGAGAGGCATGCTGCTTTTCAATGTGATTAATAGAAGTTTGCAGATGACTTCTAGCTCTTCCCTTCTTGGTCTTAGTCCAGCCTTCTGCCTCTTCTTTCTTTTCTCTCATCAGTCATTGCTGCCTGAATATTGTCTCAGCCCCTCCAGGGCAGCAAGTCAGCATCTGAATAATCCCATGGAGAGTGGCTGATTTTGTTCTTCTGGTTAAACCTGTGCATGTGGTTACAGACCCTGCAGAATGGGAACACAAGCAGAGATTGTCGAGACATCAGTGGAAGACTTAATAGCTGCTTATCAATAGCTTTTTCCTCTGGGCCCATGTGTAGCAGCTGGGGTGACTCTCTGCAGCCAAGCGTGGCAAATATTCACTATTGCGCATGGAGACACTTTTCTTTCTGCCTGTTACGTATTCAGGACAGTCTTGATGAAAAGGCGGATGCTGATCTCTCAGAGGGCCTCCTCGTATGACAATGAAATGTTGTTACACTGTGTAGCTTTGCTGGGATGGCCCCTGGACTTCACAGGGCAGGGAGATGGCTGTGAGTTGTTAGCTTTTTGTTTGTGGCTTCCTTCCCAGAACTGACACTGGGCTTGAGAGTTGTTCTCTGCGTCTCTCCTCACACTTGTACATCAGGTGACTTATGGTCTCTCGGCAGAGACTTCCTTGTCTCTGACGATAGCAGCAGCAGTCTTGGAGTAAGCTACAAAAGCCTTTCCATATGCTCACAAAAATATCTCTGGAAGTGGGAATCTTTGGGGAGATGCCACAAGCTGAGGGTTATTTGTTTCTTGATCTTAAGCCAAGAGACTGGGTGAGGAATGCTGCTCAAGTGGAGCCTCATGCTTTGAAAGCCGGGGTCTGTGCTACATGCTCTGGGAAAAGGCAAGATGAGGTTTGGTCAGGGTCAGGCAGCAGGAATGCTATGAAAGCTGCGGATGGCATGAGGCAGGGATGGTCACAAGACACAGGAGTGCAGCTGCAGCTAAATGGTACAACGGTACAACTGATGGCACTGCTAGGATGTGTTTTCAAACAAGAGAAACCATCCATCACAGCGTGTTCTTCACTGGCACTGTGTATGAGGCTGTCAGTCACAAAGATGGTTGGTGATCAGTGGGCTCCACAGCTTGGTTGCTCGGGTAGGTTCTGGCCCACGCTAATGTGGCTCTAGAAAAAATGGAGCTAACTGATGTTCTAGTGCTGGAATTACTTTCTCAATGTGTTGTCTCCAGAGATGTCTCCTGAGGTGTCTATAGTCCTTGAAAGGGTCCTAGCCTAAGCTTCAATATCTGAGGGGTTAGTCTTGACGTGTCAGTGGCTCTGTTTATCCCTTCTGTCACACACGCCGTGAAGGGAGACGTCAGTGTCTTGGACAGAGGCTAAAAATATGGATGGTATTTCTGCCTCTGAAACAATTCCTTTTTGATCCCATAGGCCACTCTTGGCCTTGACAAGATTTTAGCCCTTTATTTTAGGGAGCAATATCCAAAGTTGGTCTTCCACGTACTGTATTTCTCTGAGTTAGTGGCACATAGCTGTGTGCCACGGCTGTTGTAGAGCACCATCCAGGATGACAAACCTTGAGCCCTAGATCTTTTGATGGAGCTTGCTAACCAATTGAAAAGACAAATTTCCTTGGAAAGCTTTAAAACTCAAACCCTTAGAGCATTCCTGAAATTGTTATGAAATGATACTAAGCAAATACCTAGGGCAGTGTTTAGATGTGGCAAGCAAAGATGCCCTGAAGCTGTTGAGACTTGCCAGTTACCTCTAAGTAGTGTATTCTGGAGCAGCCAAGAAGGACTTTGTTTTTGACATAAGTGACCATGCGAGGCATGTGAAATGCCTGGCTAACCGTGGCAATCTGCTGCTTAAATTGGAACATGGCAAATCAATTGCCAGTGGGCAGGCAATGCAGCTTTCCTCAAGCAAGGACCTGAGTGAAAACATACTTGATACTCTTAGAAATTGCTTTTTCACCGCCTGCCATATATCATAATCAGTGTGGTTGGGGGAGGAAAGGGGGAATGTCTCCTTTGCTCTGCCTCTTTGTGTTAAAGGAAAATCTTATCTGAAAAGCTTTAAATCTTTTCAGAGAGGTAGCCCTCCATTGGAAAGGCTGAAATAAGCCTGGGCATTACACCTATAGCTAGTGAAAGTCACTTTAAAATCCTCCATTAATAAATTGTGATGCTCATACATGGACTTGTTCCACTAAGTATAATTTAAACCTGCGCTCCAGTGGTGAAGCACAGCATAGGGCACAGGGAGTGGTAAGTTCAGCAACTTGTAAGCATGGCTTGTGTTCCTCTCTCAGAATATTAGAAGGCATAACAAGAGCAAATACCTTGCCCGGACCATAATTTATTCTTTTTTAGGAGTGTCAAGATCCTGGTTGACAGAATGAGGTTGATGGAGCCGTTGATGAGGAATCTGAGTAAAGTTTATATCTTAGGAATTCATGAAGCAAGGTGAATGTCTTTTGCTGCAGTGTCTACATGGTCTTGCTGGTGACTATGTTTTTCAAGTCTTGTCTGCAAAGTTCCCTCAAACCTAACCAAGGAGCTCTGGTTTCTTTCCTGCAATCCAGCAAAGTCCTACTTCCAGTTAAGGAAAAACTGGGTTTGGTTTTAGCAAAGATGGACAACACGTGTGCAAAATATCTGTGTCTCGATCTTCACACAGCCAAGGCAAGATTCAGCAGTCAAATTGGAGGCTGTCATGCTTCGTAAAGCAGACCTGAGTCTTGTGTTAGTATGCTTTAGGAGTCAAATCTATTGTGCTCTCTAATTATGCAGAGAATTAAAAGTTGATGCTTGTGTTCTTGTATTCCAACAGTGCGTCTAAACACTGGGAAAAGCTTCACTGTGCTTACCTTGTCAGATTGCCAGCCAGTGTCCTGAAATAAAGTGGAGAAGCTCTGGGACAACTCCTGCTTGCACTGTCAGGTAGCGAAGAGGTGGTGTGAGGCAGGTTGAGTGCACCCTCACAGCTGCGTCCAGAACAAGGCAGGGGCAGAAGGGAAAATAAGTTCTTGAGGGAAAGGATGTGGTTACTTGTGGAAGTGATTGCAGAAAGCTGTGAGCTGGGAACGGGGGAGAAAGCTGCTAGATTTTCTAGGAAAGACTCCTGTGGATCAGTGTGACAGTATAAGATGGGCTGCTTTTAATAATCTGTTCAGAGCTATTTCTGCAAGAACAATGAATCTCTGTGCCTCAGTCACTCCCCATCTGTTTTCAGATCTCATCTGAAAACTCATCTTTCCTTCCTTTCCTCTTCCCTTCCGCTCTCTCTCCACTGTCATTTTTTATTTTAAGTTTGCCTCCCTGCTCTCCAAAACTTTCGTGAGGATGGAGTTTGAATGAGGCGATAGGCAAGGTTACATGCATTGAGCAGCGAAGCAAGAGCTGATTTGTTTTTATTGCATCCATTTATTTTCTTCACACCCCAAACATCTTCATAAAGGAAATGATTTAACCTTTTGAGTACAAAGCATAAGCCAAGGATTTCTGGATTCATGTTGTAAAGTATTGTAAATGTAAATTAAAAAAGGAAAAGCATTAATCCCTCCAAAGTTTGATGCAGCTTTTGTGAGATGGTAGTGTGAGATGCTTCAGGTGATACTATTTGCTGTGGGAAGAATTACTGCCTTCACTCCCTGAGTAAATATGAAAAGTAATCTTTGGTTTTCTATACAAACATAAAAAGGAGCAAGGAGGGGAACGACATTTTTAGCTAGGTGTGTCCTTCAGTGATACTCGCCCTCCTTCCTTATGCTTCATGGTGGAATTCAGGTTCTTTGGGAGAGGCAGAACATGAGTGAAATGGGGATATGAGGTGTCAATAGGTTGAGATCTCTTAATACATTAAACATAGGCTTAGGTATTCTCTCTTTACGCTCTTCCGGTCACCCCACCCAAACTATTCTCAAGGGTATGCTTCCCCTGGGTTAGAATAATGATGTCTCTGGTCTTCAATCAGAGTGCCTCTGTTCAGTAAGTATCTCCAATTTTTCATTAGGATAATTTTGCTGTGTAGATTGTAGTTTGGTTTTTTTTTTTCCTTCTTCCTGCCAAAATACCCAGATGTATGCTATTATTTTCTTCAGGTAAACTGCCACCACTTCCCTTTCCTGGGCCAGTTCATGTCAGGCAGGAGCCCGACAGCCTCCTATCTTGATAAACGATGCAAGCCTAAAGGGCAATGTCTCGAGCTGGTTCCCGTGCTGGCTGAGCGTGTGCATGTTGGCCAAGGGAGCTCGGGCATTCTTCTTGCTGTGGGAACTTTACACTAAAGGTCACAAGAAGATTCATCGTGCATAATTTTTTTTTTTTCCCAAAGACAGTACTGAAAAGTGCTACGTGCCAGGAATGAACATTGGTGATAATAAGGAATAGCAGCTTACCTAAGCTTGCGACCTATAGTAAAGAGATTTTCCTTGCAGTGGTCCAAAGTCCTTGCTGGGGAAATGGCCAGAGGTCTGGAAGTCTGTCAGCTGAAAATAAAAAGAACAGTACCTTATTTGATAATCTGCATCGAAAAATTGTTCTCTGGGCTGCAATTCCATTGATTTTCTTTTTTGTTTTAAGACTTGCCTCCTCCCTATGGATATTAGGAGTGTGCGGTATTAATGGATGCTGCAGTTGTTACTAGCACTGTCCATCTGAAGGCCTTAAACATTTGGGACTCTGATGTTGGCCAGTGGGACATTTGGGACATGTAGGCCTGAGAGCTGGAAAGTTGTGCTGTTGAACTAATTAACATGAGTTGATCAGCCTTTGAGCTTAGTGAAACAAAGCCTGCGTTTGTCATGCTCCACAGCTGTGGTTATGTCTGGCTTTAAAGCTTGTGAAGCTCTTCCATGAGACCCAGTGGTGAAGAGCAAATTCCAGCTCCTCCTCTGCCCTGTTCCCCTCTAACAGCTCCCTTCATCCCACCCCCAAATTAAAGGAAGAGTTTTCCTATGCAACTCTAAATACATAGCTACAGATCAGCTAGAATACCTCTGACTCAATCTGGCTGTGAAGTAACACTGAAAAGGAGTAAAAACAGAAAAAAAGGCATTTAAACATAAAATGAAAGGCTGAGAACCTAAAAATCCACTAAGAAAAAAAAAATCCGACTTCCCTGTTCTCATAATTTCTAAATAAATGCCTTGTTATCAGCAGCATTGCTATGGCTTATGCCATTTCCCTGCTGTAGTTAGCTTGCAATAATATTTTATCTTCCCTTTCTTACAGTTCTCCTTACTGCATTGTAAATGAGGTCTTGTGTTTTTCCCTACAGCATCTACTTTATTCTCTGCTTGTATTGACAGATCTTAGGATGCACTGCATGGCAAAGAGGGGAAAAAATAAACAAGCAGAGTTAATTTGCTGGTATCTGTTCTGAACATGATTGCTGTTAATTGTCAAGCTTGTCTTCTCCTGGCTGCAAAAATAAGCTGGTTGGAAAATAATCCACTGTGGGCTTCTGTATTTTGCTGACAACTTGCCAGCTACCAACTGTGGGTGTGATAAATGCCCAAATGTATAAAATTTCCAACCAGCTCTCCATTCTTGTGCTTTCAAAGCTGGGCTTTTGGTTTCAGGCTTGTCATCGATGTGCCTGTTGCCTCTTCTACCTCTGACAACCAAAACTCAGCAAATTATCACCAAATCCACTGGTATTTCAGACTTGGCCGGGCTGTGCAGCCCCCTGAACCTGGGCGCACCGTTGTATGGTGATGCTGACAATTTGCTTTCTTGCCGTGTCTTAGCAAAATTCTCCTGAGCGATGTCATGCTGCTACCGAGCCAAGAGCCTGCCGGCTTGGCAGGTGCCGTGTTCGTTCTGTAGGGGGTTACAAGCAGGCTTTCTTTTCTTGCGGGGAGCGTGGGGAGGGGGTGAGGTGTGTGCTTAAAGTCGTTAGACTTGAAAAAATAATCCTAAAAAGGTCACGTTCGTTGTCTGACCAGCATGATGCAGTGGAGGATTTCTGCCCGCATTGTAGAGCCAGTGGAGCGGTTGTATCTGGCAGTTTCGGATGCGACACTGGCATGCCATGCACAGCTGTGGTCTGATAAAGGTCCTCAGGTTTTATAGATCTAGGTCTGACCATTTTTTAAAGCGTAATAAACCTCAGAATTGTGCTTTGAGGTAGGGGCAGATGTGCTCAATGCATAAACTGATATTGGCTATAAATATTCTCTTTTCATTATGTTGCTCCCGTGAACACACAGTGCTGTTAACGATGCTTTGCTTTAATACCACAGTTAGTGCTTTTCCTTCCCCTCAGGCTTTAAAATGATTGACCAGTTATTGTCCCGGAAGCTGGTAGCCTTGTCTTGTGTCTCTTTGGGAAGGGATGGACAAATATTGAGGCTGTGCACTTAATAACTTTCACTTGTGTCATTTTCCCTGGAGATCCATGAGCAATATATTTCTTGACTCCAAGGTAATGGTTCAAATTAAATTTTGACGCCCTGAAGAATACCTGCAAAAGATAGAGCAAGGATCTACTCATCTTAACCCAGAGTTCTTGTTTGAGCCTGAGATGTAAAATGCAGATGGGAATCTGATGTTTCTTTGAACCCAGATGCAGCTGAAATTAAAGATACAGTTCAAAAAAGCTGCAAACATCTTGGCTGCCGGTTTGACCATGGTGTTTTTCTACCTGCTGGAGCAGAGAGAGCAAGCGAGGGCAGCGCAGACAGAAAATGTTGCTTTCCTGTTTGTGTTTCTTGCTCAATAAAGTGATGTTTTTGATAGTGTTTAATTGTACTCAGAGGAATGAGTGAGAAGAGTGTAGGTGTGAGGGTTTAGAATAATAAAATGAAGGATAATAGGGGAAAGGGAAGACCTAATTATGGGCATTTCAAAGGGAAAGCATGAATTGGGTCAGTTCTCTGCCCTCTGAGTTTTTTCTTGTCATGCTTGCTGTAGTACCTCATGCAGTTTGATTTAAAATGTTCATAGTAATGGGAACTCTACTGCTCCGTAGACGAGTAGATCTCTCCATTCTGACCTCTGCCCCAATCCTTAGTCTAGCATGTCCCCACCTTCATTTCATCCTTGTAGTCTCATTTCTTCACCCCCCACAATGGTAGGACACGTTCGAGCTCTTTCTTAACAAAGAAAATTATCCTTAAAGATCTACAACCTTTGTAGATCAGTTTTCTACTCAATCTTAGAAATGGATCCATGGCAGAATGGTACAACCTTCTCTCAGTTCAGATTAAGGCTTGACATAAATGCCAAGGTTCTGATCTATATAATAAACCCGCTATTGAATATTTTACAGAATTGTTTTTTGAACCTGGGCAAGGGCAGTGGTTATTTTTGGCAATTCCTCATTATGTGCATTTTGGGAAAAGTCAGCCCACCCTTTGAAAACAAAAAAGCTTTTATACATCAGCATGCTACAGTGCTTGCAGTGCAGCAGTTGATCACACGCTAAATAACAGGGCACGCGAGTGGAGTAACGTGGAGAATAAAGCTGACACAAGGACTTGAAGATAAAGGAAACTCTGAAAAATGAAATCCATGCCATGAGAGCAAAATGTCACAGCTGGAGGACATCAGGGTTCCCAGTTACCAATGATGGTGCTGTATTAGAGACATGGTTGAATGCATTTTTTTTTTTTTAAAATGGGAATTAAAAACAGATTAATAGGCCAGAAGGGAACCACAGTGTAGACTGGTTAGATCTCTGACAAACAGCACAGGAGCTTTTAGAAATAAATATATATATATATTTTTTTAATGATTTGTGCATTTGATGTGGTAGCTCTGTGACCACTTTGGGACCTTTGGCTGAATGTTTGAGTTGTTACAAATACTCCTGAATCTTTGGGTGGGGAAAAAGGTCCAGAAGGCGAAATGACATCACCGAGGTCACACAGAGCCTGGTTCTAAAGGCAAGAAAAACTTCCTGCTTTCCAGGCTCAGTCCATCTGGATGATCAAAGAGGACTGAAGAATTCTCCTAGATCCCTTGCTACTGTTCACCACCTGTCTTTAAAAGATGAGCGTTTCCTTACAGTATTGTGGCTGTTTGTACAGTGCAGTGTTTTTTGAGGTCTAATATGCCTCAGTCAGGTGAATCTACTGTTTTATTTTCCTTTCTCCTTTTTCCACATGAACGATGGCACTTGATAGAGTTTGTCAGTGAAAGGAGGTTCTAAACAAGATTATTCCTCTGTGGGGAAACAGGACAGGGTGATTCAATGGCTTAATCTCTACTTTTCTTCCATCGTAGCTGCTTTTCTAATTAAAAATGCTGGCTGGCAGTTTGTATTATCAGAACACTAGAAGCTGGGCTGTGCTGGGGGCTTGCAGGCATTATTTCTTCAGAGCACTGGGAGCCACCATGTTGTACGGTGGCCAAAGACACTGGAAACTCTATCGTGGCCTGGCAGGTGGGTGGAGATGTTCAGCCATTTACCAGCCAGCGTGAGCAAACTGACAGCAATTCCCAGGAGCTAGATCCCAATTACACTTCTCTGCTCGGGGATCATTTGAACCTTTAATGAGAGGTTGGTAAGGAGAGAGGGAGAGGTGGCTTTTTATTACAGCTCAGGAGAGGAGAAGGCTTTGCTGCTAGGGACCATGGTCTCCTTCCAGCGCCATACAAAGGCAGATGTCTTTTCCATCTGCCATAGAAACAGTAGCTGCTCCCTTTTCATTGCGGGAGTGGGTAAGTTTAGCTCAGTTAATGGTTCATTTTCCCCGCATGTTGCTTCCTGGCAGCAGGATTTTGCTTTGTAGAGATCAGTTTGGCATATGGTTCCCAATTCTGATATTAGGTGGCATTTCTCTCACTCTTTTGGGGGTGGGATGGAGGGGAACAGACTAGCATTTCCAGTTTGGTAATGTCAGAGGTGAATCTGCTGTTGTACAGATAGTGGTAGGCCAGAAAGGATTGTTCCTACTCCCCACTGACTGTGATCTGGCCACAAACCATTTATGGCTAAGGGCCTCAAGTCAGACACATCGATGTTCTGCCCTGTGCCCCTCTTTGTAGGACAGGACCGACACAGGGACCTAACTGAGTGCTGCCACAGAAACTTTACCAGGATTATTTTAGAGGTTGCTGCCCTAGTTGTCTTTAGCCGTAAACCCTTGAGATTGAAGACTGCTCATGGGATTGTTGGTGCAAAGTCATAGACTGGTTTTTTGGAGTCCACCGTGTCCCTGTAAAATTCCAAATCACCTGATCTGGGAACAGACCCAGTATCAGACAGTCTAAATCAACCAGACAGAGAACAAATGCTTGAATAAACTGTTCCAGGAAGAGCAGGAGGGAGGTCTGGGATGTCCCTGACAAAACAGCTTAAAAAGCCTGTAGTGGTTTTATCGAAGTCTCTTCAGCTTGAAGAATAACAAATTACAAGACCTTGCCTACTCTCCTTTCAAGTCCCGGTGTAGTTAGAAGCCTTTTGATACTCTGTTTTCTGATTACTTTAAAAACCTAATTAAATTGTATTGCTGCTATCAGCATTTTGGGACTTTGACCATCTAAGGTTTGTCAATATTGTTCTTGCCATTCTGCACTAATTTATCACAGATTACCTCTTGTTAACCATGGGTTTTTCAGATAGAAGGTCTTATAGCTTCAGTGAGCAAATGCTGATCACAGCATATGAGCAGAAATATGTTCAGTTGTGAACAGAAAATAATAGTTTGGGGACTTCTTCTGTATCCCATCTTTTGTGATGCTGCAGAGGTGGCTGAGGGACAAGTAATGTGAGAAACCTATGGATAGTACATGGTCCTCCTAAAATGAGGAGTCGTGATGTTCTTACAGTACCATGAAAAGTTCTACCAAGGACATCACTGCATTTTTAACAGGGGAAATACGAAAGTTACTGCCTCTGCTTCCTCTTTGCGATGTTTATAGTCTAAATGTTTTAGCTGTGTGGTGCCACTATAGGATTGAAGACACTAAATGCTCAGCAGGCCCCTGGGAACCCTCTGTACTGGTCAGACTGGTTTTCCAGACTTTGGGCACTGGGAAATGTTTTACTATACTCCTGAGTTACTTGTGAGGATGGTATAGTTTAAGTTGCTTATCTTCCATTGCCCTTTTTGTTCTCCAGACTGGTCTTTACCTTCCTTCATAAGCTTCCCACCTGAGCAGCTTTCTTCAGGCAGAGAACAACTGGAAGAGCTTTTTAAATAACATCAGCAGGCTTGAAAAGGAAAAGATAATTTCACAAATAACGAATCTCTGAATAGATACTAAAGGGAGTAGGCAGGGATGTTCTCTTCAACGTGCCTTGTGCAATGACTGTGGATGTTGGCAGAATCTGCTGAGGAAGGGATCACACAGGCTCAATATTCTGTAAATAGCATCTCCTACGGCTGCTGTTGGAGAAATGACACCACTGATCTAATAGGGGATTCTCATGTTTTTCAAGCAGTCATATCTGTCCTTTTCTGAGTATAAATTGGAGTCCTGGAAAGTAATCATTGCTCTAAAAAGGCTGGATGTGCCCTGTGTGTATATCTGGCACACTAACACAACTGAACCTCCAGCTGAGACCCTGGCAGAGTTTGCAGCCAGGTGCGATACTAGCTG
Organism: Burhinus bistriatus; assembly: GCA_013397275.1. Taxonomy (NCBI): domain Eukaryota; kingdom Metazoa; phylum Chordata; class Aves; order Charadriiformes; family Burhinidae; genus Burhinus; species Burhinus bistriatus. The sequence goes on from VYXH01000346.1 coordinate 688,681, forward strand.
AACCAAAATAAAGCATCTCAAGTTAATCCAACTGGAACCCTGCTGAGTATCTCACCTTTTGGCATAATCTTCTCATTTACTTGTGCTCCTCATTGTGATAGAGCTCTTGCTGTTGCCCGCAGTTCCTTTAACTATCATAATTCACACTGATGCCTGGTACCCAAATGGTTAAATGCATTTGGCTTTGCTGTCCTCCTCAGTCCCTGTAGATTGTGTTGGAAGAATTGAATGAAATTGATAGAGCTAACATTACAGTGAGCAAAACCCTCTGAAGAAAGAGTAGATGGGTGGATAGAGAGAATGACCCCAAAGAAAACAGCTGTCAAGGGCAGCTATTGGTTTATCTTTCATGGAAAGAGAGACGTAATGAATTCTAAATTAAGAGAAACTAGAAGCAAGGCTGTTTATCAGCTCTCAGCTGCGGCATAAACAGGCACTTTAGAAGTATCGACTGCAGTCTCACTTAATGTACCAGTAGGTACATTTCCTCAGTGCTTGGGAACACCATGTAACCATCAGGTTAAGACTAAGGTTCTGATATTTAAAATATGCTAGGTCAGGGCAAGAACTGTTTTGCATCTTAATCTCCTTTCGGAGGGTCTTTGAACAGGGTTTTCTTCTCTTTGTAAACTAAAAGAGCAGTATATGCACGTGCAGCCCAAATGGCCTTTTGCTTAAGGAAGCCAGAAGGTACAAACGTAGGTAAAATCCCCAGGGACAGCACTGTGTAAAGGTCTCTTCTTTGCAATTACTGGAGATGCTGAGAACAAAACAGCTCCCGAGTTACATACGCTATGAGAAATCTCAAAGAAAATGTTATCCCACCATCTTCTCTGTCCGTACTGTGAGAATAATTGGTTCTTTGTAACCCCACTGCTCAGACCCTAGCTGAGTATTTATCAACTGACCATACAGGGGTGGTAAGCAATCCGACAACTGACTCCAAATAATGTAATAAGGCTGACTGATGAGTTGTTCTTGCTATTCTTGACTTCATTTTCTTTTTCTCCGCAGCCTGAGACACAGGATAAGAAAAGTTATGTCTACCCAAAGAGGGGTTTGTGCCATGAGCATAGATTCACTTAAATTCATCTCTAATTTAAAGGAATTCTTAATGCTGCAAAACATCGTAGCCTAGACAGGATCCTCAATTATTCACAGAAACATATTTCAGAGAACATATTTTGTATGTTGCCCGCAGAAAACTGATGTGAAGCCTGCCTTTGAAAGAAACTCATGTTCTCGGCATCTAGTTCACAGCAGAATGACTGACATCTGAGCCTGTATTTGTGAACAATGTTCCCAATAGCAAGCTTTATAAGAGCTGACATAATATACCCTATTAACTTGTTTGATAGGTTGAAGAGTATCTCTTAGGAACTAGCAAGCATTTAGCGAAACATTACTTTTGCTTAGATTTGATGGAAATTTTGATTCTACCATGTCTTGAGCTCTAGTGTTTGTTCTTTGTCTTATGTTTAGACAGATGGCAGCAGGAGGCTTCTGCAGCCAAATAACCTGTTGATTATCTAGCTTTTGCATATCATCCTTATTGAGCTGTAGCTCTCTGGGGGGGCTAATGGCTAAGCCACAAAACCAAAGATGCTAAAAGTGGGTCCTCCATTCCTTCATCAACACCATTTTCCCTTAGCTGAAGGGTTGAAGATGAATTTGTCTCAGTGTGCCAGCTTAATAAGGTCAAAATCCAGATGCCAAGGATGAATATGGCTCATTACGTTATCTCCTTGTGAAAACAATCCTCACCATCCTCTGAGGTGCTTTGACTCATGTCCTTACTTGGCCACGTGCTCTTTTGTCATTTTTGCGCATTTTCATGTCTTTAATTAAAAGAAAAGGCCTTCCCCATGGAAGATTAATTAGGATAAATGTGATGCCATTAATATCTGCCATGTTTGGAAAGAGATGATTCACCCTGTGATTAAAGCCAAACGGAATCTGGAATCTGAGGAGTAATTAGCCCTCAGTGGCTCGTAAGTCTGAAGAAAGCACTATTTATCAGTGGCAGTGCTAATGCAATTACTTCTCCAGTGCAGCCTCCTGGACTGATAAATCATGGCCTGAGCATTGGGAGAAGCTATCAATTCAGGATTATGCTACTCTGAGTCTACAAAGAGAAAAAGGGGAAACAAAGGGATGATCAGCTTCTCAACATCTCTGATTATATCAAAACTATGGAGGCCAATGGAATCTGAGCATCTCTTCTGAATCCGTTTCCTCCTATAGAAAGCTGTGAACCTTCACAAAAATCATTGCAACTGATTGAAATTATGGCTTGATTTTTTTTTTTTTTTTTGCAGTGAACTGAATCCAAGAGAAGTTTGTGTTTGGTAGCCGTGAAAATTGGGCAGAACAGTGTATCTCTGCTGAAGCTGAACTTCTAATCTGTCTCTGCTTAGAGCATTTCTGCTTGTTTTCCCTATGATGGTTTTGTGTAGGAGTAGTTGGTGAGCAGTGCGTTTTTAAGACGCTGCTTTTTCACAAGCTGCTCCTGTTTGCTGTGTTGTTGGGGTTTTAAGACTGTTTTGGAAATCTGGAGCACCTTTCCTGTGGGATCTGAAACAGCTATGTAAACATTAATCAACAACAACAACAAAAATACTCTCCTTTCCTTCATATGCACATGTATATCCACTGTTCCAGTCTCTGAGTTGAGGCAGAAAGTGGTGAAATAAGTTATCTGGGCCCCTTTGAGAAACCAGGTGCATCCTTGATGGTGTTCTGCTTGCTTGGGTAGAAGTGTGCCTTTTTGCATGGAGGGATTTGTCCTTGAGACTTCCAATTCCCATCTCCCTAATAAAAACCTCATAAGACTGAATGTCTTGCAGAGCAAGTAACCCCTGTCTCTTCATCCTGGTGTTTCATAGGTGTGATTTTCCACGTCTGAATCGCACAGCGCTGTACCACATTGAAAGTCAGCTCAGCTCCGTCAGAGAGCCTGGGACGTTCCTAGAGCCTAACTGATGCAATGAAACTCTGTGCCGTGCACCTTCCATGAACACTGTCTTCCTCAATCCCTTCCATTTCCTGTAACGCCTAATATGAAACAGACCAGCCAATAAAATGTCTGGAGGATATGGATGGGAATATGATATGCTAGGAACATGATTGCTGGCCTGAACCACAGGGAAATGGCTTGGTCCATTGCATTATGGTTATATACAGCTATGCGTTTAAACTTGACTTCTTATCTCTGAGCGGAGCCCAAATAAACAAGTGCAGCTGAGGGAAGTGCAGTGGGGAATCAGACTAGATGAAATCTTCCTTCTCACAGCTGCAACCTGCTGATAGAGTTGTTCTGAGATCATTTTCTCTATTTATCCTCTCTGACACAGAGGAATTTGTGTCAAGACCCGAGCTGTTTCTTGCACCAGCTGAAATAGTAACTCTGGTTTAGGTGTTGCAGGAGCAGCCTTGTTGGAGCTGAAGTCTGTGTAGGATAGAAGACATGTTCAGTGTTTTTTGTTGACCACCTTCATAGGTACTTTCCATAGTATTTCACATCTGCTGTGCTTGGGTCAGAGATGGAGGTAGGGTTAATTGTGGAGCAGCAGTGTAAAGGTGAAGCTTGTCCTTCAAATTCCAGGCAGGTCTTCATTCAGGGACATAGCAAATGAACAATGTTTGGGATGCTCTTGTGGCAGGTGTTAATTGTGTTGTGTGATGTTGTTTTTTTTTTTTTTTCAAGCAGATGGGCAAACAAAGACCGATTGAGATTTCTTGAAGGAAAAGATAACAGATAAAATTATGTTAGCAGCTGCCGTGTTGTGTTTGTTGACATCTTGGCTGAGTATGGTACGTGTTACAGTGGAACAGCTCCAGCATCAATGGAAAAATACTGTTTTTTTTTTTTTTTTTTTTAGATGCTAAGAGAGAAGTCTGAATTCTCCTTTGGCTGCTGAAAAAAAAATATCTAATTACCTATTGGTCCTCTTCTAGAAAAGAACTGACATGAGATAAACATTTTTCTGAGATGATTTTCTTTAACAAGTGTGTCCTTGACCTAGCTAGTGAATTATAGATGATGTTTGTCCTGTGTCAAACACTTTGATTCTTTTTTGTTTTCACAGTGCAAATATAGTGTAGTTTTGATCACTGAAGAGTGGTTTGCCTTTCTAGGCCCAGTTCTCTCATGCCAAATTTTTAGGCTAATATATTGTTCCACAAACAGCTTGCTAGGTATAACGTTAGCCAACAGACCCTTACGAAGATCAAAGAGATTAAGTCCAAAATTCAGAAAAAAAATTTGAAAAAAAAAATTTGGAAAAAAAGAAAAAAAAGGATTGTATTGTGAGCTTAAAAAAAAATAATCAGTATATAGATAAATGCCTCTGAGTGTCATGATAGCAATCAGTTAAAATCTTTTGGTGGGACATCAGCAACACTTTAACTAGAGCTTGGAACCACATGGCGAAATAAGTCATGGGCTAATATAGTGGGACTGGTAATACTAAATTTCTGTCTAATTTATATACGTTATCTACAAGAATGCTTTGCTTGGCTTAAGAAAGGGGGTATTAAGAAAGTCCCAGTATCTGTTCGTATTAATTGTGCGGTAGAAGATTAGCTCCAGAAACAAAATGCAGAATGAGAAGTGATGGGTCAAAATGACCTGTTGCCTTCTCTACACTATATACTTCCTCGGGTAAGCATGAGTACATCAATTTTCTTTCTAGAAGGTCAGTAGTGGGAGCTATGGGGTTACGAGGGAGGTGGATTTCAAGAGGTATTTGAAGTGTGACTGCTTGACTGGTTCTAGTTAGCCACAACGCTGAGTTTGTAAAAGGGCTGCAATGGGGAAAAAAATAGCCAAGACAAGTGAAGATCTCGTCGCTTTAAAAAAAAAAAAAAAAATATTATTTTTCCCCATAAGAATGAGGAGCCTCTGGTTCCTGGTGCTTCTGTTTGTGGCTCAGTGGGCCAAAGGAAGAGATTAGCAGGATTGTTCCCTGTTATGGGCGCTTGTTGCGTACATCTAAATTCTGCAGTACATTCCCAGCACTCCTTTTCCCTCTTCATGGCAGCAGTGGATAGGGAGAGCTGCTGGGGATGAAAAGCAAAGGAACTCCACCCAGCCCTTAAGATGATCTGGTAGTTGCTTATTTATATTCTGTGGTTTGAGCTAGTGTTAAAGCCCTTGCTGACTTTGCAGTGGTAAATAATACTAACGAGCTGAAATGTCGATACCTCGTAAAGCTAGGGATGTTTCAGTAATGCACGATGGGAAGTGAGAATGAGACTGGCTTTAGATGTAATCTGGACACTCAAATATCTTTCATAAAGGCTGATTTGGTTTTTTTTTTCCTCCCTGGACCCTCTCTGTCATTTGGGATTGCTGAATGGATTCAAATAAAAAGACAATATAAAGCGTCTCTTTCCCATTCTTCACTCCTTGCTGCAAAGGCAGCGTAAGAAGTGGGCTCACATTTTAACTGGAGACAGTTATTTCCTATATATTTGCTGAAACATTCAAAGACTCCAACCCAAAGTGAGTTTTGAAAGAGGTGCTGAAGCAAAAGTTTATTCCTGAAAGCAGTTTAGACATGTGGATGCAGAAACTCTAATGACTGGCAACATTTAGCCTTCTAGGTAATACACTGCTGCTGGCCTTAGAGCCAACCGATCTACCTAATCTGTTCCCATACAGGGCACAGTAATCCCAGAATACTCTGCTTTACCCTGGCTGGAATATGCAGTTTAAGAATATACTAGGTGTTCTTTAGTCATTGTTTAATTCTTTACTACTAATGACAAATTGTAGTTCTTTCAGGAGGTAGAAATTGGGGCTTTTTGTTCACTTCTGGTTTTGTTCTTGAGGTCTCTGAAAACCTCAGTCAATGTGTCAATGTTTTTTTTCCCCTTTTTGTCTTGTAATGCCTCAAATACTGCCTGTTTTGTCAAATTCTGGCTGAGGTTGGATTTGGAAGTATTAAAACAGTGTTTAATGGAACCACCTGAGTAGTCTGAGAAATCTGGGGAGAGAACTTTGTCTTAGGAGATTTGAAGCCCTTTCCTGGAGTTGCAGGAAAGTTTTCATCTCTGCAGTAAGCTTCCTTTTGCTCTCCTCTGTGTCAGCTTGGGGTTTATTCATCACTTGGGGGTTTTTCTTCTGTGTTGTATTTTCTTCACACCTGCAAAACTGATCAACATTCACCACTTTTTTTTTTTTAAACTTGCTTATTTTCCTAGTTTCTTTAGAGGAACTTGGAATGTTAACAATCCAGTTTCCTAAAAACCAGTTCCATGTCAAAAGCCTGATGCGTGCAAATGTGGGTATGCAGTTTGGAAGTGAGCTACAGAGCTGCTGGCGTGCCTGCAACTTCCCTGTTTTGTTGCAATAGCCGTGTGTATGAGCCCAGTGTCCAATTAAGTTTGTGCTCGGACTACTGAGTCACACAAGTGTAAAGGGAGGGGTGGTGGTGGAAATCCCCTCAGAATTGACCCGGCGTTTTTACAACTCTCTAACAATTGTTCTGTCATCCTCAGGAGGCCCAAAAGAGTCACTCTTTGTTTCCCTTCTCATATCCTCGCAGCACAACATATAGTAGTTTCTGTTTAGAAATGGCTCTGGGCATGTGGATGGGAACGTGGTGTGATGATTGAGTGTCAGTGACACCAGCTCCATGCCAGTTACCCCTGTGACCAGAGGGTCCAACTGGTTGACTCAAGCAGAAATTAGATTTCACGTTCCCAGCCGTGAAGGTACCTCTGGGCTTCCCAGGTACCTCCTGCAGTTTAGTTTTGTTGGCAACCCATTGGTCCTGCACTACTTTACTGTTCCAATTAGGGTTTCATGCCTTTATACTAATGTATAAAAATGCTGGATGAAATGTATCGTATATGGACGTGCTGTGCAGGAGCTTCAAGAGATGCGGAAGGTGAATTGTACTACTCTGCACCTGCTGTCAAAAGAGCTTGTCAAAGTTGCAGACGCTAGCGGCTTCCTTGCACCTCTCTGAAATGTGCGGCATCATCTTGACTTTACAAATAGACGGAGGCGCAGAAAGATTTAGGGCCCTACCTGAAGTGGCAGCACACAGGGAATAGAGCCTCGTGCTCACTTTTCCTTCCCCATTTTCTGCGGGCACCCTCGGCTCAGTAGGACCTTTCAGCATCCAGTAACCACCCTCAGAGGCTGCGGCGAGAATAAACTGTGTGTACTGTTCAGCCTGACAAGAGCTCCATTAGGATCTTCTGCTCGCTCGTTAATAGCAGACGCCCATGATGCTTGGCTCGCGTTCAGGAGGAAGCCAGCCATCGACACTCAGCAGCTCTGTAAATACAGCCAGCGCTGCAGATCCCTTCCAACAGCATCCAACACGCCGTATTGGGTCTTTGAGCCGAAAAGCCCTTTGCTGTTTTCTCTCTGAGCGTGATCTGGTTGCCTTCGTTGTCAGCCCTGCGTAAATAGATTAGCAACTGGCCTTTTAGCTGGAGGGAACAAGGTAGACAGTTCAAGAGGAATGCGATACGAGTGGGCTAGAAAGCTCAGACCTGAAGGATCACTGCAAATATCAGCATTCCCTACTGGTCAGATGACAGGCTTGGGTAGTATTTCATTGCTTGGTCTATTTAGTCTTTTTCCTGTGCCATTGGAAAATGGAGAACTGTGAATTTCCTGTCTGTGTTTCATTCTTTGTGCAGATGGAATTAGGAAAATATCTTTTAGGACCTAATATTATCACCATTGTTTTTAAATTTTGGTATATTTGCAGGTGTAACAAGCCTGGGGGAAAAGAAGATATTTTTTCCATCTGTGCCACACCAATGTTTCTGCAGCCAGTGGAATTCATTATTATTACACTATTAGTGATAAATGTCCTGCATTAGTGAGGAACATAGGAGGGGTTAACATTACTAGCGTGCACATCGCATATCTGGATTTGAATGGACCTGCTCATGTCCTTATGTCTGTGGTGATTTCTGACCGTTTTTATGTGCAAGTCTACCTCTTTCCATGAAGAAATTGGTGGAGGGATTATGTCTCAGTGGATTTGTGCGTCATCGCTGAAATTTCCAGGTCCAAATTAAGAGCTGGAGGTGGAGACTGGGAGCGTAGGAGATAGGGATGAGAAGGCCAGGGACATACACACGATTCTTTTCCTGGCTGAAGGAAGCTGCCTCAGTTGCTGTTGCAGGATTTTGGCCACCTCTGTCTCAGTTTGGGCTGGCCATCATGAGGGCACCCCAGAGTGTGTGTTGGTTGCTTGGAAGGATTTAACAGAATGAGTCCATGGGGAAATGCTGAATGCACCAATAACATGCCAGGGGCTTCTGCTTTTCCATCTTTGTCTCATTTCTGTCCTGTATGGAGATATATGGATATATATGCTACTTTCTATTCCCCACTCGCCTCCTAAATGAATCTTTCTAACAGAAATCCCCTGACACCATCTCTGCTGGTCATGAACTCCTTCCTCTATGCCCCCTCTGCATTAAAGTCTGTTAAGATTATTGCACTTGCTCTGGGAGACAAATCCTTTCATGAGTACCTCATGCGGCTGCAGAGACCTCCAAAACACTCTTGTCCCAGCGATGCCAAAGTATCTGCTAGCATTTGTGTCCAACGCAACAGGGGAAATAAATTTTGACCTTAGACTGGGTGAATCAAAGTGAACATTGAGGGCTCTGATCATCTTGCCCCACCTTGTCTCCTGGCCCATGGATTTTGTTAGCAATTTCAGTTTGGTCTGGTGGCTTTGCCTGGGGCCTGGGATATGAAAGATTTCTCTCTCTGTATGGCTCCAGTAGAAACAGGAGTTTATTATTCTCCACGCCTCACTGGAAAATAACAGAGATGAGGCATCTTGAGGAGTTTACATTTAAATCTTTGGCTGGCCTTATTCTGGCTGGGAGACTGAAAACTAAAATCACAAGTGGAAATAACGCAGGTTGGGGGGGATTTTGAAATTCGGAATGCTGCGCGTGTTGACTGTTTGCCAAACCCCACACCTAGGTATGTCATGAAAAATACCTATAGAGACTATCTGCTTAAGGATCTGTAGATAGTAGTACTGTAGTGAAGAGATATATATATATATGCATTTCCATTAGCCTAAGATATGTATTTTTTATTATGCTGTAATGCATAGTCAGTCATATAAATATTTATCACAGCATTTGGAACTGTATGTAAGTCTATCTTTCTTTATCCACTTAGCTAGTGATTTTCCCGTGTGTGGCATACTTTATGATGTGACTCAATAGTTAAGATACAGTCAGTTCACCAAAATGGTACCAGTGAGAGTGGATGCTCTTAAATTTATGCTCCTCATTACATCTCCATACTGTGTTTTGTACAAAGTATTTTAATGACAATTGCTTTTTCTATTCCAGATTGCTTGGATTGCAAATGTACATCAGGAAAAGTCAATTTTTTCTGTATCTATTGTAATGTGTAAATTCCTGGGGCAACCAGGGCTTCTTGGCTTTCTTATGATACAAGGAGGCAGCAGTGAGAAATCCTTAACTAGGTTTTCTGTCCCTGGGAACGTGAGGATGGTTCAGTTGCAGGTCAAAACCGATTCTGTGCAAAGTTCTGTTTTGAAAAATGTTACAAGAAGGAAATATACATCATTAACTCATTTCTGTTATAGGGATAACTGTTTTTTCCCCTTCATCTTTCTTTCAGCCAGTAGTTTGGGGAATATGTCCATGTAATTAATGATATCTGATTTATATTATTCAATTATGATGTCTTTCTTGCTATGAAAAATGACTGTATTATGCACACATGTACTTACCTTTCATAGAAGGCCTCCAAAACATGCTCACTAGAGTAAGACAAAAGAGTTCTACGCTTTAATGCCTGTGCTTGACAAACAGCAGATATGCTCAGGAAGGAGCTGGAAATTGAAAAGTCAGTTCCTCCTGCCTCTTGGGGATGAGGGGATGGGAAGAATGGAAGATAGCAGGGGCAAGACAAAGAGAGAGGTTACAAAGAAGGTTAAAAGGGCAATTCTTCTGTCCTTGCCCTCTTTAATGGACACTCTGGCCGACAGTCTCTGTGGGATGTCCAAGGACTGTGTTAAAAGGATCTTCTTGTTGTTTTTTAACAATGTGTTTTGTTAGGGCAGGTTTGAAGCACGCGAGGAAGGAGGCAGGAATTTAACAACTATAAGCTCTTTCATTGCCCATGCTGAATCTCTCCTGGAGGCTGCCAACCCAGAATATTTCAGTGGAGCTAAACACATTTCAATTACTGCTATTTTTAATTAAAAATAGATGTCACAACTCATTTGGCACTTTGCTCTGACTGTGCCTTGTTTTATCTACAATTATTTAGAAGAGTGCTTAAGACAGGCTAGCGAGATGCGGAGTCTTTGCAAATTGCAGCGTGAACCTAATTTCAAGTGACATTTGGCAACACAAGTAAGCATGCACTTGGGAATCTGCTTCGCCTTCCATCCCCATAGAAGAGCTCGTGCTCCCAACACAAAGCAGAGACGATGCCGTGCCATGGACTGAAACCATGGGATGGATGTTTTGCTGAGTTACAGCTAGGTGCAGGGAGCTCTAGCCACCCCTCCATGCTGGAAGATGTACATGTATACGTGGGGAACTTTTTGTCATGCATGTGTGGCTGCAGCTTCAGTGTTGGGGGGTGTGAGGTAAGCAAGACCATGTGAAATAAAGAGAAAAGGAGAAAGCCAGATGCAATCCCAGAAGCATGATTAACTCTGGCAACCTGGTATGGTTTGATGACTCACATAGTGTTTACTTTTCCTCTGATTGATACAACACACAGGCTTTCAAATTGCCTATGTGGACTGAAAATGGCAATAATAATCCTTGGCTCTTGTTAGAGACATCAACAGAGCAAGTGAGAGAATCCAGAAGGTGAAAAATCTGAATTGAATCTAATCTGTGTGAACATAAATTCTCCTGGAGGTAGCAGAGTCCTTGCATTTCCCTTTAATGCAAGTCACGTCAGAGTTTGTTGTGCCCAGAGTGGTCAGTCTGTCTGTTAGACAATGACGTGTGGCTCCTGAAGCTTCCTTACTATATGCTATGGTTTAGTGAATGCTCTTTTCTGCTCTGATGGCCATCTGCGCAGGTCCTGGTCTCCAGCCAGTCTCCTCCTCCAGGCAACTACAGCTGTGCAGCCTTACCAGAGGGGTGTCCAGCCTTACTGCATGTGTAAAAGGAGGGAGGAGTCATCACAGAGACATCTTGAACTTGAGCTCTTGTTTAATAGCTCTGTCTTATAAGCTGAATTCTTCTTGAGTGAAGGCTATGCCAAGCTTTACCTTCTTTGTGTACCTCAAAACTGCTGTCCTATTTAACATACGTGGGTAACTGCTTATTAAGAAGAATCTCAACTAAAATATAGCGTCTGGTTTTCAGTGTGATTCCTATTTCTCACCCAGTTTTCCAGCTAGGTTGGCTTCCTATGGTACGAAGGGGTGAACTGACTTGCTGAAGGCCACACAGCAAGTGGCTGAGCCAGGAGGAATGTCCTGCATAGCATTTTATTCCCCTAAATGTCCTTTATAACAAAATCTCATTGTGCCACCACTGACTCGGGTGTTCAGTGGTATAGAGTGTCAGCAACTCCTACAGGTTAATTAAAGAAGCAGAGTAGGAGAAGAAATGGCCTCTCGGATGTGGTCTGTCAGTCTGACACACTGGAAAGATGCTGTCAGACACTGGTATCCTCACCATGATGTTGTCTTTTCACAAAAAGAATCCATGTCATATATTTAAAAACAAACAAACTAAAAACCAAAAAACAAACCCCCAAAACCAGAGAGGGATAGGGTTTATTTCTTCATTATTTCTTCATTAAAAAAAATAAAAATTGCTTCTTACAACTTGGAAAATAAAACCAAGGAATAGCTGGTTGAAACTGGCCTTTGGCTGCTGTGACCCTGAAGAGATGTGGCCAGGAGCTGCCAGCAGTGGAGCAGTAACAGCAGCTGGCTCATCCATCCCTGTCACTGTTCCGTTCTCCCCACCTTGCGTGTCCCCTGCTTTCTAACCTGTGACACATTACAGTGCCAGCTACATCTTCAGCCAGGTCTGGGCCTCTGGAAGCTCCTTCCAGGCCACTGGGTGGATTTCTTAGTGGTCAATCCTGTTGTATTTTTGCAGCCTATGTGCACTGGTGGAGAATTTGGCCAACAAACCAAAGCCTATCCAATATATCTCAAACTTTCAGCTATAGCCCTGCACCTCCCTTTTGGCAGGACTTTTTATAAGACTTTTGCATTCCCCCAGCCTTATTCCTCCTGAAACCTCCTTCCCCCACTAACACCTTAGGCTGGCTGGAATCCTGGAGTTTCTCTCTTCCAAATTAAGGGTCTGGCGGGAGGAGGGATTGTCCCCCAGAGCCAACTTGGTGGCGGTTTCAGCCATTAGGAGAGCCCTAAATTAAGAAATTTTGCTTGGCGTTAAAGCCAGGATTTCATAATTTTCTGTTTTTATTAGTTTGTTTGTACTTCCTAAGCCCCTAGATGATAGATTTTAAACCACAGACCTTGCTGCAATCCATCTCAGTTCTTTCTTAACTCTGCTGTTTGGCTCAGTCTGATCCCACTAGACGCGCAGTAGAATGTCTAAAAAGCTACAAAAACTACGAGGAAAAAAAAAAAAATGCAGAGAGGAAAAAAAAAAAGGCAGAGAGGAAAAAGAGGGAAGAAAACCTACTCTTCCCCCTTTCACCTTCCAGAAATTTTGGCTTAGCCATGCATGGCCCAGAAATGAGGACTTTCCAAGACAAACAGGCTGCATTATCACACCAGAATCCCCTGGCAAGGAATGAATTTTAACAGCCTAAAAACATATTTTTTAGGTGGATGGGGGACAAATAGTTACAAAGCAAACACTGAGCGTGTTCGCAGGTGCTGTGCTCCATTGTGTTAGCCAACCAGATGTTCTGCGCTGGGACGCTGCCCTGGCCTTTTCTGGGCTGAAATGTCACTCGCTGGATGAAATAGAGCAAAACTCTGCACAGTTTCCTAGAATGAGCTGAGCGTTTAATTTGTAAACTATTAATATAGCTGTGACTTTGCATTGGGCAGGGCACCAGTCAAAATAAACATGTAAAATTTGACCTTTAGAAAATTAACTACCATTGAACCATAAAAAGCTGGGCTTGCTACAGCAAGTGGTGGTACATTTAAGTACTATGGCAGCGCTTTTCAAAGCTGTCTTGCCATATGTCGCTGCGGGGCTGGGAGGATTTGGGGGAGCTGTCTGTGCACGACATCCAGTTTGAGTGCATGGCGAGTTTGCGGTGTTGACCTACCTTGACCCGTTGTAGCTAAGCGCTACCATGTGCGTCTTGTGGTGTTAGGGAAAGGTGACAAAACATGGACCCCTGCATAAGCCAAATATTAAGGATGTCTGTGAGTATCTTGCTTAGAGTCATGTTTTCTCTATTGGTTCTTGGGAGAAAATATCTCCAGACATTAGAAGAGTGGTGCCAGGTCTTATAACCAGTGACCCAAGAGGGAAGTTTGACAAACGCCAGGATCTGAGCAGCTAAGAGAGCAGGCTTTGTTAATACAGAGATACTTTTTGCTATAAAGGCACGTCCTTTCTGCATTGGAGCGACTGAAAACAGCTATTAACTGCTGCTTTGGATCGATGAATCCACTGTTGCTTCCACCCTTGCTTGCGTGATGTCCAATGTGTGTTTCTTTCCCTTTCTAGTTTTGTTCTTACTGGACAACAGCATCAAAATTTGTCATGGAAATCAAGCAGATCATGTTCAGCCTTTACCAAAAAGCTTAAAGGAAGAGACTGGGATATCGACTCTCAAACTGTTTGTTCTCTGTTGAGGCCAATGGATGCCTTTCTCTATTACGTGGTTCATCCAGCAACATCCTGACTCATCCTGAGCAGGAACCTGTTTTCCCTACATGGAAACTGGCATGGTCTCAGCTTNACATTACTTTTCTTCTTCCTGTTCCCTCTTGCCTGATGTAAAAGCAAAATGGGGCTTCTCTTTTGTCGCACCTACTGGCTGCTTTGGTTTTCCCGTTCCATCTGACCTATTTCACGCGTGCCTTGTGCTTGAAGCAGCACCGCTAATTGACAGGGATTCGGAGGAAATGTACCCATGTCAACTACTGTCTGCTCTGGGATCTCTGGAGAATATTAATAGCCATACTTACCTTTTTATGTGGCATATTTAATCCATAGTTTGGAAACCTCTGCTGCTCTGCTTTTGTGAAGACAGCCTGCGGGACTGGAGGGAGCACTTCTTGTTCGTGCTGGCAGCTCCTCTTGAATATTTTCTCTGTTAAAATACCACAGGCCAAGTTGTTCTGTACACAAGAGCCACATTTCACCTCTCTAGCAATGCGTGGCATCCTAGGGTAGATGTGCATAAAAATGGCCCTCAAAGTTCCCTTTGTGCTCCCAGAATAATGTAAAACAGCCCTAAATGAGAAATCAGGCCTGTGTGTGAGAGGGAGGATGCTCAGATCATTAACAGAGTGTTATGATTGTGCCTATCCCCAAACACTTGAGTGCTGTCGATTCCTTTCCAGTTAATAAACCATTTATATGTGGTCTGCTTTTAGCATGGAGCAAAATCTTTTTTCATTCAAGCTGTGATGTATAATTATATAGCTGACATCAAACATGAGCAGATACCAAGTCAAAGGAATGAATTTGGTCCTGTTCCTGTAATTCCATTTCCATGTTAACAGTTTTTTCCCCCCTCTTTAAATTATATTTATATTGAAAGCTTCAAAGGTCAACTTAGACATTCAGAGAAAATTTGTAACTCGGATTGTTTAGTATTCTCTCATACAGCACAGCCCTACATTACTCTGTGTCAGCAAATTAAGGAAATGGAAGTTGTGGCCAAGGATTACAATAGCACTGGTGTTAACCTTTTATAGCATATGGCATCCTATCAATTTTAGCCACAGGAGAAACTTGCTGTTCATATACAGCAAGTGGGTGCTGAAGTTTTTAATCTAAAAATGAAATCTTGCCTCTAGGAGAGGGATATAAAGACCATAAATCTTCCTTGCTGCTGGATAAGCCTCTTGAGTAGCTGAGATCTTTTCAGCCACACATTTTTCCTTCATCCACTTTTTCTTCCTTTCTTCCTCACTTGGACACAGAGGCCACATCCATTCTACTTGACTAGAAGGGCAGTGCTCTAGCACAGAGATATGTGAGTGCCCGTATATTCACAAGATTGAGAGCCTAGGAAGATGGATAGATGACCTGCAGACTTTTTCTTAGTTGCAAACCCCTTACTTTGCAACAAGGTCTAGCAACACACATTCACCTAATGTCAATCTCCTGCGTAATCTTAGGGAGGTTAATGGGTTTGCTCAGCTGTTTTAAGTACCTTGCTGAATGGAGGGCATAATTAATCGGGCTGCTAGTTATTCAGGAGAACTGAATTTTAACATTAGGTTTGCTTTACATGATAGTTACTATATACTTGTTGAGGGCACACTTGATTCAGCTTGGCCAAGAAAAAACTGATAGGCCAGTTTCACTTCATTGCTATTCAGTGTTGCTTTTTGGTTTCCCTGGAAGTGTTTCCCTTTCTGACATGACGTTTTTGACCTGCTTTTCTCCACAACACTTAAGTCTTCACCCCAAATCACAGCAGCGTACATCGTGTAGTCTTGGAAAGGCTTCATTTTGGTCTCTATACTTAGAGGCTAAAAGCAATATATAGATTGTTCTAAAATGTTGTCAGAAATAAATTTCCCTGGGGCGCTGTGTAATAGGGTAAGAGTTTATTGGGTAATGCTCAGTGAGTAGATGGTCCAAAGATTAGGAATTATGTTAGCCGGGGCATGAATAATTGAGTTGAAGGCAAACTGAAGTCAATGATCCCAGTTATCAGGTTCTATTACTGTAGGATATCATCATCCAGTTTTCCATGTTCCACAGAACTGGTGGTAAGTTAAAGGTGTTATTGCTAGCTGAGCAGGTGAGGTACAGACCAAGGAGTCTATTCATGCTGTCATGTCCTGATGCATGACTTAAGTAGTCTGTAAATGCTTTTTGAAGAGAAAGGATCTTCTTCAGACAGAATTTCACAGCCCCTGATTTAATCACCTGCTTTGATTTGCCTTTAAAGGAGGCTGTTTACGGTTTGCCTTGCCTGCACAGCATCACCTTGGCTGCAGGTGGGAGATGTACAGTTATCGCTAGACCAGTTTAACATCCCTTCCCAGTCCTGAAGACAGATGTGTTTTAAGGGTAGTACGGGCATGCCCTTTCCTACCCACCGCCCTGTGGCTCTAGTGCCTGCTGGAATTACAGGATAGGCTGACCTGACTGTCTTCAGGGGCTGTTTTTAATCTGATAGTTCATTCAGACCTTGTCTAGCCTATCTATCCACCTTCCTCTCCCATTTCAAGCACCCCGTGTGCTGTTAAGATAAGTTGCGTGTTGGCCAGCCCCATAATTGATTGGTTTGCCAAGAGAGAGGAAATGAGCCTTGAGTTACTATGCACCACTTTTAAGGGTAAAATGGGATGCCCCATGCGAAGACAGCCCTGCATGTTTGACAGGCTGGCAAAAGTACAAGCTGTGCTTTCAATCTCCCCGCCTGCAGCAGTGTCCAGGATCAATACACCATGGAGTGAAACAGCACAGAGGTGCTTAGGATTGAACGTGTGACCTAGAGTCCTGATCCTGACATCTTCATCCTCGGAAAGCATTTACATGCCCAGCCTAAGTGCTCGAATTATTACAACAGTATTGCTAAGACAAATCATACTGTACAGCCCGTTTAAGGTTATGAGGTTGCCTCTTATTTCTTTAAATGGGCTCTTGGTGGGAGGATGGAGTGGCAGGGGGCAGAGGTTGGCTTGGTAGGCTGTGGTGAGCTGGAAATGATCCCATAGAAGCAGAAGACCGAAACTCGGACATGAGTCATGTGACTGGGAGATGAGTCGTGCTCTAAAAAAACCCACAAAACCGTCCATTTTCTACATTGGTTCTGCTGGAGTCTGTGAGCTAAAGAGGTTGCTGTCCCCAGCCACTTGCTGTAGAGCCCCTCCCGGGGTTCCTCTTGTGATTTTTAACTCATTTTAATAAAGACGATCCAGCGTTCTTGAACTCTTATAATATGAGCTCATTTTGACAGGAAAGACTCAGCTAACAAAGGGGCTATTAATATCCTACAGAAAGAGAACTGGAATGCACTGAGGATCATAAACTTGTCATCTCGCATAATTGTAGCCAAAAGAAGATGGAGATTCATAAGAAGGTGGTTGAGTTAGCCTTGAAAAACAGGTCTACTTACTTCTAGATTTAGCAATTATAAAATCTATAAATAGAAGGCTTGTGGGTTTTTTGGTAAAGAAATGCTGAAAAAAATTGAATTTTTAATACATTTTAGCTATCCTGTAATCTCTTCAGATATGCACAGAAGGACCTAATCCTAGCACTTCGCAGGTAAGGAATATTAATATTTCACACGAACCATTGTCTAAATCGTCTATTGTATTCAACAGAAAATGGATGGAATTTCTGCCAGGCTGATAAACTGGTAGGCATTAATTTGGGAGTCCAGTAACTAATACTGGACTCATAAATTTGAAATAACACTGGAAAATGCACAGACAGGGAACTATGCATAGACTGCTGGCTGTTTCAGAGGTGGTTTCACGGACAGTGATTCCGGAATGGATCCCCGATGCCTGGATATCCAACTTGTTCCGTAAAGTTCAATCCACAGACCACGTTCGTGGTGTCAGGGGTCACATCAGATACCATCTGTCTCACACACAGAAGCCAACGCGTTCGGTCAAAGTTAAACACAACCTACGGCTGCCAAGATTGGGGGCATGGAAATTGTGTCTTATGCCAGACCTTTGGCATGTTATCCTTTTCTCTTAAACGTAATGTGAAGGTCTGGTCTGTGAAAATGTAGAGTTACTTCTTTTTAATTTATTTATTTTATTTATTTATTTTTTTTAACTGGGAGAAATAAGTCTTGATTGCATCAGAAATATAGCAACGTTATGCTAGGCAGGACTCGCAGAAGTGATGCTGACAGGAGGCGGCCGCACTACAAATTAAAAATGAAGCAGACCAGCCTTTTCTCATTCCACCAGCTCAGAAAAATATTGAAAGTAAACCGCTGGCAAGTAGACAGTGAAAAGTAAATTAGATTTGGGACCAGATGGTGTAGATCAGTATAATACAAGTTGATGTCAATAAAGCAGTGTGATTAACGCTGCCAAGAATATCACTCATGATCTTTTTCAATTTCAGGTGTTATTTGTAGCACAGGTGAGGCAGTTACACACAGATGCGTCCACAGATCATTTTGGAAAGTGGGATTTAATTGAATCTCTGTTCCAAGAGCCTGTATGCAGATTTATCTGGAAATGTGCAGGCGCTGGAGACTGTCCTGGAGGGGGGGAATCCTGGGGCCGAGGAAGGACAAGAGCAGCACATCTATGGCTGACCACGAAGCTCAGTGCAGGACTTGGCCCTGAAGGCTTCCTGGCAGGGAGGGGACCTCAGAGGGCTTTGGCTTGGTGCTGAGTACCTGTGAGAGCCTCCCTTGGCTGCTTTCAGTTTGCGTGTCTGCATCCCTCAGTGCTTCGGAAGAGCTCGGCAGGATTTCATGTTACTTGCTGTTCGGTCTGTACAATTCCTTCCGCACCGCCAGCAGCCTCCCTTTCAAGGGCAGAATATTTACCCCAAATGCAATTCTCTCTCAACTTTAGTCAGAATGTGGATGATTACTTATGTAAATACTGTTGCAGGAACAAAGGATGCTTATTCTTCCTTTCTACCATAGTCTGAAACAGGAAGAATTAGGGAGCCTCACAGGAGAGACACACCCCACCCCCTCCCCATCCTCCGTGACTTAAAGTATATCAGAACTGTTTCGCTAAATCCCTGGGCTTTTTCAGATATGTTCCTCATGGGTTAATTTAGTGTACGCTTTGCACTCATGGTCCAAATTAATAGAAGATTCAACTTCACGGCTACCTTCCTGGTGCATTTTATAAATTAAGCTATTAGAGTTAATTGTTGATAGGAAGAATCATTACCAGTTCTGTATGCCAGTTAAAACGTGACTATTTTGTTATATTAAATACAAGTAATAATAAATGATAGCTGATATTAAAGCTATCCCATCTTGTGTATGCTGCTAAAAATGTTTGGATTGATATTTGATATGAAAAAACTTTTAAAAGTTGGACAGAATATGTTATACGTTGCATACCAGGTTTTTTGAAAATTAGTGTCTGATAATTGGGCTATGTGTATTAGTATGATGAATGTGATTTCAGTATGCTTTATATCATTCCAATAATTATATATTTTATTATTGCTCGGTAAATATAAGTGTATCTAAGTGGAGTTTTACCTCAACAATATTGTCTTACTCTTCTAAAAAAAAACCCAAAAAACTACTCACCTTCACTGTTGGTGGGTATTGCCCGACCATAACATATCCTTGAGACTCTTCATTTTCAGAATGCTCCATGAATTAATTATGAAGACTACTTCATATAGTCAATAGTCTCAATGTAGTAGTCCAGCTTCTGATGGCCGGCTGAAATTCTATATAAATATCTGACAGAAAAATGAGATTTATATAAAATAAAGGCCTTACTAGTGGATGAGATACAAATCTGCAAAACAGAGTTGTAAAAGATGAGTTTGATGATAGAAAGAATACTATCTTCTAAAATGAGTCATGTCATCTCGGGTGATGTAGCTGTTTTCCAGGAAAAATCTGTTGCCAAGGATCAGGGCATCCTTGGCAAGCTTAAATGTGAAATCAACATCCTTTCACAGAGTTGAACCCTTTTCTTTTGAATGTTTTTGGTAAGGAACTTGGTAGGAGAACTCAGTTCAGTTCAGGACATGAGTATCAGTCAAAACTGACTTTTTGTCACTTTTGCCCTTAGGCAGACACGAAATAGGTCAGCTCAGAGTATTTAGACACTTCATTCTTACATCCTATACATTGCTATGAGAATTTAGATGTTCAAATAGAAAATCTGATCTTTATAGGTGAATATTTCATTCTCCGACTCTGCCTTTTGAAATATATTTTTAATGACTTAATATGCAAGTTCTCCATTCCCTGGTTGTGTCTTTTTCAGTGTTTCTCGTGCTCATTAATCACATTAGCAATTCCCAGTCTTTGTAGCACACCAGGAGTTAATATATTCGCTCCCTTTTGTGTGTGTGTTTATAAGCGTGTGTCTCCCCTTTGGTTTGTATTGAATCTGAAGCCTGAAGTGACGATCAATGGCTCAGATTATTTCCTTGCTGTCAGCTATTGACTTTCTCTCAGCCTGATACCAGAGCTCCTTTCCCAGGGTGATGCTAGCAGGGCAGAAACAGGAGGGGGAGAGCGGCCAGGGAGGTGAGGGGGAGCTGAAGAAAAACTTGATAGAAGTCTTGCAGTTTATCTTAAAGCAGCTTTAACTGAATGTACATGAAGAGGGGAAAAAATTGCCAGAAACCTGCAATTTAGGGTGGAAGATCAAAGAGGGTGAAATTACCTATCAATGATGCCAAAACTGGGATAGCTTTTTTCCAAGAGGTTTATTTATTTATATGATGATTGCTGTTCCCCTCGACCTATTTTGAAGCCCCAAACTATTTCATTAGCTAAACAGCTATGCTGGTTGGGAGTGTGGCTTCCCTTTATGACAGCAGAAGTCATCAAGACCAGTGTGTGTGAACACAAAGTCCTCCAGGTTCTGGAGGAAGGCTTTTCATCTGTCCATCTATTAAAGTGTGGGTTCTTGATTCATCATTCTCTGCTATATCTATAATTACCTACACCAGAGCACAGTAGCCACAAATTAATTCCTAATTAGAATAGTAGCATTGTACCTTTTGTGCTGAAGATGATGATGAAGTGTCAAAATAGAGAAAAAGGTAGATGCTTTCAAGGGAAAGTGAATTTGTCATTAGAATACTAATAGCTTCATTTCCTGCTATAATAAAAGTCTCTCTTCCACATGTCCCAATTTTATATAGGGAAGTAAGCATCTTTATCTGGAATTTCTTAGGCTTTGAATGAAAAGATTATAAACTTTCAAGTGATAGTATAGACGTGGAGGAGAATAGGGAGAAAATGACGGAGTAGTGGTGAAGGAGAAGCTAGCTGTGGGTAAGACTTTGAAGGACTGGCAGCTGATTTTGGAAGAAGAGAAGGTCTTGTGTTGGTCAGTGTCTCTCCAACTTGGCTTCTTTTCCCAGCTCCACCGCTGAGGATTGGGAGACTCCTTCAAGCCAAGAGAAAATTTCCATTGACCTCAGTGGACTGGAGCCCTTGGCATTGCTCCAGGGCTGGAAGGCATAGAGGGAGAGCGCGTGTGGCAACCCTGACTCAAAGCCCGGACACCGATGTGGGAAGCTGGACAGATAGGTGGGATGTCTTCTGCCTCTGAATCACGGTCACTGAGTGTGAACTGGAAACCGCTCTTCTGCCAGGCACCCTGGTGCCATGGGTGTGGAGCTGACGGAGGAAAGGCTGGAGGAGGAAAGGATGACTGTGTCTGCGGGTAGAGAAAGCCCTTGGGTTTGGACCTGATTTGGGTTTGATTTAGGTACCAGGTTGCTCTGATCTGTCAAAGTTGGGCCTGTAATTGGGCGGTTCAAGGTGCTGGGGGAATTTAAAATAAATGCATTGATTAAAGACACAGTATGGTTTAGGCAGCTGACCAAGAAGTTGGCACAATCTCTATTTTGCACAAGGGAGATCCCATTCTGTTGTAGATCTTCCTGGGATGGGATTTGATCCTCTCCTGTTCTCCTCATGCTTATTTTGTTGGTTAGTTCAACCCTACATTTTCTTTGATATAGTCTGTCATAAATATACATACTTATCTACATGTAAACACAAATATATAAACTAACTTCAGCTAGGTTGGAAAGATAAACAACTACTTTTAACAGAATTTCCCCCCATTAGATCTGCCTGAAAGCAGACAGCAGAGTTGCTTGTTTAGCCCAATTTAATTTTAATTTAACCAGACCAGAGAGTCTATATTACAAATGTCATGTGGCCACCACAGTAGCAAAGTTGCTGTTTACTTAATCAAACGTGATTAATGCATTGGTTTTACATTAGTATCTACTTTTCTCCATTGTGGGAGTAGTCAAGGGATTCCCTTTGTCTGCCAGCAAGGAAGAACATGTTTTTTATCCTATCCTGCTTATTGCGCAGTCATGTCAGCAGTAAAAAATGTCTTTAAACATGCTTTCTTTTATCAGTGGAGAGATCAATACAGCAACTTTCTGAAAGCATAATTCAGTTACATGTGTTGTAGGAGACGAATGCAAACTCTCTTGGTGAGGATGCTTTTCAGATAGTCAGGGAAAGATAGCATGGACTCTATTTCTGAACAGGGTAAGATTAAAGGGATTTCAAATGTGCTTTGAAAATATCTTATAAGGGAGGATGGTTCAGGCTTTACAGCAGGACCCATGCTACAGAATGGAAATAAAGCATTGCTACAGATAAGGTATGCCTTTGTTTCCAGTGGAGTCAACGGAAAATCTCTGCTGCTGAATTGGACCTAAACCTAAGGATGACAGCGGTGGATGGCAGGCACAGTGGCTAGATGGATGTGTTGACTTCAAGGGAAAGCCACCACCAAAGTTGGAAGTTTTCACTGAAGAAATAACTCAAAGGGCTGAACCCTGCCCTGAGGTAGGCTGAAAGATTTCAAAGGGTGTAGAGAAGTGTTGGTCAGACACATCCTTGGTGAAACTTTTCACCTGGTAAGTGAAGCACAATGAAGCTGGTTGAAGGAGGCACTGAGGTGCACCCTGATCTTTTCTGCTTCTCTTTCTTGGGTAGGACGTGTTGTTAAAAGAAACACAGCGGCAAGATTTGATGTTTTTTCCTGGCAGGAGAGGGAGGTGAGAACCTGAGTCAGTAAGCAGGGTTACAACTACAGCGAGGTTACAATTTGGTCAGGGCATCACTACAAAAGGCTTGAAAAAATACACCTCAGGTGTACGATGTAAGAGGATTTTGAACCACCACCCATCGTAGTTTTCAAAGGGTTACTTTCTGGAATTTCTTTTCCCTTTCATGAATACCAAGGAGGTTTTCCTACTCCCTTACAAATGTCTAAGTCCTCTTTGACTACAAGAAAGATCGAGCCAGTAACTTCCCTATACTCAGTCATTCACAGTCCCTCTAGCACCAGTCAGAATACTTTTAATTACTCGTGACTACTTTTTTATAACATGTTCACAAAACCTCATCTTGAATCAGAATACACATCCATAAAAGCTACTGAAATCCAGAATATTCATCACATAATTGACTGGAAAACACTTCGTCTTTCTTGCTGATGACTTTGCTGTCCTTAGCACATTGTCAGCCCGGTTGCACCTCGCTGCCTCTCTGCAGAAATGTTTTCATTTCCAGACTGATTCCCGTACGTGTCATAGTCGTTAACATGTAAATACATCTCATAAAACACAGAAATGAACTCATAATTATAGCTTTTCCAGCCATTAACACGTGTGATAGTTAAGTCTGATTATGAACTTCGCCTGTCCACATTCATGGGCAGCACATTCCTGTGGGTCTCTGTATTTCTTTGCCTGCTCTGAGCTGGACTGACTTGGGAGTTTGTAAAGCTAAAAACTAATTAATTAAATAGCAGTACTATTTCTTGCATTGGGCTTAAACGTGCAAGAGAGCATTTCTTTTTCCAGTTTTCAAATGTTTTTAACCTGCTTATTGAAAATATCATCCTAGAAATATGAGTCCCTGACTTTGAGAGATGCCCTGGAATTTAACAGCCCATTATTTTTCTTTGGGCAATTTATTGCAGTCAGAAGTGATACAGTTCATGGAAAGCGGGTGGATGGATGGCTGAATCATTCCATCACCTGTCATGACTCATTCCTATCATTTCCGTCTCTTCATGAAGGGTGCATAAACATGTCTGCAGACTTAATCATGGCTGAGAGTGTCTCATTAAAATGTTATCTTGGTTAGGGTCAGCAAAATGGTTATATAGCCCCACAGTTAGATTGTAGAAGAGAGGGGGATCAAGATTTTGACTGCTTTATTCAGAGGTTGTCCAAACCAAAAACATGCCGGGTCTGGCAGAGCAGGGACTTCAGTCTGGGGTCTTTTTCTTGAGCCTCTCACCCCTGCAGGCAGTTCCCCAGATCAGACTCCTTCAGGTACTTTGTAAAGTTCTGTTTGGTCTGGCCTAACATGGTAAGTTACTGGCATGGTACGTCAGCATACACTTCATGTGTCTTCTGTCCTCCTTCCCCAACAGACCCTCCCAGGATGAACTGTGCAAGCCCTTTTGTGGCTTGGTTTAATCCACCTCCAAAGTGTGCTCAGAGGGTTTACCCAGCCAGGTCCTCCCGGCAAGTGCTTGTTCAACCCATGCTCCAAACTGACCTGCTGTGAGCTGACCTGACCAAATGCCATGTGGCCACAGTCAACTTGAGCAGAATTTATTATCTCGCAGAAGGCACTGCGTAATCCGGGTACGCAGCTTCTCCTTTGGAGCTGGCTTGTGTCCGGTCGGTTGGAAGATGGGTAAATGTCTCTGAAAAAAGGCTGTAGCCTTAATGTATATGTATCTTTCGCAAAGAGCTATGAAGGTTTTTGGTGTTTTAGTTTGGTTGGTTTTGGTGGTAGTAAGGCCCTAGTGAAGAGTGAATCCAGTGCTTGAAAGGAGGTGTGTGCGTAGGGGCTATTTCTCTGATGCAGCTAAAAGCAGAAAGATGGCTGGATTGCTTGCGGGTGGGCAACTTTCATTACTGACTACCGCTGGGCAAGTCCCAGACCGGTGGAAGTGAGAGGAAGGCAGTTTGGACCAGGTACTCTACTTCAACCCCATCTCCAAGGGACGAGGGAAGAGAAAAAGAAAGAAAATGACTGGGTCGTCACATTAAAAGCTTAAATCTGTGCAGATAAGGTTATTATTATTCTGATAATAAAATCTTATTATTTACTTGCTGTAATACCTAAGAAATCTAATCACAGTTTAGGATCGCACTACTGTAGGGATAGCTCAAACAGACCAGCAAAAATACAGTGTATGCGCAAAGGAGTTTATAATCTGGATGTCACGCACCCTCCATAGCAAGGTAGCTCCCGGCTGAGCGCAGCAGTGAGAAGCTTATGCACCTCTTGGCTCCGTAGAAGAAACACGGTGCCACTGGGGAAACGCAGGGGTTCTGCATCTCTGTGGGTAACGCAGGCACAGCTCAAAGTGGGGCTGGGGTTCAGACACGTGCCAGGTGCTCCCCAACAGATAGAGACTCTGGGATTGCATCCCAAATTCAAGCAGAAGCAGGCTTGAATTTGCCATCCCTTGGCCTCTGGTGGAGCTCACAAAACACGGGCGATCTCTATCCAATGTCTTCTGCAGGCCCGTGCCTCGCAGACATCACCTCAGCAATTGTTGTTGGCTCTTCTTGAGATGATTCTTCATCCCTGGCTGCACGGTGACGTGATGTAATCGCGCGAGCGCAGTCCCTTTATTGCACTAAGAGCATAATGCCCCATTATTCTAAAGACAAGGGTAGGGGGAAACAGCTGTTTTACTGATTAAGGAAATAAAACAATGACTCTCCAGTCCTCCCTCCCTCCTCTGCCCAGACTCTGCGCATCGTCACCGTCCACTCAGCTCTTTGCCCCCGAGTGCTGTGAAAGCGGGCAGCACGTGGATCTGGAAGGCTGCCCTCGCTGTGCTCGCTCCGCTCCAAGCGGTTTTGTGAGTCAGGCCCTTCATTTTTGCACAGAAACCCGTCCTCTGTCCTGCCTTTCCATTTGCTCATGCCCCTCTCCTGCCAAAGTAACCATCGGGGGGATGGCGTGCGGAGGGGGGCGGAGAGGAGGGAGGCGGTGTTGCCAATCTCTCATTAATTTCTAGATGCAGAATGATGGGAGATGCATGTGAGAGTCTAATAATAATGAGCTGAGGTCCCAGAGATGGCGAGTAAGGCAAGCTTCTTCAACTAACAACTTAGTTATATTTGAGTCGAAGAGCACCAGGCAAGTAAATCAATCAACCCTTGCAAGGGGGCTCATTAAAACTAGTAAAGTACAGGCCAAAAAGGTCATCTTATTAAAAGGGATTAGCATTTTCCAGTTAAATCCTTTGCTGCCCATAGGTGCTAGGAGAGAATTTGGATTCTGAGCTTGTCTGTTGTTGCAGTGGTAAAAGGGCTGACCTTGCACAGGAATAAATGCCTTCGGTCCCCATGGCCGGGCCCTTGGCTAGCTGGTGCCAGTGGGCAAGGCTGTATGAACGCTGGTGGACCTCTGCCAGCCTGGTCCAGCTGTGGGTTGCCAACCGTCCCGTGGAGCACACTGAAACATGATCAGGGGTGAGCTCGCTCTCGCAAAATACGAGTGTGCTCACTCTCCAAGCTTTTCTCCAGTCCTGTGTCTTACAGACTTGAGACATCACCTCAGTAATTGTTGTTGGCTCTTCTCGCAGTGACTCTTCCCTGGCTGTGTGGGATGCCTCTTCTCCTGTTGGGT
Organism: Burhinus bistriatus; assembly: GCA_013397275.1. NCBI lineage: Eukaryota > Metazoa > Chordata > Aves > Charadriiformes > Burhinidae > Burhinus > Burhinus bistriatus. Next base: position 715,157 of record VYXH01000346.1, read on the forward strand.
CTTAATGTATTGTAGCCCTCAAGCAGCATTTTCTCTCTTTACCTTTCTTTCCTGGCTGCAGGATGCAGTACTTTGGGTTTTCCAGTGCTTTGAGAGGCAAATTTTCACAGAGCCTATTATAATCTTGTTCCTTTAGGAGAGTATATTTACCTTGGAAGAAACATTAAACTGAGAACAGCTATCCAAACAGCTGGCATCCTTCTTCCTGTTTTTCTTTTCTATCAGATACAACGTTCGTGGCGGGAGAGACATTTTTTTTCCTTCTCAAACTTTCCTCTGCCCACACTTGCATTCCAGTGGTGACCCTCTGTCTGTGCAACACCACTTGCTGCTGTCACGGAGAAGTGATATGAAAATTGCTGCATCGTTCAGAGCATCCCTGCAGCTGGAGTAGTGGGGCTTGCAGGGAATGCTGCTGGAGCGCTCTTTCCTGCTCCTGCATTGCATTTCTGATGGTAACTGATTTTATGGGGAAAATACCAATTGTGTCAGTGTCTGTCATTGGTTGAGCAAGATGCCTAGAGTCAAGATGATCTTTTCCACTAGGCGGAGACTGCATTTAGGGAGGTGGGGAGGGGTAGGTTACGAAGACCACCCCCTATGTAGCACACCCACAGCTCTGCCCCTCTACCCTTGCTCTTGATGAGCCTACTGTCTCCCAAAGAGGAGTCATTTAGGTGGCCACTACCTCGACGCTGCTGAAGTTCTGGCAACTCGGTCAGCTAGGGAGGCAGGGGGACACATCAGCTGTGCAGTTCGGGTCCGGACTGACGCAGAATATGGTGGGTACAGATCATGGCACAGTTCCTTCGGTTCCTGCTGCACTCAGGCAGCACTTCAACTGCACAGCAGTTTGCAAATAAATGTACTGCATATAATGGAAGTTCCCCTTCACTATTTTTGATCATTTTTGAAGGTCTTTCCTTTTAAGCCCAGGGAGGCCTCCAGGGCATGTAGGAAATTAATTAAAGAGCCTTGCAGCAGTTCGGGAGTTCATTCAGAACAAGCAGTTCTGTGTTGGAAAATACGGTGGGAGATGTGAGTGTGAGAAAAAGACCGAGCATCTCTTTTATCCCACTAGGCTTCCCTTTTGCATAGGAAGTACTGAGAGTCTTCCCTGCTCTGCTTGACCTATCAGCAGAGCACGTCACAGACAGCAATGTGCTGCTTGGGGAGGAAAAAAAAAGAAGGAAGAAGAAAACGTTTACTTTCTCCTGTGTTTCCAGCCATCCAGCACTGTGGTATTACAGAAAAAGACTACTCAACAGAAGTTATAGGTCTTGAGCCTGTCCTTGGCAGGGAAGCGCTGGCTAATAGCCACAGGTAGGTGACTACCAGTCTGTGCTCCCTCCTCAGTTCCAAGAACTTGCTGGGAAACCTTTAGATATTGTCGCTTAACGTTTCTGCATCAATTTTACAATTTGGAGTGTAATACTTACTATATGCTAAGATGCTTACTTAAGCTAATACGCTTAGATGAAAGCCGTTATCGACTACCTAGTTGTATTTCTGCTTAGTTCAGGCACTCCGACTCCCCCTCTTCAGAGTGTGTTGGGGCTGCTGTAATCTGCAGCCCCATTAATGTGCTGCAGCGGAGTGCTGAGTTTGGAGCCAGTTTCTTGTGCCTGTGCCTGCAGGCAGCTTTGGTTTCACACATCCCTCGAGCCTCTGGATGTCACGAGCTTTGCATGGATTTCTTGTCTTGATGGATGAGTTTCCTCGGATGAGGAGGAGCCCCTTATCCTCCCTATCTCTATCAATCTTTCCTACTTCCACAGGCGCAGGGACAAATTCAGGACAGATCTAGTACCACCATCACTGTATGGGTTATGTCAGCCAGTGTGATCAATGCAGGACTTAAAGTAGTACAGTTTTGTTGGAATACTCTAGAAAACACCCATTCTTTGTTCTCTCACATTTTCCACTCGCTGCTTCCCTTTCACATTCCTTTAGCCTTTGCCCAAATTTCACCTCAAACCACAGGCAATTACTCTTCTATTTTTTTTCCAGGAGGTGAAGGGTTAAAACAATAAATATATTGGTTCCTGTTTTTCCTCTCTGCAGCTTTGGGCTCCAGCTGGGTGCAGACGTGGAATAGTAACACGTCCATGGGAAAGGCTCATCTTCTCACAGCCCTTACAGCAGCACTCCAAGCTCAGTGTGAACTTCCCAGAGCACAGCGGCAGAGCGGAAGCCCTCACTGGTGCTGCTGGGAACCTCTTGCAGGGAGTAAAGCGATGGGGTGGAGATGATGCAGGTGTGAACCCAAGCTGGGTTCAAGGTGTATTTGAAGAAAAGTGTACTGGGTCCTCATCTGAGTTTAAAAGAATATGTATATTTATACAGTCTGTGGCCATTGGCAGTTGGCTATTTCCATGCTGTGTGTTTCTGGCTGGTAACTTCTAGATCTGGAAGAAAAACACAGTTCTGGTGTAAGAGACAAACACGAGGCAGCAAGATCAGCTCAGTGGTGTGTTTTGGTGTCTAGACGCGTGATGATAACTCAGTTTTGCTTTCACCCTTTCACAGCAGGTTCTCTGTTTCCATGAACCATAGGCCCTGGTGGACAATTTCTGCTTACTTATGCTTTCCTCTCTGGGTGGGCTCAAATGATTAAAAAGAATAGTCAAGAAGAGATCTGGTGCCCCAGGGGTGAATTTTGGGATGAGGAGCAGAGGAAAACGGAGATGTCCCAGGGTTCTGTGGCCCTGCTGGCACTGTGGGCATGTGAAGCAGTGACTGCTGCAGCTGCAAACTCTCCATGTGCAGGAAGGATGCAGCTGCCTCTCAGCACATTCCTTGCCTTCTCCCCTGGCAGAAGGGGCTGTCCACCTGGGGTACAGGTAAGTCACAGTCCCGCAGTGCCTGGTGCTGGGGAAGTTGATCCCTGCCTCCTCCCTTATATAGGGGGAGTAGGTGAATAAGCACGATTGTCTTTTTGGGGTCATTTTAGTGCTCCTGGAGGCTATGTGCTTAGATAACGGCATGTGCCTGAAGGCATCCATGGAGATATTATATTTAGTTCTGCCAAATGCTTTCTGTTCCTCAATGATTTCTGATTGGAGAGAGTGAATACTGCATCTTTGTGGATCAATGGGTTTGCTCGGGTTGGTGTCTCAGCCTGGAGAATAGCAAGAGCTGAGGACACAGAGGGACAGACTCACCCCTGCATGAAGACTGGCATGGTGCAGGCAGCCTGGGTGGTCTCAGCTGAGCGCAATCCCGTTTCCACTTCCCTTTGGCTCTGTGTGTGCTCATGGAGAGTTACTGTGGCTCAGTTGTCATTGCTGTTTAGCTGTAATAACCTGATCGTTGTCTGGAAGCCCAGTTCATGGGAATGTGAGTGACAGCCCCGTTCCTTAACCTAGAGTTAGCAGGGAATGCCAGTTCACGGGGAGGTCTTCAGTATGCTGTGCATGGGTTATCATGGTTTATCTTCTGGGGATGCAGTGGAAAGGAACAGCCAGGTGATGGTAAAGTTGTGGCGGGGGGTGTCTCACCAGCTTGGCACAGGTGTGCTGGCACTGCAAGGTGACAGGATGGCCTGACGTAGTAGTGCTATTACACTTTGTTTTTGCTAAGAAGATGCTAAAGCTCAGAGTCAAGAGGACTGCAACTGGAGTGGGCAGAGATGAGAGCACGTTGCTGGACCTCTGTCTTGTCGGCTTAAGCGGGGTGGAAGTCCCGGGAAGCCAAACCCAACAAGCTGTTCCAAATTGTGCCTGATGCTACTAAGCACTGCACCCCTTGCAGTCCCTTTGATTAAACACAAGAAATTTCTATGCTTTCGTGCATTCTTTGTGGAAAAAGCTAAAGGAAAAAACCGGGGAGCTATGAGACAGTCTGTACTTCCCCTACCCCTAGCCAAGCAGTAGAGAGCAGTGGGAAACAGTTAGCGAAGGTGTCAGATTTTCTCTAAGGGCAGCCACAAGGCTCTTGTGCCAAACACTATTTGACATTTAATGTAAGACCTATGTAAAGTAACAGCCGGAGCAGGCAGCAGGCAGAGCGTTCCAGTTGACAGACTGGCTCTATTTGCTTTAATTTCCTTAGCGCGATGGCCAAGTTTATCTACGAGCGAGAAATACTCAGAGTATTTTTTTGTGTGTCTTAGCCCATCGTGAAAAGAGCACTGTGTTGTGTTCAGACACCATTTCGGGCTTCAGGTGGCCTTCATTAAGGTACATAATGAGAGCGAGCTGTGTGTCAGAGCCAGAGGAGCCAAAGAAAGTTGTGCCTCTTTGATTAAATAATGCCAAACACTGGATTCCTGGTCTGAACCGAGCCATTCAGCAGGTGTAAAGATGGAGAGAGAGGATCTGTGTGTGGTGGTTCGCAGCCTCGGAGGTGTGGGGGGGAGCAGGGAGGGCTTCCTCCTTCCTTAAATGTGGGTGTCACGAGCACTCAGTGCAGAGCGGTTTACACGAGGATGCCGTCGTGTTGTACATGTGCAAAGGGACCATCCGCAACACCTTTTCTGCTCTGTGTGGTTTGTGCTAGAAGTCCACGGAGAGGGAAGGAAAGGTCGAGGGTGCTGATGGGAAGATTGCAACGGGGTTATTTGCACTCTAGTTGGTTTTGTTTTCCTGTTGGCACTGGGAAATAGATCTAGTGTGCTGCTCAGGAGCTGAGACGGGAATAAAACCTACCTGGGTATATATAGAGGGAGTGGTAGGAATTTCTGGCTGAGCTCTATGTGAAGAAGAAAGCAGCGGTGGAAGCTGGGCTGAATGTGTAGCTAATACTGGCAAAGGGGAAATGTTAAGAGGTGGTTGTAGAAATGAGTCAGGAAATGTATGTTGCTTGAATTTATTTTTTTTAAAGAAAATAAAAGTATTTGATCAGCAGAGCAAAGTATGGTACCTCCATGGTGATGAAGGTGTGGAAGGGTTATGTTAGGAGCACAGGTAAAGAATATCAGAGGAGGAAAGGTCTATTAAGCAAGTGGTTTGCTACAGTGAACACCAAAAACAGCTGCAGAACATGGAAGTGGTGGGAGGAGAAGGGCTCCCCAGACAGTGGGACAGAGACAGCAGCCTGGAGGCAGTGTTGGCTGGGTGGAGGAGGACTTGGCTGCTTTTCTAAGGTCATTAGGAAGTCTAGACTTTCCCATAAAAGGGTCCCATTTGCTGAAGAAATCCTTGGGCTACCAATGCCCTGAGGGCTTCACAGAGAATATAAAGGCATCCAGAACAGCCTTGCTACACCGATGTACCTTCTGAGTTTTTATGTGTATATGGACCTTGGAAGCTGACTTTGGGGCAGGCTGGCAGGAACAAAGGTGGCTCTGGGGCTGGCCCACCTGGTGGCTGGGGCACTGCTGCTCCAGGCTGGCTGGGTTTTGCTCCTCGTCAGGTTCCTCGCCCAGCAGACAGGACAGAGGAGCCAAAACCAACCACATTCCTCTTAGAAAGCCAGAAAGCAAGTAACTGCTTCTGTGTGCTGATGGAGGCATTTGAGGAACTCTATTCATGCAGCTGTTCCCAAAACTCAGAAAGGAGACTTCCACCTCTGTGACAAACCTTTCCTTGGTGCCTGGTGACTCAGGGGTTATTTGAGCAACGGCTTGGTGCCATCATATGGCTTTAAGCACTTTAAATATTGGCTGCCTTCCTTATGTAGAGAGCATCTCTCAGTCTAACATAACCCACCTGGAGAGAGCTTCTCTATAGCAGTGTTCAGAGTAAATCACAAGTCCAAACCCCTCTCGGATCACAGAGTATGCTTTTGTTCCTGTTAACGGGGCTTGCCAACTTATGCTGCAACTTACCTTGGAAGGGGAAACCAGAGTGAGTTGCTAAAGGCAGGGAAAAAATGAGTGCAGCTTTCTAATTGAGTCAGGAAAAAAAAATTAAAAGGTTGGGAAATGCTTTTCTTAAAAGAGGTTTTGAACTCCTGGGAGACCAGCAATTGTTGGATCCTGTTCTTTTTGCAAGCCCAACTATGTTATCCTTAGGCCTCCTTTGTGAAAATCAGTGTTAGAAAAGACTGGTCTTGTGGACTGAATCCTGCAAGTCCTTCCCCAGGATAAAGTGTCTTCTGATGTTGAATGAGCACTGGGGACAGACGATGGTGCCCAAACCAAAAGAAACAAGACTGGGGACTGCAGTAGTGGATAAAGAGCATGGTCAGGCTTCTGTCCAAGGGAGACAGTTTGCTGAATGTAAGAAACTTCCTGGCATCTGCACAAGCTTAGATGATGTTGATTCGAGCCTTGAGGAGTTTGTAATCTAACTGGCACCAGCAGTATGGTTTGGACAACCATAATGCAGTGGGAGATGATACCATCTTGGGAAGATGTGACTAGCCTGGACCATTGCAAAAAGTTTTCTGTGTACATTTACCATACATTTTTGCGGCATGATTTCTTTTTCATAATTGGGTCTTCCTGAATGGCAGTTGGATGGTTCAGCAAAGTGAAAAACGCGTATTAAAAATCCAACAACCCACCACAATGTGGGAAGGAACGCCAAATAGCACTAGGGCATCTTCCAAAACTGGTGTTTATCTTTTCTTTGCTTTTAACAATCCAATTTCTCTTTGCGTGTTGTGTGTGCAGAGGGGCTGATCTAAGATGAGCTTACCACAGCAGAGGAACTGGAGCAACCCCAAATACATTGGCCTATATCCTGGAAATAGGATACTGCTTATCCAGTTATCTGCAGTTTGTTTTCAAGGGAAAAAGGAAGGACTTGACTCCTGCACAGGGTAAAATCCTCTTAAAGTGTATCATCCCTAGATCTGGATAGGCTGGAAGAGTGGGCTAACAAGAACCTTATGAAGCTCAACAAGCACAAGTGTAAGGTCTTGCAACAGGGAATACCTAATCCAGGAGTGCAGCACAGGCTGGGAAGAAGCTCTGTGGGAAGGGACCTGGGGGTCCTGGTGGACAGCAAGCTCAATATGAGTGAAGAGTGTGCTGCTGTGGCAGGGAAAGCCAACAGGATGCTGGGTTGCATCAACAAGGGCATCACCAGCAGAGATAAAGAAGTCATTATTCTACTCTACTCAGGACCTGTCAGGCCACAGCTGGAATACTGTGTCCAATTTTGGTCCCTGCTATACAAAAAAGATGTGGACAGGCTGGAGAGGGTCCAGAGAAGGGCCACCGAGAGGATCAAAGGACTGGGAAGCCTGCCGTATGAGGAAAGGCTGAGAGAATTTGGTTTGTTCAGTCTTGAGAAAAGAAGGCTTAGGGGAGACCTTATCACCACCTTCCAGTATGTAAAGGGTGCCTACAAAGAAGATGGAGACTCCCTTTTTACAAGGAGTCACATGGAAAAGATGAAGGGTAGTGGGTACAAGTTACTCTTGGTTAGATTCCCATTGGACACAAAAGGAAAATTTTTCACAATGACGACAATCATCCACTGGAATAATGTCCCCAGGGAAGTGGTGGGTTTCCCACCATTGGACACTTTTGAGATTCAGCTGGACAAGATGCTAGGCCATCTTGTCCAGACTGTGATTTTGCCAAGAAAGGTTGGACCAGGTGATGTGAGGTCCCTTCCAACCTGGTATACTATGATTCTATGATCTCGTCCTATGGAGTAGGACATAGTCCCAGGTTTCATGACATGCTGGTTTCCCTCCTGGGTCTGTTGAACAGCTGCTGTGTCAGACTGGGGATCTTTATTGTTCAGATGGGAAAGTACCTCTCAGCAGGAGTGAGAGATGAAACTTAAAATACACGTGATATGCTTTATCTTCCTGTCCCAACCCTTTTCACCTGCTGCCATGATTAAATTTGTGAGAAGAGTCATAATAATAAATAAACTATACATTATTGAGGGCAAAAACTCCCAGGAGGAGAGGCACTGAGTGGTACAAAGAGATACAGGCACATTTAACGATGAAACAAAGGGGCAGACTTTGGCTGAACATCAGGAAAAACATACTGAGAGTAAAATAAATTTGGCTGTAGGACAGTTCCCAACAACAGTAGCAGCAGTTCTGCTACCCAGACTAATTCTAAACACTCCTGTAGGCATTGCTCCCATCTGGGCCTGATTAGAGAAGGTTTCAGTCATATGAATATTTTGGAGATGTCACCTTTTCTTTGGCACAAAATTTTCCATGGAAAATATTTTGAATCAATGGACGTAATTTCTTTCCATTTCAGCCATTCTCTCTTTTTTTTGGTCACAATGGCTTTTAAAAAGAAAAATCACTTTGAAAAGGTGAGGACAAGGGAGTTTTTCAGCCAGTTTAGCACAGCTCTTCCTTTAAAGGAGTTTTGAATCAGCCATCCTCAGTCCAGACTTTTTGCACAAGGAAAAGGCGTCAAAATGAGTTGAAGGAAGTGATCAAAATGCAAAGACACATTTCCTTTCAGTCCCTGTCACAAACCTGCATTAATAAGTGGGTCTGCACAGGCTGGCAGCAATCAGATGCTCCTTGCCCTTGTTATACAAACCAGCCAGAAAGGGACAGGGATTCAGGAACAACTTTTGGCCAATGATGCATATTTGCCATGTCGGCCACAACTTTTCTCCAAATTCTTGCTTCTTCCTTCTGGTACGTTTCCCCTTCCTGCAATCAAAGCGAATCCAGTATGAAAGCTCTTTCACTTATTCACTGGGATCAAGCACTGAGCAGAAAAGGTGTGAGAGGTAGAGAAAAGGAGGTGCAAATGACTCAACCCCTCCTCGAGCACATGTGTGGGCAGCCTGAGGGCACCGTGGGCTGTGGGTTGGGACTGCACGGTGCTGGTCACTGGGCTCTCGGGGATCGGGAGGGGCTGGATGGTGCTGGATGGTTTTTGTGTTTGGTCCCCGGCTTAGGTCTCCCATAACATGGTTTGCAGCACATATTTTGTGAAGCGAGAATGTGCTCTCTGTTCATTTCTAACGCACCTGTTAGCTCCACAAACAAGCCTGCCAATTAAACACAGAAGTCAAATCCCACAAGGAGCTTGGTTGCATATGCTGGAAGATGTATGTATGTAATAAATGGTATTATGAGGTATACACCCAAGCCTATTTATGAGTTACCATATGAGAGAGAGAAAGCATGGTCAGAGTACTGAATAGGCTCAAATAACATAGGGATTTATATGCTAGATCCACCTCCCACCCCTTGTTTCATCTTGGAAAAGTCATTTAGCTTCTCTGCACCTCAGATCCTCTACTGAGTACATCTGGGGTGATTAAAAAAAACCCCTTTTTGTATGTTTTGTCTACTTTGATTGCTAGTGCTCTGAAACAGGAATTGTCTCTCTATGCACATACCTGATTTTGTTGGGACTCATTACCAACAGTAAGTAATCCAGGTGTTGCTGTTGCATTTCAGCCTGTACCCTTGCAGAGCAGAGTATATAGAAGCAAAAGCAGCGTTACTCCGTTGAATCCCCTTTTCTGTTTCATCATAGGTACCTCCTCTCACGAGTAAGTGAACCGGATTTTACTCATCACAGGAGAACTAAACTTTGGTTTCCATAGAAGTCAGGTACCTCTGTACTCGGCACAGTCCCATTATTACTCATCAAGGGAAGGGCAGCCAACATTGGACTTCAACTGTAGCTGACAGGCAATTTATCTGGGACGAATCCCTTAACAGTGGGCTTCAGCCTTTCCTGAAATCTATCCTTTGCCTCTCCGCACGAGTGGGGCTGCTGGCTTCACGCAGCGGCTCATTTCAGACAGATGCTGACAACTGGAGCTAAGCAGTGGTGAGGGAACGTGACGGAAAGCTGCAGCAAGTGTATTAATTGCACTGATTGGGGAGGGCTGGTTTCTTTTTTTTTCTTTTTCCTTCTATAAAAGCCTTGTGTGTGTGGGGAGCCTTGCTGATTTTTCTTTCTCTGGTATGGTAATCAACTAACACAGCCCGGAGTCCTAGGCTTCTGCCTCGCATCCCAGGGAGGTGCATTATTAACCGAAAAGGATTTGATACCCTCCCGCTGTGTCCAGTTTTCTCTGCTCTTGTCTGGTCCTCCCATTTGCTTCAGCCTCCCAGGTCCATTAAGATCTTCTCGGTTGCCCATGCACAAACCTGACAGGCTCATGGGGAGATTCTAAAATGATGCTGGTTCAATTAGCAGGATATAATTTGCCCGTTGGTGAAACCCTGGGCTCCCCTGCCAGGCTAAGCACTCGTTGCCAGGGCACTTAGCACAAGGAGGAGCATTCCCAGCACATCTTTCTCACTGGCAGGTCACAGAAACAATGAACCCACGTAGCTGCAGTAAGAAAGTAACTATATTTTTATTCCAATTTTATTTTTCCTCATGAAATGTGGTTTAGAGACAACCAGAAAGCCCACTTCAGTTATTTGATGTGAACAAACCAGCTGGCAGCTGCAGCTTTTGTGTCAGTCTGGGAATCCTGCTGGTTATTTTTTTTTTTTTTCTTCCTTCCTCATGAGCCCCTCTTGCAATTTGCGTTCTTCTGCCCTGTAGGTCACAGACCAGTTTGGTATACAATTTTCTGTCTCCGTGTTGATCAAATACTTTTCTGAATGATTTGCTGTTTGCTGTGGTAGATAACCTCCGGAGTACTCAGTGTGCTTCTCTCCCTCACCTCCGAGATGTGTTGAAATATCTGAAGAGTTACCAGTACCAAACCATATATATTCATAGTGACTATTCCCTGTTCAGCTGCACAGACAAAAATTTTCGCATGCTCACTGAAAGCAGAGAGATAAGTCAAACCTCTAGTGAAAGTGATGTTCAGAACAGGGGGAGGGAAGGAAGCACAAGATGTATATTTTGCTTTTTCTCAGCGTTCACCCACATTGGACAGTAGCTCTTCCCGTGAGACCTTTTGGAAGTTAGAGAGATTGCAAAGGGATGAATTTGCGTGCTTTGATGGTGAAACTTCTCACACTAGAGGAGGTCTACTCCTAGAGAGAATATGTGGAAAAGACTGGTGTCATCTGCCCCTGCTGGGGCAGGAAGGAAGTCTGGCCAGAGCTGCAATGAGAATAGTGCCAGAGTTTGGTCTGGTTGTATTGGCTCGCTCTTGTGGTGGGAAAAACCTGCCCTTAACTCTGGTCTTAAAGAATGCTCTCTTTTTTTTTTTTTTTTTTTTTTTTTTTTTTTTTTTCCCGGGGGACTTTTCCGG